>CM062809.1:903730564-904045919 GCA_031772625.1 Pinus tabuliformis | reverse complement strand
GTGGATTTGCAAACACAGATATCCTCTCCACTATCAATGACTACTGACATCTGATGTATCCTGTGAATGATCAGAAGTAGATGCATCTGTGTGATTAACAATGGTAGAATCACTAAAGATGTCAGGAAAAAGCGGATGAGGTGTGGATAGAAGGAGGTCATCCCTCACCGTGGGTTCTTCTTCAAATTCCCACACATACTCATCATAAATGGTAGCGCAGGTTGGCTACCCAATAGCAACTTCAGTCGACAACTTGATCCTCATGAACAACAAGTGTGGAGCCTAGAATGGGAGAACACAACATAGTACAATCCACAGGATCAACAGAATGCGGGGACAAAGGTTGAGGAAACAAGTCCACGTGACAACCAACAGTCTTGCAAGCCAAATCTATGTAGAAATCAAGAAAGGGTGGGATGGGAGGATGTGACGTTTCAATATATGTGTGTGCACCTTCTCCCACCACACTATGGGGCTAGAGTTGTCTGATGAGATGAGGATGAACAATCACTTGTGACAGAAACCTTGTCCGCCTTGGATTTAGCATCTCTAACATCGAGGTATGCTGGGATGGGTTTGAATGATTCTAACACTTGTGGATTTTCATAAATGTGAAGAAGGCATTGAAATCTTTCATGAAGAAATTTCCAAACAATTTCATCCTCTGGGAATTGAAATGCGAGATTATGAAAGCGATCCCAAAATTGTAACAAGTATTCATCAGGGGCTTTCTATAACTTGAGATTTTTTTTTATAGTGATTTACGGTCAAAGTGATGGAAAGCACAGTCTATATCTTGAACAAAGTGATTAAAAGAGTGAATAGATTTATCAGGCAGTGTGACACACCATTGCAATGGGTGCCCTCAAATCATGAATGCGAACAACAAACATGCCACATAATCCTCAGGGTCTTCCAAGGTATCATAGAGATCCTCGAAATCAACTATATGCCTAGGCCAAGTTGTTCCACCTTCACCTTCATATTTGTATTGTGACAAGTGATTCCAGAAATCCTTTGATATTTCAAAGTCATTTCCATAAGACATACATCTTGGAGGACGAATTGTACAGTTAGTCATGAAAGATGTGTAGAGATTCAAAATAGACTTTGATGACTCATCTTTTCATCTAGCCCTCTTTCTAGCACCACAAATGTTGATGGTGTTGGACCTGCCAACATGTTAGGGGATCTCCCTTGTAAGAAGTCCCAAATAGACCTTAGACCATTTGGAGTAGGATACCCAGCAGTGGGTAGTAAATCTATGCCTTGACTGTGATAGTGCATAGAGGTAAGCAAGATATCTTTGTCGGAAGCAAGTGTGTGACCTCGCAGCGAGTCAAGAGAGATGCATGGGGAGATTCTAACACATGGAGGGGGGAAATAAGTGTGTCCCTTAGAATCCTATAATAGTACGCAACCTGAAAGGAACACACGAGTAGAATGAAATCGGAAGATGGAAATCAGAATAGTCAACAATCCAAAGTTATGAGTTAAACCAACAACACGCTTCAATAAGATTCATACAATCACATATGGAATAGTTCATACATAAATGCGTAAGTTAAAACTACATACATTGATAAGGTAACTAGAATAGTCGAACTACAATAACAACATATGCATGAAACATGTTGGCTCTATTATATTATATAAAGTGAAAGTTCCATCCATACATACAACCATGAAAATCACTAGCCCCAATAGTGGAACGCTATAGTCAACAGTGTATGCTCCTCCAAAGAGATGTACTTACTCTGCACTGTGGAGAAGCCAAAGCTCGTCAAAATACTCTCCAAGCCTTCTCTAAGCAATGGCTAACAAAAGCTTGGCTCCTAAAATCCTGCTCTATGAGTTATGAGGTTCTATTTATAACAAAGGGTGGGGTGATCCTTGACATTCCCCTTTGTGACTCTTGGACTACCCTTGTGACTCTTCAACTTCATTACATAACTCCTTACATTACATATGACTTTTTTCATTCCACTAATGACACTTGGAATTTCACTTTACATCATGTTTACAAAAATGATACATTTTCCACATATACCCATGTGGGAAAAAACTAGGCTTGAGTCATCCAAACAAGACAACACTAAGACTTAGACGGTTGTGGAAAGACTAGCTCATCAACCTCCTCTTTGTGATCCTCAGTGACGAACTGATGCTATGCTTGATAGTGTGCAATGGTGTCCGCGTACTCCTTGATGATGTCTTTCTGGAAACGAACTCTTGCCTCCATTGCTTCCAGGTATACTAATTTGGAACCTCTATCCAACTCGTCTTGTAACATGTGTAGCTTAGTCTTGGGCAAGGCCAGACCGATGATGTACATCTGCATGTAATCTATGCTGACTTGCAAATCTGTGTTGGTGGTCGTGAGCATCAGCTGATCAAAGTACACGTCGAGCTCTAGTCTAACTTGGTTATTCTCTTTAGCTTCGGTGAGCGTACCAATCGATGGGGTGCCATACTTTCTCAACACAACATCCAAACTTCTGAACAACTGTGCGTACGAAGCCTCAACACTGGTGATGAGCGGCGGGAGTTCCTCATAGTTCCAGACCAGACTCTGGATGCGTGATTTGTCCAACTCTACCTATGGCTTCATCATCTTGTGCAAGTGAACAGGGGCTCCCTTGTACCTCATTGTCCATGTCTGTACAAAATCAACTACAACATGTATATCTGTGAGTGTTCGTACTATCTTGATGCATCACTGCTAATGACCATGTAGATGGAAAATTTCCTTGTGAACGGTGGCGAACCTATCATACAATCTCCACGTGACTGTCTCAAGAGATGATACTTCAACAAGTATGGCTTTCTTCATCTCTGCTCTAGTGGATCCTGTTGATTGTTCCTCTCTCTGCCTAGCTGCTTGCAACTCCTTAGCCATGCAATGGTTTTCTACTATCAATAACTTTACACTCAAGCTCATGGCTTTGGCATAAGTCTTTGTAGCATTGGAATGGGTAGTTGGATTTCTTCATACATCTGACACAATCACCCATTCTTCAAATTGCACAAGTGATGCATGTTCATCTGGTGTATGTGCTTTATGTGCTTGTACAAATCTGTGTTGTGACTCATCAAAGGCTATGTTGTACACAATTGTTCTTAGATTATCATCAAGGAGAATGGTATCCACTTGTTCACTCAGGACTTGCTCTACTGTCAGAGCTGGTGAAGCCTATGGTGTGACCTTAGTTGCTTTTGGCATGAGGTCGATGTCCTGATCCTGTTTTGGCTTCTCCATATCCATATCCATATGTTCTACTATCGATCATCCTACAGGGAAATTTCTTGTTCCTGCAGCTGCTCACCTTGTTCCTCATTTTCTACTGGTTTAGAGTCTTCAACATGTATTGGTGTGGTTTGCGCTATCTATGCACCTTGCACTTCCTCCTGTTCTTGTTCCTGTTCCTATTCATGTTGCGCTTCCTTCTCTCTTATGCGCAACTCTTGTTCTTCTTTGAGCTTCTATTGTACTTCCTGTAACTTCTTCTTTGCTTATTCTAGTATTTGCTTCTCCCTCGTTCTTTATGCTATCCTCATGTCGCATTATCGCCTCTTTGCATCTATCTCCAAAGATACCTTTTCCACAAGTGGGTCTTCCTTAAACTTGTAGATTTTCTCCATCTTTTTGATTTCAGCAATCTACCTCTCGCCATTTTCTTCCACAGGTTTGTTGCTTGCTGCTGCTATTCTTGTTTCTCCCTATGGTGCTACTAGCCACTGTATTGTCATGATGACCAGTTCATTGAGCCTAAAGGAGTTATAACAATATCTCCATGGGTCTTCCTCTAGCCAATGACATGCCCCATGGATCCAAGAATAGTACACACTTGCACAATTGTCCCTGCATAATCCATGTGGAGCATATGGATTGAAACTCTTGGTGCTGAACTTAAACTTCTCGAAGTCTCAACTTCAACATCCGCTTCTTTCAAACTCTCAATTGTGTACAACCTAATTCGAAAAGGAAGTGTAGGCCATGGTGCATTCTTCTTCCTATGCAATCCCGCTGATAACCCTGTCAAGATGTGGTATGAAACCTCCTACATGACCAGCTTGTTCGTGGAAAATATCAACAACACATGCGGGGATTTCTTCATGCTATACATCCTAATGAAGGTGCCATAGGATGAGGCATACCAATCTATAATGTTCATCAATGCCTCCATTGCTATCTGGGACATGCAAGGAAAATCTTGTTCAAAGATCATCGTGTACAAAGGGGTGATGAAATGGTCAGATAGTCTAGCCATGACTCCTAGATAGTTGTAGTCTAAGAGAAACTTTCAATATACATTCACATCATTCTTTGAAGGTTTCCATGCCCAACCCATGCCAGGAAACTGTTGACGGGCACAAATTGCATCGAGCCGGGAGGCAGACATGAAGAATCTCTCTTGTTGATCCTCGGGTAGACTCCGAGCATTGGATATATCCACTTTCGGCTGGAGAGCCAACATGTCGAACTAGTTCCAAGGTTTGCATTCACTTGCCAGCTGATCCAACATAGAAACCCAACTCTGTGGGAAGGTCTCCATACTCCCTTGGCCATACAAATGGCATGCGAAGATGACCAATAATTGGTATGCCTTCTTGAGTGTCTTCATCTTGTATATCTAGTTGGGTGTCATCTTGAACTTTGTTGGCTCCCTTACCCAATGCTTCTAGATGTCTCTTGTATTCATGTTGTTGTTGGGAGTGTACAACGATGCATCCATCTTGCTCACTGGCAGTGGCAAATGGTACATCTACTGATAATATTCCACCCTAAATGAAGCACGATTTTCTCCAATGACACTTCTCAGTATCATCATCTCCAGATCAGTGTGTGAGGCAATCTAGTGGATCACATTTGCACATGGGAATACGGGAAACCTACATGCAACTTTGTACAATCCTGACTTATGAATATTGACATACACCTGTGGGTCCTTGAGATTCTCCTCAAAGTTGTGTGTGAATATAGTGTTGATGTCTTTCCATGTGATCTTGGTGTCTTTCTCAATGAACATGTGTATGTCTGTGTACACGAGCAAGATCATAGACCCCTTCTCAACCACATCCCCAATACTTCTTTCAACTCTGTCTTTTGATCCAACTCTCTTGGAGGCCATGATATATGTACTATTGAGAAGCTGCTCAAATACCTATGGTACCTGGAGATAGAGAAGACACTCACAGCAAGACAATGTCAGCTAAAAAAAGACATCAAGCAACTTGAGAATCAATCGGGCAGCAAATTGGTGACTGTTGGGAGAGATTACGCAACATTGACTCTGAGAGGCTGGAAGATTATTAGTTGGAACTGCACATTACACAATCTCAGCTGCTAGTGAGGCTGACTACTGATTGGAACTGTGCAATGCACGGTCCAATGAGACATTCAGGCTAGGTTGCTAGATGGAACTACGCATTGCGCAGTTTCAGTGGGCAAGACTGGGATACTTCCTCCCAAGATTGCACAGAACAGAGCTGGGAGTCAATATGGGTAGGCTCTGCGTAATTCCTAGAGGCAAGGTAGAGCCTTGGTTACCAGGAATGAGTAGAGCATGTTGGGAGAGACAAGATCTGGGCCGAGACAGCCTAGATCTGCCCAATGGAAACCTAAAAACGTGAAGTACTGAGTGTGTGTGTAAAGTTGGTGCAGATCTGAGTGAAAAGATATGTTGCAATTCAAGCAAGTGTAGAAATCAGTCAAATGGAAAAACCATGAAGCTCATGAACATAGTCACCACAACGATGACTCTTAGTTCAGCAACAATGTTATGCATGTGACACTAAGGAAAGGTATTGTGAAACTTGAAACAACACTTCTACAAGTTAAACCACATTGAAATGCCAACGATCATTCAATAAAACCAAGGAAACAACACTCATAAAAGCCAGAAACTAAAAAGCGATAGAAAAATCAGCAAAAGGCATGAAAAGAAAAACTTACTCGGAAAATTTTTGCCAACTGTGTCGAAGGTTCCTAGATGCCTCAGGAATGCTAGAGCTCCAAGATCAAATGTGAATAATGACCTCTAAGGCATTGTTTAAATAGATTTGGTGAAATTAGGGTTTATGATGTGCATGCCACAAATCTAGGAAAAAATGACACTTGGCGGGAAGTTTCTAAAAACGACTTTTCATGTAACTCCTGCTGCTAAAAATGGATCCCTAAAATCTAGGGATTCTTTTTGACTTTCTTCTTTTTTCTTTTTCAGGAAAAGATGTTTGGCATGTAAGGAAGGATTGCACAATTTTAGAGGGAACTGGGCAACCTACCGACACATGCGATGGATAACCACTAAGGGAAAACTTTTGCGCTATTCATGGGTTGAGTGGCCTTGTCTAGCTAGCCAGCTCTGTGAAATTTTCCAGAGTAGTGATGCTGGCCTTCTCTGCTCATTTTTCTAGAGCAGTGTTGTTGGTTAGTTTTGTGCATTTCCAAAGAGCAGTGTAGTTTTCCTCGCCTGGGCTCTACGCATTTCTGGAGAGCAGTGTCGGCTGGCTGGAACTGTGTATTTCTGGAGAGCAATGTCTACTGGCCTGCTCTTCTCAATTTCCAAATCAAGGCTAGTTGGCCTTCTCTGCACAATTTTTTAGTGCAGGGCAACTGTTGGGCTACTCTGTGTAATTCCTGAGGGGAAGACAGACTACCCTCAAGGATTGCGCAATTTTTCCCAATAGCCCCTTGACCGGATGTGAACCAAGTGCTAGGTCACCTTGTGGTTGACCGATGGGACATGTGAGTGAACACA
Organism: Pinus tabuliformis; assembly: GCA_031772625.1. Classification (NCBI taxonomy): domain Eukaryota; kingdom Viridiplantae; phylum Streptophyta; class Pinopsida; order Pinales; family Pinaceae; genus Pinus; species Pinus tabuliformis. The sequence continues at coordinate 904,039,158 of CM062809.1, read as the reverse complement.
AGCTGTTAAGCAACAAATGAAATCAAATAAACATAAGTACATGGTCACTGTGGGATAGTTGCTATGATTTCGAGGAGGGAGGCTCCAAAATGAAGCAAAGGAAAAATTTTGGAGGGTGGTTGTAGCTGCTACAAGAGAATGATACATCATTAGTTTGTGATAGATGAACACATTCTTCGACTATGCGAGCTCTGCCCATACATCTTGACCTTGGAACATTCAAAATCCCATTCCTCCACACATGTATGTCTGTATTTTCAAACCTCTAAGAATTATTGTTATTACATATATATTTTTTTACTGCAAATTCTTCTTGTGTAAGGTGCATTATTACAATTTCTAATTGTTTTTAGGAGAAAGAAGAGTGTGAATGTAGAATCAAATCCTTCACATAAGGATATTCCACTGTAGTACTAAGACTTGCAAATATTATGAACATCACATAAATAACAACCATAACAGCAATCCAAAAAATACCCACGATCATGCCATTGAAACTACATGCAATGTTATTAACAGAGGGAGAAATCACATCAACCCTCGACCAGATGGAATTTGGTGGGTTCAACCATATAAAATTTAATGTTGATCCTCTATGTTTTTTTACCGAGACATTTATACATTAGTTGGGTTGTGGTTCAGCAGTAAAGCAATGTGAGCTTTTATCTTAACTGTCCTAGGTTCAATTCTCAGTGTTTTAGTGCATGCAACTCTATCCTCTGCCTGGGGATTCCTAGAGTGGCATGTCACATGAGTTTCATTCCTACTCTATGCAAATATTGGGTGGTTCTTGGTGAAGGAATAAAAACTAACAACATTTATCCATTTATGCTCATCAGACTTCATCTCCAAAGATATGAACAACTTGTATGTGAAATATTCCTTCACTTGTCATGTTACATACTATAAATTGGTATATGTCAGTGACATAATAAATTGGTATATTAAATTAAAAAAATACTATAAAGAAGGATGAGATCTATATCAAATTTCTAAACAAAATTAGTTGATTTATTCCAAGAGACTTCGACCCAAGGATTAAGAGAAATTTTTTTCTTAAAGAAGAATACTTTGTATGAAATATTCAATGTCCATCATGTATTTGATTAAACAATGTATCACACCCATAATTCTATGTATTTTTCATATTTCAAAAAACTCAACCATTTTCGATAGCTACTGAGATCATCATCCTCTCGACTACATATATCAAATGATTTGATTATATAATTGGAGCAGACGTCATGGAAAATATCATGTACACCTTGGATTTTTGGTTCAACAACCATTGAAGCCAACATAGATGAATGCATTGAAAGCGCTTGAACATTCCAATATCTTCAGACATCAAAGGGGAGTGAATCTTTGTGATAGATTGGAAAAGGAGACTCCAAAAACTAGTAAAGGAAAGAGTGACACTTTCAACAAAGACAACAAACGAGATTGAAACCTTGACCAATCTCATCAAATTTAATTTGTCCACAATAGTTATGGTTATAGCATTTTTTTATCAACAATGCCAACTTGAAATGCATTCTCGAATAAAGGAGAAGAATTTGACAAGATCCCTTGCCACCCGTAAAATAAATAGAGACCCGATCAAATGGCTAAAATTGATTAAGAAAGTTAAAACTACAATCTAACGATTCTTCTAGACCATAATAACAATACCTTCAGATTCTCACATCTTCCCTCATTGAATAAACTTAGCCTGTTTTAGACTACAAAAGTATTTAGTGTAAGTGCCAGGAATTGCATGTGATGGTGATGGTGGTGGAAGTGCTTCGTTAGGGTGAGCTTCCTCCCGCTTCTCCAATGAGGAATCTAATGCCCAGGAACCATCTAATTTCATCGAGCATGGACTAGTCCTAAAAGGTAAATTGCCCACAAATTCGACCCCCTAACACCCCAAAAGCGTCATTGTGCTACACATAAAAAAGAAAAAGATAAATAGTGTCTACACAAGGACCCACATATATCTTTGAAGCAGATTCTTATGAAGAAAGAAGCCCCTTTTATTCAAAAAATTTGGTGAGACTGCAAAAACTTCAAAGGTCTAATGTGTCCAACAATTTTTAGTCACATTGAGTTCATACACAGAGTTTTGTAATCGCCTCAAATGGAAATGATTTTTTTCATCCCCAAGCACCTATTTCGGCCCTAGGTTTAGGATTTGAGGAAAAAATGAAATCCTAGAAAGGGAATTTCATCGTTGGAATGATTGAATTGACGAAAATAACTTACATGGATGGGATGAAGAGCTTGGGGTGATTGAGTGGGACGTCATCAACCGCGTTCTCAGTACTATAAATTGCATGTGATGGTGATGGTGGTAGCAGTGCTTCATCATGAATAGTTTCCTCTCACTCCTCCAATGAGTCGTCTAATGCTGATAAACCATATAATGCCATCGAGCATGGATTAGCCCTAAAAGGTAAATCCAATTATCTTCTTATCTATTCAAAGTGCGTGAATTTCTTTTTTATATGTATTGCATTCTCGAGGACTCGATTTTTTTTTCCACCTATTGTTCTCAGGGCGTCTCGACACTCAAAAGTGTTGATTAAAACCCATCCTTAACACATTAATTGTGTTAATCCATTTCTCCTCCACTACATCTAAGTAAATACTCTGCCAAAAATTTAATGTTTGTGAAAGGACAATTCTAAACCATATCAAATGCTAACCACTCTAAATTGCATCTAGGAATCAAATTTTAACTCTAATAGTTTTTGAAAATTTAATTAATCATTGAACGATAACAATGGCACTGTAAAGTGCATTGGTGAATTTTAACTCTAATAGTTTTTGAAAAAATAATTAATCATTGAAAAATAACAATGGCACTGTAAAGTTCATTTACACTCGCAGCATAATTTTGGGAGAGAATGAAATCCAATAGCTCTTCCTGACTAGCAGTTTCTCAAGCCATATATCAAGTATGATGTAATCTCTGATGAACTCAGACCACTTAAAAAAAAAAAAAACTAATTTTTAATTTTCAAAATATATTTTAATAAAAATTTCTTTGAAATATTATAAAAACTATATAATATTTTTTAAATTTTAATAAAACTCAAAATATTTGACTTATGCAATATCAAACCCACAGCGGCATATATAATGATCATTTAAAAATTTTGAAGATCCAACATCAAACCCACAATGGCATATGAGATAATTGTACTCTATGTACTATAAGTTTTGGAGGTTCGACAACATATAATATTAAACCCACAACTACAGAGCAGATAACTGTACTCTATTTATTATAAGTTTTGGAGGTTCGTAAACATATAATGGTGTTGATCCAAAATGGATCTAACCTAGACTTCTAAGTCTAAAAATGTTCCTCACAGAGGAAAATGAAAGTCAAAGGATTCTCTTGCAAATATTCCCATTGTATAGATCTCTTCAATCTGAATCTAATGCAATTTGAATGGACTAAAACTGGCTTCGGAAGAAGAAGTTATTGTAAAAACAAAATTACCCATTGTCCTTTGGAAATGAGGCATTTTCTTGTTAAATGGGACTCAATGGAGAATATGCATCTCTTAAACAAAATCACATTGCAAAGGTTTAAAGGGCAGAGCAACAGGCCTTAAGGGCTCCCCGATAGCGATCTTCGATATATCGCATCGGAGGAAGGCCTTCAAACGACATCGGAACCCTCGGTAAGCCGAAATGCGATATGTTGATATTGCGACTTGCGATTGCGATAAAGCGGGTCGACAATTGGCATCGGTGATATATATCGGATCGACGGATCAGATCAGAGATATATATATCGGCCGACATAGTCCATTGGGCCATTGCAATTACGATATGTGATGTTCTGATATCGGTGATCAGCGATCGCAACCACATAAAGGGCTGTTGACACATGCCTACAGCGATTGCGATTTGCGATCAGAGCATGGACCCGATGGGTTTATAAACGTGACTAAATATAATTTGAAATATAGAATTACGGATTTTCTATGTATTTCCCATGTATTGATGTTTTTGGCCATTTCGCCATGCGACTTGCAAATGCGATAGGATGACGGACCCGATAGGTTTATAGGGAAATTCTATATTATTTGAGTTCCAGCTAAACGCTCCATGATGTGTTTTTCGTCAGTTTTCCTATGTAAATCTGAATACTTCGGTGTATTGGAAATATGGTATTTTTCAGGTTTACGTCTGAAGAAAGGACGTTGATTCCTTTGTAAACTGTCCCTGTTCTTGAATCATTTGTGCCACACTGTAAGTGGGTGTTTTGTAACAATGATTCATTGTAACAAGAATGCGTTATACACAGAGAGCCAGAGAGCCAGAGAGCCAGATGGCCAGTCGCAGAGCCAGAGAGCCAGAGGGCTAGTCGAAGAGACAGAGGAACGATTACACACAAAGAAATGGACAGGAAGTTGTAGAGCCAGAAGGATGCCTCCAAAAGCCAGAGAGCACAATTAACAGAAAAAAGTTTGGAGTCACATGGAGGTCAAGCGAAACTAGAATCTTGTGAGAGCCAGAGCTGAGAGCTAGAGCCAAGAGCTAGAGCCAAGAGCCAGAGCCTGGAGCAGAGGCAGAAGCCACCAGAGGTTGGAGGCAAAATAGCAAAGAGATCAAATGATCAAGCTATTGCTGATGTCCAAAATGTGTTGAAGATAGAAGAAGGTATTCCAGAGACAGTTAAAAGAATTCTGAGGGAGTTGGTGCAAGCTAGAGCTCAAGATAGCTCAGAGCATTGATTGAAGGAGTCTAGTCTAGAGAAGCCTAGATCTATCTGCAGAGTATGGACAGCCAGGGATAAGATGGTATTCTAAACCCATAGGTTCAGTTGTAAACCAATGGAGTTGAGTGTGGAACTTATAAAAGAAAGATTACCATAATCCCAAAGAGCCTAGTTGAGTTGACTAGAGCTCACAGAGATGTAGCCCAAGAGGTTTGGGTGAACTCCTAATTATATTTTTGTTATGTGTGTTGGTTATTATTTGCATTATTTTCTATTATATGTTCTTATATCAGTTTAAGAAAATAATTTAAAGCACTTAACAGTTAAAGGAAAACACAGGCATACACCTATTTCAAGTTCTTTTAATTATGCAAATTGTCAACCATAAGCATAGATCTTGGGAATATATAAGCTTTGGAGTGGGATAAGTTGACAAGAAGCCTTTAGTGCCCCATTTTAGATCAGGTGGTATCAGAGCTGGTTATATCAGAGCATCAGGTTAATTAACCCCACCTTCAAAGAAGGTGATATCAGAGTTAAGTTATATCAGAGCAGGTTGTATCATGATGCAGGTGATATCAGATCAGGATGCTTGATTGACAGAGAAATCTATATGCTTGTTTGACTTGAAAGGTGTTCAAACAGTAGAAAGAATTTAGCTGTTTGATTGTTTATAAACTAATTGGTGTTTGAGTTTGCGGAGGTGAAAGCCATTGATAGCTAAGTCCAGGAGAGGACAAGAAGGAGGAAGGGCTAAAGGCATTCTTCTTATCCTAAAGGACCTCAAAGCAATCCTTGAAGCACAAGAGGTTTGTTGCAAAAGGTTGCTTGAATAAGCTCTTTGTTAATCTTGTTTGAAGTTATTTTGTTCATTTTGATAATGACAACTTCTACAAGTGAGTCCTCAAATTCTTCTTTCTTCACAAGATTCTTTGATGAAGACATGAAGAAAGACTTGTTCATCATGGTGGATATGGTGAGGGAAATGTATGAGGATGGAAGGAAGAGCATCACCCTTAGAGAGCAATTGAATTCCATGAAGGAAGAGAAGCAGTTGCTTTCTGACAAATTGCAGGAAGTGGAGAGACAACTTCATATTGCAAATATGAACCTGGAAAGGATGCATGAGTTGGAGACATAGCTCTTTTTTCCAAAGAATCCTTAGTCAAGTGTCAGCTTGAAGAAGAGTTAAATAATTCCAGTTTGTCTTCAATTTCCTCTAAGTATGTTTATATTGGTTCTTTTGCAAAACATACCAGAGGCATAGGTTCCAAGTTAATGTCCAAGATGGGCTATGAAGGAAAAGGCTTGGGCAAACATGCACAAGGTATTGTTGAGCCAATAATGGTTGACGAAAGGCCTAAGTATTTGGGTCTTGGCTATGGACAGTCTTATGGAGAAAGTTCCAAAGCTGCCATCAAGGCCATTGAAACAGTTCCAAGGAGTTTCATTTCAAGTCTTCTACCTCAAGAGTGTAAAGATTGTATTCATGGAGAATGCAATAGCTAGAAACATCATTTGTAGGATGCAGGTGTTCATAAGCATGCACTTGAACCAGAGGGTTGTGGAAACTCTAATAGCCTTGAAGAGATTGATGGTGTTCCAAAGGAAGCTACTTCTTCATTCAATTCACCTCCTCATGAAGGCAATAAAGTTGAAAAAGAAAGTTATAAATTTGGTTCTAAACGCATTCCTTTTGATTGTGTTAAGCATGATAAATTTTCATATAAGCATTGGAAAATAATTGCTTGTTCCTTTCGTAGTTGGGATAACCATAATGTTTCTAGATTTTGGAAGAGAATGGCCACATGCAGGAAACTTTGGAAGGAAAAGAAGCAAGAAGCCAAAGGTCCATTGCACAAGGAAAATCATGTTGTTGAGGAGATGCACATGTGTTGCACTTACTACCATAAGCAAGGACATATTGTTGTAAAATGTTAGACTTTGAATTCAACAATGCTTCCACGAAACTTGAAGAAGGTGGAAAGAGAGAATGGCAGAAATGGAAAGGAAGTTTCCATGAATGATGTGTTTCAGGATGATTCACATGTTGATGCTGATGTGTAGACAAAGGGAGGACCTTTGAAATGGATTGGTAAGAAATGGTTAGAGTTCTTATCCAATTAAGATTGCATGTCTTTTGAAAATGCATCAAAACAATAGAATGCATTTCTTTGTTAATGAGATGCAAGTTGCAGGTTTTTACTAAGAAGGTGAATGGAAAAGTTGAGTAGGAGACTCACTTTATTGCTGCAACATTATATTCATTTCAGCTTCGAAAGTACAATATACTTAAGAGAAAGTTGAAGGATGAAACATTATATTTCATTTCAGCTTCGAAAGTACAGTGTACTTAAGCGAAAGTTGAAAGGTGAAATGCATGCATAAGCATGATATGCATGAACACAGGGATGTTGATGATTTCCTTATATCTAAACATGTATGTGTGATTAAGTTGAAGGGTTGATTACTTTGTTGTAAACATGCATGTAATATTGACTTGGGAAAAGTTGATTTGGTCTCCAAGATGGAGATAATGATGAAGTGTTTCATCTTTGAAAAAGAATCCTAAAGTTCTTTTTCTACATGCTTGACTTGAAGGGCCAACTGTTTTAAAGGCATGTTTTTTTGTTTGTTATCTAGTCAATCATTTGTATGCAGATGTAAAGACATGGAGGTGTTCACAAGATGTGAAATCTGTTTCTTTTGTTGAAGCAGGAGTTTAGGCCATCCAGTTGTTGTCTGTAATCCTGTTGTTGTTGACAGTATGTCAAACAGGTACAAATGAAAATTTTGTGAAGTAGATGTAACTTCACATTGGTTTGAGCCACCTTGGATCGGTGAGCAAGGCAAAGAAGTTCAAACTACCTTCTGTGACCTTCTCAGCAAGAGTTTTGCATGAAGTCAAGAAGGAAGATAGTTCTTCCCAGGAGGACAAGCACATCTAGGAAGGGAGTGTTCAAAGGCTTTGGTTCAGAGGCACTATGCAAGGCAAGTGTATGGAGGCTGAAAGAAGAGAGTGAGGTACTTTCATTTACTGTTCATATCAATATATCAGTCTTTTGGAGTCCAAAAGCTTTTTAGTGGGAAGGTGTGATCCAAAATGGATCTAACATAGACTTCTAAGTCTAAAAATGTTCCTCACAGATGAAAATGAAAGTCAAAGGATGCTCTCAGAAATAGTCACATTGCATATATCTCTTCAATCTAAATCTAATGCAATTTGAATGGACTAAAATGAACTTCGGATGAAGAAGTTATTGTAAAAAGAAAATTGCCCATTGTCCTTTGAAAAGGAGGCATTTTCTTGTTAAATGGGACTCAATGGATAATATGCATCTCTTAGAGAAAATCGCATCGGAAAGGTTTAAAGGGCAGAACAACAGGCCTTAATGGCTCCCCAATAGTGATCTCCGATATATCACATCGGAGGAAGGCCTTCACGCGACGTTGGAACCCTGGGTAAGCCGAAATGCGATATGCTGATATTGCGACTTGCGATTGTGATAAAGCAGGGTCAGTGATTGGCATTGGTGATATATATCATATCGGTAGATCGGATCGGTGATATATATATCGGTCGGCATAGTCCATTGGGCCATTGCGATTGCGATATGCGATGCACCAATATCGGCGATCGGTGATCGCAACCACATAAAGGGTCATTGACACATGCCTACAGTGATTTGATTTGCGATCAGAGCATGGACCCGATGGGTTTATAAATGTGACTGAATATAATTTGAAATCCGGAATTACAGATTTTCCATGTATTTCCCGTGTATTGATGTTTTTGGCCATTTCGCCATGCGACTTGCAAATGCGATAGGATGACAGACCCGATAGGTTTACAGGGGCAATTCTATATTATTTGAGTTCCAGCTAAACACTCCATGATGTGTTTTTCATCAGATTTCCTGTGTAAATCCGAATACTTTGGTGTACTGGAAATATGGTCATTTTTGGGTTTTCATCCAAAGAAAGGTCGCTAATTCCTTTGTAAACTGTTCCTGTTCTTGAATCATTTGTGCCACGCTATAAGTAGGTGTTTTGTAACAATGATGCGTTGTAATAGGAATGCGTTATACGCAGAGAGCCACAGAGCCAGATGGCCAGTCGTAGAGCCAGAGAGTCAGAGAGCCAAAGGGCCAATCGAAGAGATAGGGGAATGATTACACACAGAGAAATAGACAGGAAGCCACAGAGCCAGAAGGATGCCTCCAAAAGCCAGAGAGCACAATTGACAGAAAAAAGTTTGGAATCGCTTGGAGGTCAAGCGAAACCAGAAGCTCGTGAGAGCCAGAGCTGAGAGCCAAAGCCAAGAGCCAAAGCCGAGAGCCAAAGCCAAGAGCCAGAGCCAAGAGTTAGAGCTAGGAGCCACCGGAGGTTGGAGGAAAAACAACAAAGAGAACAAATGATCAAGCTATTGTTGATGTCAAAAATGTGCTGAAGATAGAAGAAGGTATTCCAGGGACAGTTAAAAGAATTCTAAGGGAGTTGGTGCAAGCTAGAGCTCAGGATAGTTCAAAGTGTTGATTGAAGGAGTCTAGTCCAGAGAAGCCTAGATCTGTCTGCAGAGTATGGACAACCAAGGATAAGATGGTATTCTAAACCCATAGGTTCAGTTGTAAACCAATGGAGTTGAGTGTGGAACTTGTAAAAGAAAGATTACCATAATCCCAGAGAGCCTAATTGAGTTGACTAGAGCTCACGGAGATGTAGCCCAAGAGGTTTGGGTGAACTCCTAATTATATTATTGTTATGTGTGTTGGTTATTATTTTCATTATTTGTTGTTATATGTTTTTATATCAGTTTAAGCAAATCAACTTAAAGCACTTAATAGTTAAAGGCAAACACAAGCATACACCTATTTCAAGTTCTTTTAATTCTGCAAATTGTCAACCATAAGCATAGATCTTGGGAATATATAAGCTTTGGAGTGGGAGAGGTTCTTGTAAGTTGACAAGAAGCCTTTAGTGCCCCATTTCAGATCAGGTGTACTCATAATTAAGTCTCAAAAGATGAGATAAAGGTAAACATAAACAGCGAAGCGACTCACCATCATGGTTTTCTAACATAACAAAAATATAAGTATCAGCCAAAGGTCCATGCGTCACAAGGTTGGCTGCAATTTGCAATTTGACATAGTGTAATTTATTCTCACGCCCCTATAATGCCTCCCCGTATTCTTCTTCACATTCTTCGGCGACTGAATGGCTCTCGTTTCTGGACGGATATCCACCTCTAGTTTGAGGGGCAAAACAAATTATTGCTTGATCTCCCTCACCGTCTCTTCTTTGGGTGTTCGTGGTACCCATCACTTGTTGGCGGCTTCTTTGAGAATGTTGTACAACACCATGTCCTCTGAATCGTTTTCATCCAACAGAAGCTTCGTCCAGGCAGCAGATACACAGAACTCAGAAACCTAAAGATAGAGCAGGCGAAACCATTGCAAGAAGTGTGAATTTAGCAATTATTTTTTTTAACATTTTCATGTTTATGATTAATAATAATTAACTGTTTTATTAACGGTTTAATCTGAGGGCAGACCATTGTTCAATCGTCTAACAATGAATCTGATGGTGAAGAATAGTGCATAGTGGCATTTAAGGGAGTTCTTCCCACAGGGAAACGCCTTATGACGTAATTATGAATAATTTCAATTAAGGTTTGCTACTTTCTTTAACCTCACATGTCACAATCAATATGGCAATTTAACTTTACATCTAATGTCAATGTTTGTGTGAATGTTTATTTTTTGGTTTAAATATGGGTAGATATATAAGTTTTATTTAAATTAATTTTTAGAGATATAATGAAATCTAGATTTTAAAAGTTAAAATTTTTAGATGTAATATTGTTTGAAAATTAATATGAGTTTCTCTTATTTTAATTTTTTTATATCCAATTGTATATTTAATTGCATTGAAAAGTGTTATTTATTTCAATTGTAATGTTTTATCTTATTCTATAAACATTTTGATTTAGTCAAATTATATAAAAATAAAATTAAAAATTAAAATTAAAAAATAAATTAATAATAATAATAATAATTATTATTATTATTATATATATATATATATATATATATATAGATATATATATATATATATATATATATATATATATAGATATTCCACTAAAACCGATGTAGTCTTTCAGACCTTAAAAAATAAGAGGTTAACTGAGATTCTTTAATATTTTATTTACATGATCAAAAAGAAGGGAGAGAAGCATTCCTAGGTCGCAATAGTTATGCTGACTCAACAAGTCAAGGAGGTTGGTGGTGTGGCTAATGTTTTGGAAACATGAATGGATGTGAGTAAGAGTTGGGCAATCTTAAGAGAAAGTGTTTTCCATCCTCAACCCTCTCAGTATCACAAAGGTGATAGATTTTTTCATGACAATGTGTTTTAGGAATAGACCAACGTTTGGTTTCACTTCAGAGCTAATGAGAGTTAGTTCTTATCTTCACAATGTTCATTTTCTTCTTAGCACTGGTGAAGACAGAATGATAAGTCTGGTTAGCAAGAGTGGGTTAATCACCTCCTTATAATACCTCAACTTCATTTTCCCCTCTAGCTCCTTATCATTCCAGCAACTTGTCCTTAAATTTAGAAGAAGAAGAAGAAGAAATCATCATCATCATCATCATCAAACACATTTATATATTGACATCATATATAAAAAATATTACAACAATTTTTAGTATTACATATAAATGAGCTATATATATATATATATATATATATATATATATATATATATATATATATATATATATATATATATATATATATAGATATATTCAAAAAATTTAGTATGTAGAACTTACTACGAAATTTTATTCTCAAAATATTATCGAACTTTAAAGTCATCTAACACAAACACAAACCAAGTGACTTAGATTATCATTATGCATGTTGGGGTATTGATATATATAATCGATCCCGATTAGCCCCAAGGGTTAGTTCAATTGGTCAAGTCCCTGACGTTAAAGCACCTTTACTATTGAGAGGTTGCGAATTCAATTCTCTCGACGCTCTTGGAGTTAGACTCATGGTTGAGGCGACAAGAAATGATCCCCTCGAGTGGATTTGTCTAGTACAAGTATCTCTAAGGTGCAAACCTTTTCTCAAATTTTATACCCAATAAAAAAAATTTACCCTTAAAAAATTGATAAATCCATATTTAAAATAAATCTAAATTAACATTTACAATTATTTTTCAAATTGATTATTTTAAAAATTTCTACAAAATCAAATAAATCACATTTTTTTTTTAAATAATTATAATCTAATTTATTTAAAAATATATCTAAAAATTATTGAGATACCTCCAATGGATATAGATTATCCACACTATACATTTCTTAAACATGTGAATGATGCTAACTATATTGATGGCAACTACAATAGTGTTGCCTAATTTGACTGCCGCAACTTTCTTCACCCCTCTATTCCCCCAACTCATCACGGCAGTTTTTATGACATTTAAACCATATATTTTTATTGGTTTCTAGAAACTTTCTTGACCTCTCTATTCCCTAGTTGACTCCCGCATCTCTAGGGAATTGCAAAGAGTTGTATATGTTGTTGTCCCACAACCAACTTAGAGGAACAATCCCTGAGGATATTAGATTTATCGAAAAACTTGCTAAATGAAAAGATTCCCGCATCTTTACAGAATTGTACACAGTTAGATCATATCAAGGTGTCTGAGAACAAACTTAGTGGACACCTAGTAACACTATTTCCAATTTCCTTGAGTATTCTCTCAGCTTATTCTAACACATTTTCTGGGAATCTTCCTTCATCTTTGACCAATTGTATTTCACTTTTAGTATTAGATTTAAGAAAAAATAAATTGATAGGTAAATTTCCCAAACACTATGCATCTCTTAAATCATTAAGAGTCTTAAGTGTTAGTTATAATAAGTTTTAAGGTAGTATTTTTAATTGGATCACAAATCTCCATGAATTACAAATTGATAGGTAAATTTCCCAAACACTATGCATCTCTTAAATCATTAAGAGTTTTAAGTGTTAGTTATAATAAGCTTCAAGGTAGTATTTCTAATTGGATCACAAATTTCCCTGAATTACAAGTGTTGGAGAATACCTTTTAATTTAGCGGGACTCCTAGGATTTCGAATACCTAGCTCTTCTCAAGTTATTGGTAGTACATTATATATTGATATGCAAGTTATCATTAAAGGTTTTCAGTATTCTTTAAAATATGTGTTACTCACAAATACCATTTTGGACTTGTCTAGTAATAATTTCATTGAAGAAATACCCCAAAACATGGGAAATATGAGTGCCTTAAGGTTGTTGAATTTGTCTAGAAATCAATTGGTAGGAAAAATTCTTGCATTTCTCGGTGAGGTATCTACTTTGGAGCAATTAGACTTGGCTAAAAATAATTTGAGTGGAGAGATTCCTCAAGAACTCTCTAAATTAACCAAGTTGGCATGATGTATCATTTAACAAACTTTGTGGGAGAATCCCAGAAGGAACTCAATTGGACACTTTCAGTGTGGCTTCATTTCAAAGGAACAAATGCCTATGTGGTTATCCTTTACAAACACCCAATAAAGCCACCCCAAAAAAAGGAGATGAAGTCAATGCAAATGTTAGTGAAGATCAAGGATGGTTGAATCATGTGGAAGAACATGTCTCATTAATTGCATTAGGGTTAGGAGTAAGAATTGGCTTGGGTGGAGTTGTAATATTAATAATTATGTGGGATAAAGCATGGCAATGGATGGTACCTCCAAAAATAAAACCATTTTATGGAGTGTATCAATTCCCTAAGTGACTTATCTTTTATCTGGCCATAATACTATTCTCATTAAATATTTATTGAAAATTAAAACACTATCTAATATTTTCATGAAAAAAATGTGAATAGTTTTTATACTTTATTTTTTTTTGTTTTTCATCACCACTTAATTATGATTTTTTTTTCATTTTATTTTGGCCTTTTACTTCCTAGTTTATATATATTTTAAGTATTTTGAATAGTGTATATAATGAAGCAACATATAGCTTTTATGTTTATGTTTTTTCATAGAGTTTGAAAACAACATTCTTAGTTGAGAATCCCTTGTGAAAAAATAACCCATTTTTCTTTATGTTTTCCCTCTTGTTCTAAATGCTATTTATATGCTATTTGATTAATTTGTTTATAATTTAATTTATAAATTACAGTTACTTATGATTATGATTGTATTCATACTTTATTTTGGGTAAAAAATTAAATGAATATTGTAATTTTAAAATTCACTTTATTGAGATTTTTTTAAAATAAATATTAACAAATTTTTATTGAGAAGAAAATTGAAGTTTAGTTTATTATTAAAGAAATTAAAAAAAAAGTAAAATGGAAAAATCAAGAAACCTTAACTATGAAATATATGTTGCTTTATAATTTTTGGACAATTCACAACTTAATTTAATACATAATTTTTGTATATAAATTTAATTTACTATTAATCAATTATCCAATCAATAAAACTTGATATATAATTTATGGAATCAACCAATTTAAAGTCATGTCGATGCTTGTGGGCTTAGTGATCATGGAAATAACAATATCACTGGACATACCAACTCTCATAACATTTAATTTCCTTTGAATTAACCAATTTAAAGTCATGTTGATGCTTGTGGGCTTAGTGATCATGGAAATAACAATATCATTGGACATTCCAACTCCCATAACAATTAATTTCTTAAAGGAATCAACATATTATTCTTTTTATGATATTTCATGAGGAATATGATCATGTATATGATCCCACACCTAGTGGAAGTAGTACTTCACATTGACCCTATGATTTTGTTTGGATACAATGAACTTTGGAGGATTTCATGTATCAATTTACATCATGTAGGAATAAAATGAACATGGAGGAACATATTTCCTTTGGAAAAGGTTATTACATTAGATCCATAAGGATTTTGTACAACTAGATAATTGAGAACTCAAAGAAGCTATACTCATGGAAGATTGTTTCTCCCAAAAAAACACACTAAAATCCATAGATCCATCTTAACTCGAAATCTATCTTAACTCCAAATTTAAGTGTAACTGGAAATCTATCTTAACTCCAAATTTATCAAGTGTCTAGATAGTTTCAAGATGCAAACATTTTTTTAAATTTTATACTCAATAAAGAGATTTTGATCTTAAGACGTAATAAATCTAAATTTAAAATAAATTTAAGTTAATATTTATAATCTTTTTTCAAAATTAATTATTTAAAAAATTTCTAAAAAACAATAAAACACCTTTTTTTTAATAATTTAATTTATTTTATTTAAAAATATATTTAGAATTTAAATAAATATATCTCATGGATATAAATTATGCAGTCTATACATTTCTTGAACATGTGAATTACATTAACTATATTATACAAATCCCACTTATCTCTACAAAATCTCATGCAAAAATATGTCCCCAAAAAACCAAACTTAAAAGAGCCAGAGTACGCTTTATTTACCTTGCTAAAATGGCAAAGCAGTGATTTGAAAAGTTCTCCATGGACACGGTAATAAGTGGAACTTACGCGTTCTTAGTGCCCAATGATACACGGCCCTAACACGTGATTTTCGGCTTTCATTTTCAACTGGGTATGTCAAATGTGTCGAAATTGACTTGAAGAAATAAGGGGAAAGACCCTCCGCAAGTGTGCACAATGGAAAAGAGTAGTCTAACGAGGATATAATTTTTTTTAGAAAATATTAAAATTTTGGTAAGATTGTGATGAAATTTGTTAGAAATTTTTGGAAATTTGGGTTAGGGTGGTTAAGTTTTAGGATTTTGGGTGTTTGAGGATTTTTTACAGTGTTGAATCTATTTTCTCCATAAAAAAAAATTGATTTAAACACTCTTATGGTTAGATTTCAAAAAAAAGAATTGGTTATGGCAAAAAAAAAATTCCAAACAAAATTATGACCTCGGTAGACAACGCCCAACTGAAATACTCATAATTTTAAATGACAAAACCAAATTCCAAGTAACTTCAAGCAACTTTCTTGACTTCTCTATTTTCCAGTCAACAAGACAATTTTTAGGACTCTTCAACCCCCCTCTGCAACTTTTACAATGAGTATGAAGGAACATGTAGTCATGGCAGTGGAGTGAATTCACATTAGGGACGTTGTAGTGGGGCAGGGAGAGAGACACATGGGTAAATCCATTGTGTCCATGCTTCTTAGCTTTTTCATATTGCTGGTTAATATGACTGGCGCAACTTTCAATTTGTCAAGGGTGATGCCATATTATTCTTCTTTTTATATTAATGGGTACTATCATCATCTCTATGACCACAGCCCTACTCGAGCTATCATCATCTATAATTTTGATAATTATATGGGATAAAGCATCACGTGTATTAATTGTTAATTGTTAAGTTATTTAAATTAGCATAAATTTATCTTAACCCTAGATCTAACATGTGCCCAGAGGAATCAAATTTCTCTTCATAGTAAAAGATGTTTGTATCTCAAGAGATTTGATACCTCTAGGTGTTTGATAGATCGGGGTTAAGATGAATCTACGCTAGTGTTAAGATTAATTTTTTAATTTTAATATTAATTTATTTTTACATGGCATGATAACAAAATTAATAGTTTCAAATATCACAACTTTGACGTGGAAATATTTATGTCATTAAAGATTTTAATATATCCATATGATATGGTTTTTCCTTTTAAAGATTCATTTTACAAATATTTCATTAAAAGAATATTAAAAGATTTTGGAGTAGGATTTTAGATTCTTTGTGTTGAATTGTATTGTAGTTTTTTTTATCTGTATGGTTATTTTCATTTTTGTTTGGGGCAGACATTAATTTTTTTATTTCTATGATTATTTTATTGGAGACGTGACATACTTACACATCGCCTACATACTGGTTTGTAGAATAGGCCTCTCTGCGTAAAGATTGTCCAAATTGTAATATCTAAATAACATTCTACAATGTAGATAAATTCTTTAAATGGGGTAGAGTTTGTCTATATATGACATTATTATCATAAAAAACTATATTAAAAATCAAAATAACTTTTTATATTTGTTACAAAGTACCTAAAAGTTTATTCATCCATGACACTATTATGATAGAAGATGTACTAAAAATTGAAATAATATATGATATTTTGTTACGTGTGAATTTGGAAATATTGTAAATTTAATAAAATGCAAAATATTGATCAAAATAACTTTTTATATTTGTTACAAAGTACCTAATAGTTTATTCATCCATGACACTATTAGCATAGAAGATATACTAAAAATTGAAATAATATACGATATTTTGTTACATGTGAATTTGGAAATATTGTAAATTTAATAAAATGCAAAATTTTGATGTTGAGAGCTTCTGGAACACTATGTAGAATCCTCAATAATATTCCCAATTTTCCCTTAACCATGTCAGTAACCTAGCTTTCTTTCAAGATGGGTGAAATGCTCACCTAAAGTGAGGCACCTCACTGTTCACCCAAAATCAAGCACCTCACTGATTCTACACAATATTCCAGGAACTCTCAACATCAACATAATTTTCACTTTAAAAACATATATACTAAATTATAAAATATAATTCTATAATTCACATCATTTTTTAAAAAGTTTTTACATATATTAAAAAATTAGATTATTGTTTTTCATAAGCAATTTTATTTTTATTTAATTTCTAATTTCTAATTTTCTTTTATTTTTATTTAAAAAAATATAATTAAAACTCCCTCTCTTTTTTTGATCTTAATCTTCATTCTATTTTGTTTTCTAACTTTTCCTCCATATTTTACATTCGAATTCGCACATGTTTTATCCTCTTTAACGTATTCACTGAGTAGCGTAGTGTGCCTACATGAAAGAGTGACATATAGCTTGGATATTTAGGCTCTAGGGGAGAGCCTTCTATTATTGTGCAAGGACCAATACTAGTTATAGTATTGGCCCCACACATCCATAAAAAATATTCATAAATCATCAAAAATTTGCACATAAATAGTTTATATTAAGTTATATAAGTTATATAATTTAGTCCAAAATGGGCCCACATATTGATTGGGCCAACAAGTGTCAAATACCAAACCTTAACATCACATATTGACAAGACATAATGTCACAAATATCTCCAGCTCTGAATTACCAAATAAGTCAAAATGCACTACAAAACATTCCATTGAATTCTATTCAGGAGTACACATATCCCATCAAACAGTGACCTACAAATTTCCACTAGAGAAACACATCCCATTGCTCAGTAATACCTACACAAGAATAGGTGAAATGTGTGTCAGCCATATGTACATGTGTATTTAACCATTCAACCTATTGAAGACAATAAATGACAACATTCCATTCAAGATTAAAGACAATAAATGACAACATTCAATTTAGGAATTAGTTCAGAGGATGCAATAAATGTCACCAACCCTTTGAATTCAAGTATTAAACACACCATACTTTTCAATTCAGGAATTAAAAATAGGAAAGCACATGGATCAACCTTCAAAGATTATCAACCATTCGATCATGTACAAATCAATCCAGACCACACATTTGAATTTGGGAGATGGCAATCTATGCCAAACCTCCCTACCAATTAAATTCTATATGAAAAAACTATAAAACATCAACTCTTACTCATTTTCATTTCAGACATTCATTCTACTCATCAGCTATTGGAGACATGCAATCAAAGTGTTTAGACATTGTTACATTCGTTCTATTCAGAAGTTGTTGGAAACATACAAACTAAGTGTGTGCACAGTGTTACATTCATTCTAGTCATCAGTTGTTGGAGACATACATGTATGTTTTTGTTGAATAATGTTACCATTTTTGTTGAATAATGAATAATGTTATTTCTGTTGATAAACAAGGGTAAATTAAAGCCATTACAACCAATTTCATTACTGATTTAGAAACCAATTTCATTGCCACTATAACCTCAAATCTGACCCTGCAACTCAATATCATACTACTATAATAGCAAAGAATATCCTTTCAAAGAGAAAAGACAGATAGCCTCAGGTACTAAAGCCATTACAACCAATTTCATTACTGATTTACTGATTTAGAAACCAATTTCATTGCCGCTATAACCAAATTTTCACCGAAAGAACGCCACCAGCTTCTTTAGCATCAACGCGACCCAATAATCTATTGATTCACCAATCTTAGAGGCCCTCACCAGACCTGAGTTATTAGTTCCCATCATTGGGCTTAGATACGGTCCACCATCCTTTAGTTCCCATCCTTAGGCATGATTTAGTTACCTCTTTCGTACCCTATTTTTCTACCTTCTCTTTAGGCAATCAAATGGCACTTTTATTGCATCGAATATGGCCTTGCCCCCACAAAATTCAGTTAGGTTATCCCATGAAATTCTAGGACATATTAGGTAAGATATTCATGTCTAATCCTAGATTGAAGATGTGAATGAAAATAGTGAATGCAAAGTTTTTCAAGAATTTGTTTCAAGTGAAATTTTTGTCTGTAACCTCCAATACAACTAAAGGGATGGTTACCTAGCCGAAGCCCATAGAAGCACATATCCCTATAAGGGCCCATGCAAGCACCTACACTAACAATTATGTTCTTGTGTTATATACGTAATTATCCAATACTATAAAGCATCCATTTTCATTCCCTGACTGGCTAGTCATTCAGCCAAAGGAGCACCCAATCACTGCGGGGGAACCCAACTAATGAGTTTTTTTATCGAAAGGACAGAACTTCCCTTTGCCCTCCACATAGGCATATATCCTCATATATTTGTGCCTATAATCTCTACCCTAAAGAATTTTGATATGGGTGCTTATGCATCTATCTAATCAATGAAAATGTTATCTTAGGAATCAGGTTCCCAGAATGACTGCTCATTGCATAACATACCATGCCTATAAAGAGCAAATTCTGATGTCAGGTAGATTCTTTATCATTCCTAGGTTCCTAGAATGACTTCTCATTTCATAACATACCATGCCAACAAAGAGCAAAGTCAGTGACACAATATCGACAACATTGCTCCATAGTTGAAAGGATCATCAAGATGAATAGACTTCCATCAATTGGGTCCTGAGGAGAAGCCATGCCAAGTGGCGAAGTAAAAATGGAGTTGGAGGAGTTGTTAAATACAAAATAATTTCACTTTAGTGTCTTCACTAGCAAGTTCACTAGGGACAACCTAAAACTGCACTTTTTCGATCATGTTAAACAACAGACATTCTTAAAATTGTTCTTGGTTTCATTGAAGAAAGACATGCCAGTTCCTAGAATGATTGCTCATTGCATAACATACCATGCCTACAAAGAGCAAAGTCAGTGACACAATATCAAGAACATTGCTCCATAGTGGAAAGGATCATCAAAGATGAATAGACTTCCATTAATTAGGTCCTATGGAGAAGCCATGCCGAGTGACAAAGTAAACATGGAGTTGGAGGAGTTGTTAAATGCAAAATAAATTCACTTTAGTGTCTTCACTAGCAAGTTCACTAGGGACAACCTAAAACAACACCTTTTCGATCATGTTAAACAACAGGCATTCTTAAACTTGTTCTTGGTTTCATTGAAGAAAGACATGCCAGTTCCCAAAATGATTGCTCATTACCTAACATACCATGCCTACAAAGAGAAAATTCTGATGTCAGGTAGATTCATTGTCATTCCTAGGTTCCCAGATTGACTGCTCATTGCATAACATACCCTGCCTACAAAGAGAAAATAAAACTGATGTCAGGTAGATTCATTGTCTAGTTAGAGAAGCATTTCTAAATGAATAACATACCCACTGAATAACAGAACCACTAGTTTAGAAATTCTCTTTTCCAATCTCAAGGGAGTCCCCTAGGTGTTATATGCTGCCAACAAACCCATAAATATGTAAGGAACCAAAGTTGATTGGCACACAGAAAGCTCAGTGTGAGTTGTTTCCCCTAAGCAGTCAACAACAAGGATAATTTCTTACCTATATTAATGCTCATTGAGATCAGATGCCTCCAACAATATAACAATGAGTGAAGAATGACAAAACTAAAAAGGATGTGCTTGAGGTGAATCTGAAATCAAAATAACTACATAACTACATAAAGATACTACAACAAAGAACCATTACATAAAAACATTCTAACCCTTACTGGGAATAAAAAAAATGGCAAGGAGACAATGAGTGCCAAAAACAATGATTTGAGGACACAAACAGTTAGTTGGGTTGAAGAAACTCAATTATGTCAAAGTTGTTACAAAAAAAGAAAAAGGAATAGCTCTTCCTGATAACTCATATTTTTACCAACTAGGATTAAAATGAATGCCAAGAGCAAAAAGAATGACAAGAACAATTATTTGAGGACACATAAAGCTAGTTGGGTTGAAGAAACTATGTTATGTCAAAGCTGTTACCAAAAGAAATAGGAATAACTCTTCTTGAAAACCCATATTTTCACCAACTATGAATAAAATGAATGCCAAGAAAAAAATGAATGCCAGGAACAATCATTTGAGGACACAGCAAAATAGTTGGGTTAAAGAACTTGTGTTATGTCAAACCTGTTACAAAATTAAAAAGGAATAGCTCTTCCTGATAACTCATAAAAATCATCTAAGAATCAAATAAACAAGTTTAAACCCTTCCAATAATGATTTTCAAATCCAAGATATATTCAACTACAATATATAGATAAAGAATTGATTGTTGTTGCTCATTGATTGCAAAGGCCAATGAATTTCCTTGTTTTCTAATACCGTTTTTTAAAATCAAAATTTGGTGGTTACTTTGCAGGTTGTTGCAGCCATGCCAAGATTTTCTATTGCAAATCATACAAGGAACCAGAGGATTCGAGGGGCGAGGGGGGCCCAATTGCGGTCCACTTCATCAGATGAGGATATGGGGGTGATGTGAATGATCACAATGTGCCCAGTAATGTCATTGAAAAGGACATCGTGGTTGCAGATCATGCTATCCCACCATCAACCACAGAGCCACCTTCAACCACAATGCAAGGTGCAAGTTCAACAAAGAAAATCAATGCCATCAGAGGCTGTGTTGAAAATGGAAACAAGAAATGCTAAAAATAGCAGTTTGGGTACCAGTGTTGGACATAGCAACAAGGAATTAAAAATGGAAGTGCTAAAAATAACATTGCTATAAGAAGCATTTCGGGATGGATTCCAATTTTAGTTAGTCCCTGAACTAAAATTGAGAAGTAAAATTCAAATTTGTTCTTAGCAGATGTTTGATTAATAATTAATTAATTCATCTTGAGTTAATTAGTTGGAGAAAATCAAACATGAAGTCTATGTGAAGACATGCAACAGTTTCTCCATTGATTGAGGAATTTATCCCTTAGTTAAAGAGATAAGGATGAGTTTTAATTTGAGTTGTAATTAGTTAGCTCAGTTAACTAAGTTAAGTCTAGTTAGATAGTTCCAACAGCTTGTGGAATTAATTGTGAGTTCAGTTAGTTAATACTTGCATGCATGTAACTACTGCTCTCTAGATAATTGAATATTCTCTCATAAATAAGTCATGCATGTCAGTTCAGTCAGAGACCCAGTTGAGATCAGAGGAAGGGATAGTGTACTATCAGTTGGAGGGATTTTCCTATATAACAAACTCATCCATGCAGAAGGATCTTATCTCCTTCAGGATTGCGCAGTTAGTTCAGAGGTCAGTGTTGTGTGTGAGATGAGAATCACACAGGTTGCAGCTGGAGGACCAAGGAGAAACTGCACAATGAAATAGGAGGCTTGGAGGGCAGATGAGAAGGTTTGTGAGAAGCCTTTGACTGTCTATGAGCAACAGAGGGATTGTACTGAGAGTTGGATAGCTTGTGAGCTAAAGCTTTGTGTAATCCTGAGATATTTCCACTTGTATGATAATACAGATAGCGTGGTATAGCTGAGGCTTTCCCTAGAGTATTCTTCTGTATTTCATGTGTATGATTTCTTCCTCTATTATATGTGTTCTATTTGATCTTGCTCAAAATCGATTAAGCTTCCACAAGTTTGTTTGTAGAAGTAGATCAAGTATTTTGCTTTAGTATATTGCATTATCAGGTGATCTACAGTGAGAATTTCAACATGGTATCGGATCATAGGTGATCAAAGGAGAGAACTATATACAAGAAGGGAGAAGTTCGAAGTTTGAGGTTCCTGAATATAGAAATTGAGTTCTTATCACATTTCAATTTCACCAATGGCGTTCAACGATTTAAGACTCGAGTATGCCCTTGATGGCAGCTCGAATTATGTAGCCTGGAAGGATCACATGGAAGTAGTATTAGAGGATAATGGTCTAAAGGAATTCATTGATCAAGAAGTCCCCAAGCCGACAATAGATAATGCTACAGAATTGGCGGAATGGAAGAAATGTGTGGCTAGAGCAAGGAGAATCCTTCTGGAGGGAGTTCGAGACCACATAGTCTCGAGTCTCCATGGGAAGGAGACACTATTTTTGATGTGGAAAACATTGAAAGATCTATATCAGAGCAACAACGATTAGAGGAAGTTGGCACTGAAAGACAAGCTTCGGAAAATCAAGTGTGAAAAGGGTGACACGATCTCTACATATCTGAACAAGCTCACCACCAGCAGGGATGAGCTTGGAAGTGTAGGGATCATGACAACCGATGATGACATGGTGAGTCTTGCACTTCTCGGTCTTCCTAAGATCTAGCATAGCTACTAAGACTCGGTAAATGGAAGAGAAAAACTGCCAGATTGGGAATGACTTTGGTCAGATTTGATGCAGAATGAGATAAGAAGAAGCACCAGAGATGGTTCTTCATCCAAGGAGGATGAAGAAAATTGCGCCTTAACGAGTAAGGCGAAGAAAGGGAAGGAGAAGGATTCTCATCCCAAATCGAGTTCTTCCCATGATGGGAAGAAGTTTGGCAAATCAAAAGTGTGATGCTTTCATTGTCATGAGGTGGGCCATTTTGCTACAAGTTGTCCACTGAAGAAATCCAAGATGGGATCCAAGGAAGGATCTGAAGGTGAGGCATTAGCTTCACAGTTTGAGTTGGATTTCACCCTCTTCGCATGCATGGTTTCATCCATGGTGGGATGTGGTTGGTTTCTTGATAGTGGAGCTTCTTTCCACATGATCGGCGACAAGAGTTTGTTCACTACCTTGGAGGAGAAAGATCTCCAGATACTCATAGCGATGGGTAATGATGAAAAATATAGTGTCTTAGGTGTAGGCATGGTTGTTTTTCAGAGGGAGCATGGAGCTCGCATTACCTTGACCAATGTTAAGTATGTACCTGGACTAAGGAAAAATTTGGTGCTAATTTCAATGCTAGAAGACAAGGGCTATGATGTAGTCTTTATTAAGGGAAAGGTTTTCCTTCAACACATCACCACGAGACAGATGAAGCAGATCGGTTCACAAATCAAGAACCTGTATGCTCTTGAGGTTCAAGATGCATGCAAAGCCTTGAGGAGCAAGGCAACTGTTGGAGATTTGGTGGTTGAGAGGGAGAGTACATTACCTCTCAACATGCAACCATAGGAGAAGTCTCAGACAATTATAGAGGAGCCACGATTGGTGAAGTGGCTTCAGGAGGTTGTGGAGCAGCCACTACTAGAATTGTCGAGAGGAGATCAAGTGGAGGCATCCACTCATGCAGAGACCTCCAGTAGGGAGAAATTTTGA
Organism: Pinus tabuliformis; assembly: GCA_031772625.1. Classification (NCBI taxonomy): domain Eukaryota; kingdom Viridiplantae; phylum Streptophyta; class Pinopsida; order Pinales; family Pinaceae; genus Pinus; species Pinus tabuliformis. The sequence continues at coordinate 904,014,756 of CM062809.1, read as the reverse complement.
GCCAAGTGGGCAGAGGGATCACATGCATCCATACCTCTAGGTAGGAGGTGGGGCGATGTGGAGTGACAGTCCCAAGAAGGCTGGAATAGGGGCAATATCATTGAGGTACACAACCTCTTTGATTATACCTTGCTACGACAGCCCCGACGAGGAGTAGCAGGACTGGCTGAGTGGGTAGAGACAGATGTGGATGGAGCGACAGAGAGAGCTATAGTGCAGGAATCCCAAGACAGTGCAAAGCTAGCAAGCTGCAGCAATGCGAGAGGCACACGAGTGTTGTACCAGTGTAGGATGGCACTGAGAGGTGTGTAATGGTGCGAGATGCATGGAGTATTGCAGTATCTCAGAGGTCAGAGAGGGAGCACTTGTTAGCGGTAGATGGAGCTTCAGCATCAGAGGATGTTTCTAGCCCAACAGAGAGGTGAGTTGGGAGTTTTTTTTGTTTCTAGAGTTGCTGGAGAAATAACACTTGGGAGAAGTGTTTCATGCAGAACATTCCAAAGGATTAGGATCGGGTTCGAGTTCAATGCCTTTCTTGTTGAAAGGGAGTGTTGAAAATGGCAAAAATAAATGCTAAAAATAGCATTGCTATAAATAGAAGTTTGGGCACCAGTGTTGGACATAGAAACAAGGAATGAAAAATGGAAGTGCTAAAAATAACATTACTATAAATAGCATTTTGGGATGGATTCCAATTTTAGTTAGTCCCTGAACTAAAATTGAGAAGTAAAATTCGAATTTGTTCTTAGCAGCTGTTTGATTAATAATTAATTAATTCATCTTGATTTAATTAGTTGGACAAAATAAAACATGAAGTCTATGTGAAGACATGCAACAATTTCTCCATTGATTGAGGAATTTATCCCTTAGTTAAAGAGATAAGGATGAGTTGTAATTTGAGTTGTAATTAGTTAGCTAAGTTAACTAAGTTAAGTCCAATTAGATTAGTTCCAACAGTTTGTTGAATTAATTGTGAGTTTAGTTAGTTAATGCTTGCATGCATGTAACTGCTGCTCTCCAAATAACTAAATATTCTCTCATAAATAACTCATGCATGTCAGTTCAGTCAGAGACCCAGTTGAGATTCGAGGAAGGGACAATGTACTATCAGTTGGAGGGGTTTTCCTATATAAGAAACTCATCCATGCAGAAGGATCTTATCTCCTTAAGGATTGTGCAGTTAGTTCAAAGGTCAGTGTTGTGTGTGAGGTGAGAATCACACAGGGTGCATCTAGAGGACCGAGGAGAAACTACGCAAGGAAATAGGAGGCTTGGAGGGCAGAGGAGAAATTTTATGAGAAGCCTTTGACTGTCTATGAGTAGCAGAGGGATTGTACTGAGAGCTGGATAGCTTGTGAGCTAAAGCTTTGTGTAATCTTGAGATATTTCCACTTGTATGATAATACAGATAGCGGGGTTTTTAGCTGAGGCTTTCCCTAGAGTATTCTTCTGTGTTTCATGTGTATGATTTCTTCTTCTCTGTTATATGTGTTCTATTTGATCTTGCTCAAAATCAATTAATCTTCCGCAAGTTTGTTTGTAGAAGTAGATCAAGTATTTTGCTTTAGTCTATTGCATTATCAGGTGATCTACAGTGAGAATTTCTACAGGCTAGACAAAGCAAGACATGCTAGCTGCAATTGATGACATCGAGTTTAATGGACATTCAATCTGTGCCTCTACAAAAAAACATGGTATTGTTGCCTCTAACATACATTATTGGATAAATGGGTTGACTAATACGAAGTGTAGAGGGCCTGTTACAGTTATGACTGAAGAGGAGGAGGCTGAGGTGGTTGAGTGGTGTAAGGAGATGGCCCAATTGGGACATGGGTTAGAGATTATATAACTTAAATCCACAGTAGCTCAAATCTATCAGGGGAGGCCAAACCCCTTCAAATATGGGTTTCCTGGTAAATCATGGTGGAGTGGATTTAAAAAAAGGAATCCAGACCTTGTGCTATGTACAACTGAGGGCCTTGACAGCGACAGGGCTTTAAATCTATGCCCTGCAATTGTGTCCAAGTTCTATTACACTCTTTTTGATGCATATGAGAAACACTCATATGCCCCAGACCATATATGGAACTATGATGAAACAAGATTATAGGCAGGAAGGAATTGTGGTATGCAGGTAATTTCCAAAAGTGGGAGCAGAAATGTGCCTAAGATTTTGCCTAAGAGAAAGGGGTGGATCACTATACTTTCTTGTGTCAATGCAATTGGTTCTTCAATCCTAGGATTTTACTTATTCAAAGGTAACACAAAACTAAAAAACTATATGCAGAACTGTGAACCAGGTGCATGCATGGCAGCACATCCCCATGCATGGATGACAAAGGAACTATTGCTGAATTGGGTTTGTCATTTTGCTGCATCTGTACCAAGTGGTGTCTCGCTTGAAAACAGACACCTACTTATTTTAGATGGCCATGGAAGCCACTTGGCTTTGCAAAAAATTGACAAGGCGAAACATTTTGGCATTGACCTGTTAACATTGTCGGCTCATACCACTCACATATTGCAACCCCTCGATGTCAACATGTTTGGGCCTTTCAAGAATTATTTCAGGATCGAGCAAGCTTCGTGGATGGCAAAGAATCCAGGGGTGGAAGTAAAGAGGTTTGAGCTAGTTGAGCTTGCAATTAAAGCATTAAAAAGGGCTCTCACACCTTCTAATATCAAGGCTAGATTTAGGAGGACTGGTATATGGCCACTTAATGTTGATGCTCTCATGCATGATACTTGTTGTAGCCAAGCATTTTATGTGGAAGGTCAAGAAGCATAGAACTTACCAGACCATGTTGATTCCCAATAAGATATTGCTGCTACTGAAGGTATAATGTCCCTTTATGAAGGGCACTTATGTGGTGATGATGATGAATATGTGAATGAGACACAATTCAATCATGAACCAAATGTCAATGTCATGGAGGTTGTCACACCTACTGAAACACATGCCAATATTGCATGTGATATTCCATATGAAGCAGTTGATGAAGCAAATGAAAATGCAAACTTGATTTCAAATGATAATGCAACAGGATTAAACAATCAACAATTGAGCATGCCAACCCATGTAAGCCCACCATCATGGTTGGCAGAGGCCATGATGAATATCAACCCACATAATGTGTCTACCACCAATGAGGAAAGCATGGACATGCCTTCACAACCATCAGAGTTGAACACCGAACTTGTTCATTATTTTGTGGACAATGGTTCACTGGAAGAGGAGCCTGTTCAGCATGAGGTGCCTAAAGAAGATAATGGGGGACAATCAGTTGTACCGAAGGCTGAAAGCCAAGTGTTAGATTTTAGGGAGGATGGGGAAAATTGCAGATTAGTTGGTGCATTCCTAAAGCTACTAGTATAAAGAGTGAAGGCCTCATCAAGGCACTCAACTGTAGATTGTATTCATTTGGGGAGGAGTTCACAGTTGCTCACATCTGAAGATTATATGAATTTATTGTTTGAGTCTAAACATAAAAAAAAATGAAATTCAGGATTCTAAAAAGAGAAAGAAGGAGTTGGCCAAGGACAAGACATCTGTAAGGATTGCAGCACCAAAAGATCGAACAAAGGAAAGGATGGAAAGACAAAAGGAAAGGGAAGATAAGGAACATCAAAAACAATTGGCAAGGCAAGAGTGGGAGGCAAGAAAGGTTCAAGAAGTGTTGGAAAGAGGAGGAGGGGTGACAAGCAGGGAAGTCTATGCTCCAAGCCAGTTTGAGGCAAATAGGATAATGTCCAATACGTTGGACTACATTGTAGAGCACACACCATCATACTAAGAGCTGATTAACCTCCAAGTCCCCTGCTATTAGCCAGGGGTTCTACCCACCTCATATACCCCTACTAGTGTAGGTTTAAATCCTAAATATGTTTATATGACACCTGCACCTAGTGCTGGGGTTAGTAACACAAGTGGACACTTGGGTTACTTAGTCCCTCCATGGCTACAAGGAGCAAATTGGAGTCAAGGATATGGTAACATTCAAGCACATCCTAATCAACCAATCTTGGGTAGTCCACCATACTTGGGTCAGGCAGGAGACTCAACAATTCTGGGCAATGCAAGAAATGGAGGCCATCAAGCATATGGGTGGCATGAATTAATTTTTGTAACCACTATCGCAATGTGAATTTTGTAAGGACACGTAACCCCTGCATGCAGTGATGTGTTGGGCATATATGAGTACCGGTTTGAAAGGTTATGGTAAGGTTTAGGGTTGTTTACCGTGATTACCGTGCGCCTTGTTCATTGTTGCGTTTCTTTCTATTTGGGAACTGTTCTTGTCTGTTCGCTCTACCGGGTAGTTGAATTTGAATTGGAATTATGATGAAAGTCAACATAATAATTGCAATGTGAATTTTGTAAGGATGGAATATGTTGATTGGTTTCATAGTAGAAGCTAAACTATAAACAATATTGAATTTGAATTGGAATTATGATCTGGAATTATGATGAAAGTCAACATAATAATCGCAATGTGAATTTTGTAAGGATGCGATATGTTGATTGGTTTCATAATAGAAGCTAAACTATAAACAATATTGAATTTGAATTGGAATTATGATCTGGAATTATGATGAAAGTCAACATAATAATCACAATGTGAATTTTGTAAGGATGCAATATGTTGATTGGTTTCATAGTAGAAGCTAAACTATAGACTATATTAAATTAAAGATCAATTGAATCCAGTTTGAAACAACATTGCAAAGGAAAAGAAGTAGTAACTAATTAATTTGGTAATTACTTGATGAAAGGAAACAACATAAAGAAGGAGAAGAAGTGAACATAAATGAGCTCAACTCCGGAGTTTTATAGAATAGGCCACTAGAGAAAGCAATTACCACAACAACAAAAAGAAAATGTTCATTAACAACCATTTATAACAGATTATTGACTCAGCTGAATAACACAAATAGATTATTGACTCAACTAAATAACACCAATGCTCATTAAGAACCATTTAGAACAGATTCTTGACTTAGTTGAATGACAACCTTGATAATTACTTGATGAAAGGAAAAAACATAAAGAAGGAAAAGAAGTGAACATAAATCACAAGTAGTTACCAATAGAAGATACTAATAACCAATAATAATAGAAGATACACAAATAATTCTTCAAGACAATCTCTTAAGAGTTTGTAATTGAACGATGTAAGCAAAGAAATTAATGGGAAAAGATTCTTAAGTATTCCGTTAGGAGTGAAATCTCACGATATGAATATGAAGAAATTGTAAATAATCATTAATTAGTTAATGTTTATTTTGACTTTGAATTTTTATAAAATAGTTTATTTTGATTTTGAATTTTTATAAAACCTTAGAACAAACTTAGAACCTGGGAGTTGACCTTTTGAGCAGTCTAATCATCTTATTACAGTCTTACAACCTGCAGTCTTACTACCTTAGGAAGAGTATGCCGATACTCTGATCATGCTAAGAAGATTAGGATCTTGAGTTGAGTCCAATAATCCTTGAGCTTTAACATGAGGATTATGATTAGGCTCCTTAATAAAGGCAGTCTGACAGGTGTATGATTAGTCAACCAACTTCCATATCAAGTTGATACACCCAAGGAATTCATAGACACGTGCCAACAGTGTAGTGAAAGTGAGAAAGATCACTTGAGTTCATTTTTCAAGGTTTAAAAAAATATATATAGAAACCTGTATGTGTAGGGATTCTGATAAATTAGAGGTTTATATTAAATAAGTATTAATTGCCAAAACCAAAAATTTATTTTAACTATGTTAAGAGTTCGTAAATGAATGACTTAAGTAATGAAGTTAAAGAGCCAAGATTTATAAGTATTCTATTTGGAGTGAAATCAGACAATATGAATAGGAAGAAATTGTAAATAATAATGAAATTTTAACTATGTTAAGAGTTTGTAAATGAATAATGTAAGTAACGAAGTTAAAGAGCCAAGATAAATAATGCTTCAAGACAATCTCTGTAATTACCACTCCTCAACTCCAGAGCTTTATAGAACAGGCCACCAGAGAAAGCAATTACCACAATAGCAAAAAGTAAATGTTCATTAACAACCATTTAGAACAGATTATTGACTCAGCTGAATAACACAAATGCTCATTAAGAATCATTTAGAACAGATTCTTGACGCAGCTAAATGACAGTCTTGGTAATTACTTGATGAAAGGAAATAACATAAAGAAGGAGAAGAAGTGAACATAAATGACAAGTAGTTACCAATAGAAGATACTAATAACCAATAATAATAGAAGATACACAAATAATGCTTCAAGACAATCTATGCAAGGCCCCAGAGCTATGACTCAAGCATAAATACTACCATACCATGGATCTACAGTTGTTGATAAAACCAAAAATACCCATCTCATGCTTGGCCAACTCCAAAAGCATCCTTCTAAGTAGAAGACTTGTATTGATTTCATCAAGTAGGCAGAAGCATTGCAAAAGTACTGAAACAGAATGGTAAAATACCATGTAAAGAAATCTAAGGCAATAATAGTAATATTAGTAGACATATGTGAATAATAAACATGACTGGAACCATCTCAGATGAATTTGGGTTAATCCTTGGGTCCAACTAAGTTAATAGCAACCCAAAAACAATCCCTAGTTCCAAATAAGAAGAGACAACCATAGTAATATACAGGAAATAGTTAACTTTTGTGTAGATAACAATTACTTTCCTTAACAAAGAAGGAAAGCTAGTTCAAAATAATATCCATGGAAATCTATGTAAACAATAGAACTATTCAAAAGTAAATGCTCTTACTTCCTATCTTTTCTAGTAAAAACGAACTACCTAAACTTCAACAAGGAGAAAACTGGGCAGGAGTTTATGGGCAGGTAATATAATATAACTTTCATAATTTATAAGGGTGAAAGAAATTCACAGGAAGATAGATCTATATCTAACTGTATTCTTGGAATAGTTGAGATATGTACATGTCAATAAATGTAATTATAGTCGGCAGTGAACAATTCACCAAGAGTGAAACAATTCACTAAGAGGGAAACTCAAGAACTGAAAACAAATCAAATTTAGAGCATGGCTATATTTAATGTGAATACTGTAAATACCAATTGATTATAAATTTGTGCAATACTGGAATTATAACAAACAAAACTTATGTTCACAACAAACAAAACTTAATAGAAACCATAATCTCAAAACCCTCCTACTAACTAACCTGCAGATCTCATAGCATGAGTTATCACTATAGCTTCTTCCATCACCCACAGATTGAAGACCACAAATACAAACCCATTGTAAAACCCACTAACCCACTGACTGTAAAACCCACTAACCAATACTAGAGTGAGACACTAGATTGAGACACTGGACCAGAAGGAAATGCACGACTCAATTCAACGTTTGGGTTGAAGACCGTTAATTTGTTGTAGCTTTTCATGATGGTAGTATCACTGCTCGAGGGCCTTTAGTTTTTGTCCTGAGGCCTAGTGGTGGAGGCCAAAGCATTGGAAACATAGGTAACAGAAGCAAGGGTCCAAGCCCACGCCCACCAAGCCCACCCAGTACATGTAAGGCACCAGCCCGGTACACATGCTAGTTCACCAGGTCAGTCTTCGAATGACAGGCTGAGTAGCTTGGGGATAACACCCTTGATCGAGCCCTGATAAAAAAACAGTAAATAAAAGTCTTTCTCGCCTAGAGGCCTTTGAGTCGAGGGTTATTCAGGTTATAGTTATAGTGAGAGACATCCCAAGTTACCGGTTTCACTAACCCACTGTAAACCCACTAACCCACTGACTGTAGAACCCAAAACCCAAAACCCACAACCCAAAACCCAAAAATTAGCCAAAACCCACACAGGTAAACACATACACAAGAATAAAACAAAGGCACAATATTCCAATGGAGGCTAAATGTGTTAAAAAAACACAGTATTTCTAGTTGGTAGGACAGTGTCCTACCTTTTTTCTCCATGCCACCTTTTTTCTCCATGTCAGAAAGCCACAGGAACCCCAGATGCTCAAACAGTAGCTTAGACTGCAACAACCTGCAAAACAACATCAAAATGGTTAGATAGGGACCAAAAATAAGTTAAAATATGGAATTTTAGCTCATAAATTGAACTACAAACCTAAAAAATCTGTTCGGAGCACGAAACGGCCATGTCCAACACCGAGTCGAGCTAAATTTGCCACAGGGATAAAGGTAGACGAATAACAAGCCCATACCACTAGACGGGGAAGAAAAACCAGGCAAAAAAACAAGACGAGACGTCGAAAACAACGAAATAGGCTGAAGAACGACCATCTCTACTGGTCCATAAACCACCACCCACATCACCGAAGCCACTACCCCCATCACCAATGACAGTAATGGCAGTGACCGCCATTAGAGCAGTGAGGCTCAACTACCCAGTAGAGCGAACGGACAAGAACAAGTCCCAAATAGAAATGAACACAACAATGAACAAGGCGCACGGTACTCACGGTAAAAAAACCCTAAACCCTGCCATAACCTGTCGAACTGGTATTCATATACGGCCAACACGTCACTGCATGCATGGGTTACGTGTCGTACGGTTGTTGAGTATGCCAGCGTGGCAGGAGGGGTGGTCGACGTGGAGGTGTTCGCCTAATGGCGTCCCTCCCCTATATTGATTTTGAATGAAGTTTTTGGTTGAAAATAAAGCTTTTATAGCCTTGATTAAAAAATAATTCATTTTTTTTAATAATTCATTTAGGAATTGTATTCTTTTCAAAAGTATTTGATCGAATTGGACTTTCCGAATTTACCGAATCTAGTATCCTTTTAATACGAATCTTTTTCCATTTTCTTTTTCCATTATTAGCCCCTGCCGAGCAAGTACTCTTGTAATCGAAATGCTTTGGAAAATGAACTGACATTAAAAAAACTGAGGTTTAAATTCAAATTAGCCAAACTTTTGTTGTACATGTGTTTCTCGCTTTTTCCTCGCCTTCTTCTCAGCCTATTAAACACTGTGACTATTTTATGTTAACCAATCAAATGTTTTGAGTTCTTATTTGGCCTCTTCCTGAGGTCGACAGCCACGAAACTTTGGCTTAAAATGAGATATATTGATTTTTTTTTTGAAAATTTATGGCATAATGGAGTAATGGTGGGTTGAAATTAAATGTTATGAGACCATCTGCCGCAGCCTGCATGTTGATCTGTTGTCAATGCATGCATTGCATGCAGGTTGTTGATTGACAAGCGACTTGAGTCACTGAGGCCACGATGACTGAGGCCACAATGACAAATTTCTACCATTCTGATACACAGGGCCTGTTTACCTGTTCTACTTGACACGTTTCTTCCGTCGCTTCAAAAATTTCCTATATGGCACCAGTCAGGCTTCATTGGAGTTTTGCAGAAGCTGATACTGTCCTATTGTTGGAACTCTAAAGTGTTTTGTATACGTTTCTCTGACCGTTTCAAAAATTCATGGCTTCAAAAAATTCTATATCAGAGGTGCCCATGAGTCGGTCTTCATTGGAGTTTTGTGTGGATCATTGGAATTTTGCGGAACACTAAAGCCTGCCTGATCACTCACTCACTCAGCCTTGCTTGAGTTCATCCTATTGTTGTTCACATTGTGTAAAACAAATGAGCAACCGATACTATTCTTTGTCAGACATTTTTTTGTCTAAATGTCTTTGTCAGATGTTATCAACAATCAGTCATTAGTTTTGCAATGGAATGGAACAATCAGAGGTGCCCAGGAGTCGGTCTTCATTGGAGTTTTGTGTGGATCATTGGAATTTTGCGGAACACTGAAGCCTGCCCGATCACTCACTGAAGCTCGATCACTCACTCAACCTTGCCCGAGTTCATCATGTTGTTGTTCACATTGTGTAAAACAAACGGACAAACGATACTATTCTTTGTCAGACATTTTTTTGTCTAAATGTCTTTGTCAGATGTTATCAACAATCAGTAATTAGTTTTGCAATGGAATGGAACAATCAGTAATTAGTTTTGCAATGGAATGGATTATGAATAGCTTATCCAACGTGAAATTGGTTACCTACCTATGCATTTCTAGGTATGCCTGTATATGCTTATATCATACCTGCTTTCCTCATACCTGCTTTCCTCTTCTTTTGGACAAGTTTAAGAGTCGCCACCGCCACCTTTGAGAATACAATCCTGTTGTTGATGGATATTAAAAACCAGATGATAAACGACTAATAAACATATAAACAGAGCAGGGCTTGAGCCTTTTTCCAAAACAATTGATAAACAGAGGAGAAATGCAGGTAAAGACAGAAATTATGATTAGAAATCTTTGGTGCTAGGTAGGATTCTATTAACAAGCCTTCAAATGTCGATGCCCTCACCGTCCCGATAAAGAAAATTACTTTGATGCACAGTGTGTTCGATGTCGATACTATTCCAATTGTAGGATTCAGGCAAGCCTAGAAAGGAGAAATTGCAGATAAGGGTATCCGTAGAATCATAAATAATTGGCGATTAGCTATTCAAAATTGAAAAAACTGCAAGCAAGTTTCACGCATCTAGAAACCCAATAGGCTACAAAAATTAATAACAAAAATCCTAAACCCAGTGCCAGCTCTAGGCATTGATGCAACAACAGTTGATTGAGTAGATTCAGAGGTAGATTCTTTGTAGGATTCTCTCAGGGTAAGACACTATTGTTCATCTGCGCCTTTTCTTCAGAGCTCAGGAGCCCATCGTCTTCTCCAAAAACCCTGGCTCGATGAGCCGAGAGAGCAATCATTTGAGGTTGTAGCTTAGAACCAAACATCTTCGCCAAAGGGATACATTCGAGTGTTGTACACTGGTTCGATTCCACTGCAATTGTCCCAGAATGGGGAAGGGCATGTTTGACAGAGTGATAATCAGAAGCATATTGTCAAAAAAACAAAAGAAAGGAAAAGAAAATACCAACCACTTGATCCAAGCAGTCAGAACATAATTTTGTAATACAGATGCACATTAACAACCGGGCATCTTAGTCGATGAGAATTGTCCAAGTACTGTGCGCGGGCTTTATTCCATTCTAATAATCCTGTATGGAAGAGGGCTTGCTTGCAGCAGTGATAAACGAAAGAATATTGTCAAAAGATAAAATCGACGTGATCCAAGCAATCCGAATACGATTTTAATTAAAAATGATCCAAGCAATCCCGAGCATAATCCAGGTTGCAATCACCGGAATAGTTTGAACAGTGGGAAGAGCCTGGAATAGGAAATGATTTTGCTCGCACAAAGAGTATAAGTTTTGGTTTTTAAGGCATATAATAACTCGCTTGCACATAGGATTCGATATTTTCCAGAGGATGAACAAATTCTGAAACAACTATGCCTGTTGTGGTTTTGAGGTCTCACCACGTGCTTGTCTTCGTCACAGGAATGAAGACAAGTTTTATTTTCTTGGCCACGTAATTGTCCGTTTCTGCCCTTTATGGACGCACACTCACGATTAGGTAAACATAGATCACCTTGATACATGGGAACAAATGCAAATCTAAAATATTAGTACGTTATGCTTTTTTCTTTTGTATGTCGCCCACAATATAATGTATAATTCTATTAATTTTAAAAATTAATCTTTTAAGTATAAAAGTAAAGTTTAATTTCATTAAAAATTCAATTTATTATCAAGCTTGGGGCAACTACTAGTTAAATTGAAAAACAAATATTTACGGGGTCTATGTGCCTTAACGAACGTCGCCGCAGGCACTGTACTCTTCAAGCCCGAAGCACTCGTACTCATAAACCCGGTAGAAGCATACAGGACAAAAATCATTCAGCTTAATTGCGATAGTTTGCAACCCTTTCTCTTTTATATATATATATATATATATATATATATCAATTCACTATGACGATATAAATGGTTTTCTTTGTTCAATATTTAAAATAATTGCAGTAATAATATAGTTGCATTTTCATTGACAGTTATAATTTTAAATTGATTGGAAGATCCACCCTCTGCCTTCAATTAGATAACTATTATATTGCTATATTATTTATATCAATTTCATTTTTCAATGTACTTGATCTCATGTTAGGTTGGCTGAACGGGGGTTTACAATCAATGCAAACACTAGTGATGGTGTCATGGATTCTAGCCCTCAAATCATGAATGAAATATAGTGAAGGTAAAGGCATGTGCGATTAACTATATTTTATTTCACAAGTTGAAGCTCCTCTCACTGTCTCTTTCTTTCATTTTGGTTTTCCTGAACTAGTAACCATTCATGCAAGTTCCATTTCCATTTCCATATCAAAGCTATTCAAAAAGGAAAAAAAGACACAAATGTGATAAGCAACACTTTTCAAAGGACAAAACAATGGTGATTTACAAGAGCTTACAAATTTTATCCAAACACCTAAAAAGAAACGCGTAGGAGATTTCATTTTTGAAAGCCTAAGTCACTAATTTTATTCTGTCTTGTCAAAGATTGTGCATTAACTCACTAATTTTATTAGAAACTCAATATTGTGTTTTTGAGAGAAACATTAGAAAATCATAACAATCAAATGTTATATAAATAATAATAATCAATTGTTATATACTTGATGTTCACTAAAACCTTTCATATTACTTTGATTCATTTTCAAACCCAACCTTCTTGAAGAACTTGCAAAACTATGAGTTTGCTTCTAAAGAGATGAAACATGTTTAAAAGAAAGACAAAGATAAAACAAGTTTCAATTAGGGCCATCAACCATTATTTACACCATAACCATTCAATTTGAAAGGTCCAGTGATCGTAATGGTTTGACTGTAGCGTTATCATAGGCTCGGGCAACCTCCTCTACAGTGTCAAAAGTGTCGAACCAGACTCTTGTTTTCTTCAAGGGGTCTCTAATGTCGACAACGAATCTCCCCCGTGGCATTTTCCTCACGCCTATGAAATGTGTTTCCTTCATAGCTGACAATGCCTCCTCTTCGCAGCCACCTCCTCTGATCTTATCAGGCACTGAAAGTGAGGTTTTCATTTATACTTAACATACCTTGTCTGACAGAGGTTTTCTTGTGTCTATTTGATTTTCTTTTATTTCCCCGGTATGATGTAGTTAGCAATACGATGCAGCTTTAGCTCTCTGTAAGTGGTTTCTTAGGGTGCCTATACTGTTGTCCTGACTGGATGCTTGTAGCTTTTTCATGTTTTTATAGGAGAATCAAACTCCGTCCGAAGCCCTGTATCCAAAGTCAAATAAAAGCTCCTGCAATAGATAGTTTGCAAATACATCTCTGAAGAGAATAATAGTGCTATGGCTAACGACAATAGAAAAAGATCATAATATATTTGATTTAAAGCGCAGGAAAGGTAGGAACTAAGAGCCACATGAAAGGTGTAGCGAAGGACAACATGAGATGCAAGAAGGAGAAAATAAGACTTGATGTGGATCAACGCACTGATGGTATCAGTCTCTTACTTTATCGTTCCCTGGAGATTCCAACATTACCTTGTCTGACAGAAGTTTGCTTCTGTCTATTTCTAGTATTTATAGTTGATTACAGTTAATTCTACTGATGGCCTTTTATGCGATTCCAAGATTACCTTGTCTGATAGAAGTTTGCTTCTGTATCTATAATTGATTACAGTTGATTTTAAAGTCTACCTTCTAAAGCTCCCCTTAAACTAAATCATTATTATCCAAAATCACAATACAGTCTATTTGACACTGGCAAGCAGGACTTGCTGCTTCACAGCTCGCCTTGTTATTCATATTACTGGTGAACAATTATTCAAAATATTTTTGAATCACAAACTATTGCTTGTTAAAAAAATATTTATAACAATATGATATGATCCGAACTTTGCGATAAATAATATGATTTGGGCTCTGCGGTAACAATATTATGTTCTAAAAAAATATGACTGAGGGTCTGTGGTAACAATACTCTGCTTTTAAGAATATGATACTCTGCGATAATAATACTCTGTGGTAATTATACTCGATAGTGATACATTGATAATATTATGTGGTAATTATAACCCGAATCTACAATCGGGTTTAACCCGGGGGACTTTTGAACCCTCACCAACTGGTCAACTAGACACCAAACTTGTAGGTTCCTGTCTTGAGCCTTATGCAATCCCTGCTTGGTTTCTTATGTACAATTCCTTTCGATAGAATCGATCTCACAGTTATACGTGAAGATTGTTCGGTTTTTTTGGGAGTTTGAAGATCAAGGCTACATTGCTTCCAGGGGGATGCTACTACTCTGGAGAATGAACTTTGGGGCTGCGCATCTGCACATTCGTTGATATCAGGTGCTGACACTGTAAGTTCACATCCTAATTTCTTATTCTTGACCGCCTATTCTATTTGCCTGGCTGGATCCCCTTAGCAATATAGGATGATATACCTTCTGCTACTTATCCTCTCCATTACACACTCTGTTATCTTTCACATTATCATCCTCGCCTGCATTGCTGCCTATATCCTACTTTGCATTATCCGACTCCATTTCCTATCCCCACGATGTCAGCCACATGCCCATCTGGAGTGACATCGTCCACTTATTTTTCCCACATTCCTTTCTGAGTGGGACGAATTTCTTTCACATAACCAGCTATAACACCCTCTTTCAACATTGGATAAACTCTTTCATCATTTCGCAACCATGCAATTCATTCGGCATTAGACTCTGCAATAAGTGGTGGACTTTCACTGGATGTTGTTGTTGTTGCTGCTGTGATGGCACTAACCTAACTCAATCCTTCTAACCCAGATCATCACCTTCGACTTCCATCTCCACTCCGGATCTCAGCTCGACTCTGCACCACTCACTCGACTCCCTCTTCTTTCCCGGAATCCGGCCTGATTCAAATTTTTCTGATCCCATATCTGTCACCCTGAGTTGACACGAATTGGAACCCTCTCATAATCTTACGGATGGCAGATGTAATCCTTCCTACCCTGTGTTCGGATTCCACTATCTCACCACTCACATTACTTTATTCTTCTTTACTTCTTTCCATAAAACTTACCTTAATTAGACTTTATATCTGGTGGCAAACTTACCTGTTTTTCTCCTTTAGACTCTTTCTCCGAGGCTTCGATCTGCGTATATCTGTTAGTTAGAATCCCTAGGCTATCTCGGTTCTGACTCTTATACATTCTACCTACCATCTGACCTTCCTTTATCTCTAGCGTATACCTCCTCCATGTTGTATTTTCTCATTCCATGTACGTTCCTCGAATATGGCACACCTGGATTCTGACTCATCTACCCAGGAGGCACTCATCCGTGCCACGCTGGCGGCCGAACTTGCATATGGGGGCAGGTCTGCTCTTTCGGACACGCGGCCATCGACTCATCCATCTCCCGCTCTGCCAGATGGTCTACATGCGTCATCGATGCTGCATGAATTACCACACTTGGTAACTGGTCGTCGTGCCCGCCACTCCACCCGGGCCATTAAAACCACTGAACCTGCTCCAAACTTGGCTTTTGGATATGATGTGCTATCAGACAGAGTAATTAGCTTACAAAAATGGGCTCTGGTGGGGAAATGGCACTTTGCTGATATGGAAGACTCAGACATGCGTGCCTGGTTACATTCAAAATGGCACATTCTTCTGGACTACATGCCGACGGTAGTTCGCTTGCTAAATGGCTGGTACAGTTTCCACTTTCTCTGTCAAGAGGACCTTGAGAAAATTAAATCCATTCCCTGGGTAAAAGGCCACAGTTTTCTTGCATTATACTCTTGGTACATTGACTTTAACCCACTGTGGGAGACTCCACAAAATAATCTTCTATGGGTCAAGTTACCGAGCCTCCCCATCAAACTTTGGTTGAAACAGGTTTTCCAGGACATTTGTGACGCCATCAGATTTTTTTTACGTTGATCCTCATTGCCTGGGGGCTCCAGACAATCGTATAGCATGGATTCTCATTGAGAAATCCTACATAGACAACTTTCTTGATCATATCATTATCAGTTGGAGCGATACAAATCTTATTCAACGACTCGACTATTAGGGTGTTCCATTCCGTTGCCTACACTGCCATCATATTGGACACCTTCTGGCTCACTGTCCACGATGTTGGGATCCTAAAACTTCGGCTGCTCACTGTCCCCGACAAGAAAAATGGCTCCGCGCAAATGTTCATGGTGCTAATGACTCTTCACACAGTGGCTCCGAGACTCCTTCTCGTGGGAATGACTTTCCTCTACTCACAGGTACCTCTCCACGTCTCCCATCTAGCATTCCTTGTCATTCTTCTGTTGTAGATCCATCACATTTTGCTCATATTCTCATACCATCCACCTCACCTTCTGCTGACCTTGAACTCCCTCCAAGCGATACTCGCTCATTTGAACATTCTACACCTTCACTCGAATTCCTTTCCCCGCCACCCAACACTCCACCACAGCCCTCCCACAGGGACCCCCTCACAGCCACTCACATCTGTAATGTCTAGACAAATCCCCCCTCATGAGTCATTACCCCTACCCCAACTTCTGACTCGCCTTTCGCATCAACCCACACTTCACCACACTCCCCGATTGAATCCCCAACTAATTCAGTGGACAGCGACCTCGATTTTCTTCTTCAGAGAAAAGCCTTGGACCTTCGGTCCCTAACCATCCACAAACCACTGGGTTCTCCACCCCCCCGCATTAGCCCTTCATTCGCGGGTAATATTACTATTCAAAAAAAAAATCCATGCGACAGTCGACACTTCTGTGGCCGTCCACGCCATCCCCCCTCTTTCAGCTCGTTAGATACACATTCCCTCATTGATGTCCCCATTGCTGACTCTATTCCTCGGGCCCTTGGAGCACAACTGCCCGCACCTAGTCACTCATGAATTTTATTCTCTCACTGAATATCCGTAGACTTGGATCTACCCCCAAATTTCTGGCTCTGAAGGAACTTTTCTTTTCAAACCGCCCATTCATCATTCTCTTACAAGAAACTATGCATCCAACACCACAAGTGATTGGATATTTTCGTAGAATGTTACCTGATTGGCACATGGCTGCCATGGACGCAAATGGACACTCCGGTGGACTTATTGCTATCTGGGATCCAAATTGGGTCAGGCTGTGGGATTTCTCCTATTTTTCTAGTATACTCCTTGCAGGGCGTGTACATGGCCTTCTGGGTCATATCCACATTCTAAATATATATGCCCCATATCGTGACCGGGAGCTATTTTGGTAGTGGCTAGTTGCATCGGAGCTACTTGATATTACTTCCCTTATCTTGGAAGGGGATCTTAACTGTACATTTGGCACACATTAGAGATGGGGTTGCTCTTGCCGCGCGGATGCCATGGCTAAATCTTTAAAATTCATCATTATGGACCACAATTATGTCGACATTTGTCCCACAAACATCTCACCTACGTGGGACAATGGTCGGTCGGGGGATTTCAACATTGCAAAGAGACTTAACCATTTCCTCTTACATGATTTTCTCATTGAAAGACTTGGGTTGGTTTCCTCTGATATTATTAGCTACAATATTTCCGATCATCGACCTATCATACTCAACTGGCATCAAAAGGATTTCTGATGGGGGCTATCCTTCATATTCAACCGGATCTAGTTGGACAACCCATCTTTTGCTAATCTTGTCAAGAGAACATGGAAAAATGCAGGATGTCACTCTCCCTCCCATATGCTATCTTTTATGGACAAATTAGGGAATTTGTGATAGGAAACTAAGAAATGGGAGATTGAAAAGAAACTATGGTTGAACTGGGATTTGGCTGATATAGAATCTAAGCTGCAGTCAATCGGCCCTCTTCTAACTGCTCAATCACTTTCATCAGACATCGGATCCTGCATACAAACCCTAGAAAAAAGAAGATTGACCCTCTTGCTCCAAAAAGAAATGACCTGGAAACTGAAAAGCAGGGCTATATGGCTCTGAGAAGGTGACCACAACACTAAAGTTTTTCATAGATTTGCAAATTATCGGCGGCAAAAAAACTCAATATGGGAAATATTTGACTCGGATGGGACTAAATGCACATCACAATAGGATATCAGTTGGGCTGCATATACTTTCTTCCAATCTGCCTACAGCCACATCCCTTCGACATGTCCAGAGGATCTACTATGGGGTATACAACACTACCCTAAAATGTTCGATGAGGATGCAAATCAAGATCTTTACAAACCCGTTTCAACATAGGAAATACATGGTGTCCTTCTCTCCTTTTAGGGCGACAAGAATCCTAGACCTGACGGTTGGACTATCAAATTGTTCACTCATTTCTTTGAATTATTTCAGTCAGACCTAGTTCATCTGGTGGAGGAATCTCGTGTTCGTGGTTTTGTTCATCCCCTCCTTAACTCTACATATATCACCCTCATCCCGAAAAAACCTATTTCTCACACCTTCTCCGATTTTCATCCTATATCGCTCTGTAACCTTGTATATAAAATCATCTCAAAATCCATTGCAAACCGACTGAAACCCATTCTCTCATCCTTTATCTCCCCACAACAATTTGGATTCCTCAAAAATCGCAAGATCCATGATGTTGTCGCTACAGCTCAGGAATGTCTTCATTCCATCCATTCAAAGAAACTTGGAGCTGCTATCATGAAGGTGGACCTAAAAAAAGCCTTTGATTGCCTGGATTAGGGATATTTGTGTTTGGTCCTTCATAAAGTTGGTATACAAAACCCTACCATCGAATGGATCATGGCCTTTGTAACAAATGTTCAATTTGCTATCATCATAAATGGTTATCCAATGACATACTTCAAGGCGGGTAGAGACTTATGATAGGGATGTTCGCTATCTCCCTTATTATTCATTCTTGCATTGAATGGTCTGTGTCTACACATATCAGATGTTGTTGCTGTCAGACTTTTTCACCCTCTCAAAATTGGGAGAACTATTAGGATCTCACACAGTTTTTTCGTGGACGACGTTCTTATCATGGGGCTCCTAAATAGGTTTGCATGGTTCCATCTTTTTCAATTTTTTTATAGATTTGGAAATGCTTCTAGTCTTATCATGAACAAAAGCATATCAGCCATCATACATGCACAAGGGGTCTCTCAGACCATTGATTATATTGCTAATTTATTTGGTATTGCTTCTAAATGTATTTCTGTTGGTTTAAAATACCTTGAATATCATTTAAAGCCCTATAAGTATAGGATCTCAGACTGGAGATGGTTGGTCGACAGATACTTTCGGAAAATATCCAGTTGGGAATTCAGATGTCTCTCTATGGGAGGACGATACACTCTTGTACAAGCAGTGATAACTCAACTGAGTTTCTACTGGGCACATTTATTTCTATTGCCATCATCCATTATAAAAAAACTTGATGGGATCACTGCACATTTTATCTGGTCTGACATGCAGAAAAATCATAAATATCATCTCTCAAAGCTGAATCACATTAACTTGCCGAAGCGGTTGGGTGGTTGGGGCATCCTAGATTTGCGGAGGTTTGGGCACGCCCTCCTTCTCAAATCTATTTGGCATGGGATTTTTGGCACAGGAACATGGTGTCAATTAATAAATCAAAAATATTTGAAGGGCATCGACTTTAAAGTCTGGATGCGAATGGGACACATTGGACCCAATATGGGATCCGCTATATGGCGCAGTTTCACCAAGATCGGACAAACTTTCTTAAGGATGCTGCAATGGCAACTTGGCACAGGACACCATGTAATCCTTGGACGCGACTGTATTTGGGGTCTGGTGGATAGACAACTGCTTGGTTTGGAAAAACTCTTCACATCTGAACCTTGAAGGACCTGTGGCGGCGACCTGGGAAAACATCAGCTTACAATTGAGATTATCAGGCATCCGCAGAGAAGAGGCACGTGACTCGATTGCCTGGGAAGGTAAAATGAAAGGAGAAAACACCATGGTTGCGGACACTTATAATAGACTTTGTTGGTTACATATAAACAAACAGGAGAATGGTTGGTTTGCTAAATTTTGGAGTCCTCACCTTCCCATTAAAATCACTATATTCCTCTTGCTTGTCTGGAAGAATAAAAACTTGACTTGGGATAATCTTCAGAAGCGGAATTGGTCTGGCCCAGGGTACTGCGTTCTTTGCAGGCGAGCAACTGAAGGCAATTTACATCTTTTTATAACATGCCTTGAGGTCTCTATACTCTAGAAACAATTGGCAAACCAATATGGTTTCTCGGCTCAATAATTCAGTGACATCGAAATCTGGTTGAAATGGTGGAGCTCCCAACATGGTTGTCGACACCTCTTCCCATCTATCTTCATCTGGGAGATTTGGAAATGGCGAAACAACATCATTTTTAACAACCATAGAGTACACAGGGCATATGTGATGGATTGCATCAGGAACAAAATCGAGGTTGTATTACATGGAGTCCCCACTCAAAAGCATCCTCGCATTCATATAAATCCTGTGATTGAATACCCGACGGGTTATTTCGATGGTGCATCACAAGATCGCAATTGTGGATGTGGATTTATATTATACATCAATCTAGAACTATCATACCATGTCCACTGGGGGGCGGGGCGGGGCACCAACAATAAATCAAAAGCTATGGCATTATGGGGTCTCTTGTGGTTCACTCATTTCCTGGATATACCATCTATACATATTTATGGAGACTCAAAGGTGATTATTGATTATGTAGGGGAAAAAGCCACTATCTACAAGCCCTCTCTCCATGGCTGGCTACAGTAGATCAAGACTCTATGGCGCCCCCTAACTCAATCCTCCATCCATCACATATGTAGAAAATTCAATATGGAGGCGGATAATTTATCCAAACTGGGCATTCGGGAGGTTATGGATGGTCTCCATGTGAACATTAAAATGGAGGAAATATGGCATGATGTTGGGACTATGAAAATACCAGGATAAGGGTTATCAACATGGTTTTTTGCTGTTGCTCACAGCATATATGTTTGCCTCATTTCCTCTCTTCTTTTTTTTCATGTTGATATCCAAAGTGGATGCTACAGGTATGACAATGATAGGCCTTTTTTGTAATATGTCACAGGTGCTTATATTTTGTTTTGACTGTCAGTTACTGGACTGATCTGAAATACTGGATACTACATGGCAGATGACCCATGATATAGATAACAAGGCATTGATGTAAAATTTTGCTATATCCTATGAATGAATATACCACTATTTTCTTCTGAAAAAAATTATAGTCAATAGTGATACATTGATTTGGGCTATGCGGTAGTGAGACATTGATTGAGGGTCGACGACGACAGCTATGAAGCGAATCTGATGCTACAGTCTTTGAAGCTTTATCAAAGGAACCTAAAGGAGGATGCCCGTACGAACTAGAATTATACCCTACGGTGATTTGGAACTAGGTTTTATCGTGTTGTGTAGATAATTTGTTATCCTTTTTTTATTCTAAGCAGATTATAAAATCTAAATTATAAATCCTAAAGGGTTTTATGATTATATAGAATCATTTATTAAAAGGGCTAACATGGACAGACTAGATACAAGTGAAATTTTAAATAGATTGGAAGCAATGTTTTATAACCATTTGATCTAGCATGTAATGAGAGAATGGGTTTGAAATTTAATGGTAAAAAATAGATGCATATTATAAAAATGGAAAACAAAAACAATTAATCTACACATTAGAGGTAAAAAAAACCACGTTTTTATACAAGTTTAAAGAGTTATATTAAAAAAATATAAGTAATAATTTGGCTCTAAATATTTTGGAAAATAAGTTGGATATCAAATTCATAAAAAAAAAAATAGGATAATCAAGTTGGATTATGAGTTTAATGAAAGAGATTTAACCCTCATAATTTTTTGTACATAAAAGGTTTTTTTTCTTAAACAGTAATAAGTAGTCTATTTTATAAAATTTACACCGACGAGAACATTGTAAAAATCGTGAGTTACATCAGAGTGGAGACATATTCAATAAAAATAGAAAAAACACTGGGAGTTTCTACCTCCTCTTCACAAAAACTAATTACTACAACCTTCCTAATGACATGTCTACAATTATATATCCTACAAAATTGTTCACAGAGAAACACAATTTTACAATACTTGCTCATTCACAATGAGAGGAGTCCACTGACATTGCATCCACCATTTCTGCATTTACATTTCCTTTTGTGGATTGAGGTCTCGTTGTTGTGCTAGTCATTGGTATATTCTCCACATGATGACAGTGTGCATTTATTTTGTCATTTTAACGATCAATCTGATGTTGAAGGGAAAGCATTTTGTATGATGTCTTTGCTACCTGGAGGGATACCTGATGAATGACCAGCAAAAGAGAATGGCAGTCGATGATTATGGCTACCAGGGGATGCGAGTAGAGAGGGCACTCCAGGGGGCCTTCTCCTTCATCAGGGTGCCTGTGGGGATCCATTAGGCCCTTATGACATGATCGTCTCTAATTCCTAATCCTGTCTCCACACAATTCCCCAGAGACCTTAAAGGAGAGATGCCATTGACACAGTGGGAGAACACTAACAAATGAACTTGCAGATAAAACTAGAGACTTATGCCAAGAAAGGAAAGGGCAGGTTACCAATTTATGAACCGAGTGCAAAATAAATTCCCACTAGCCTTTCACATTGGCGGATTTTGTTCGTTTGGTATGCTTGGTGCTTAAGTCACCTCTGCCTTTATCGATGACCACCTGTGTCTTCTCTAAGAATTCTGGAATGAAGAGGACATGATGTTCCTGCAAGGCTAGTGAAACTAGCCCAAAGCACATCAATCCCTAGATCAAACTTCTCTTCCCAAGGATGCAGACTCTAGGGATGGAGAAGGAGGAGCTAGGCTTCTTCACACTCCAAATGTTTATCATCCTTGACAGATAAATAAACCCCTTGAGGAATGAGGTTCTATCCTCCTTGAATGCTCGAGGTGATCATTGGTCCTCCCACATGAACTCAAACCTTTCTTCTAGTGTGGGCGATGTAGTTTCTAAGACCAAGTGATTGAAAGGCACACATTCAAGATTTAATAGTCAAATCCAACCATGCAAATATACCACGAGAAGAGTAAATGAGGGCGCATGACCTGCATATTGGCCCAACGCCATGTGAGGTTTTCCAGGTTAGTGAGGATAGTCTTGCAAAGGTTGCAATAGTTTGAGTTTCAGCTCCTTGTACCCTGACCTTGTTGGGGACATGTGAAAAAAATAGACAAGGGAAAACCACTCTAATACTACTGATCTGGATCATTGGAGGAATGAGACTTAGAGAATGACAAAAAAATAAAAACTAGAAATTCCCAGCAAGTCACCCATCCCAATACTATTCTGGCCCAAGCATGCTTAACTATAGAGTGCTCATGAAATTTGATGTGTTAATGTTGGTGTGATCTATGTTTTTTAAGAAATGCAACTTCATGAATGACAAAGGAATATTTCATAGAAACATTATAAAAAGAATTGAGAATAGGGCACAATGCATAAGAGAAATATGGCAGAAAAATGTTATAATATGACACCATGCACAAGAGAGATATTGCAAAAAAGAAATAAAAACAAACTCAAATATTTATTGAATTGATAACATACCATGAGATTACATTATGAGAAAAATCATGATTTACTCCTAATGAATTCATATTTATACTTTTTATCTGTGTCTTTCCACCAATAGTTATCCCTTTTACAGTTAAAAATACAATGGGTAGATAGTATGGTTTACAAAATCCATGGTTGAATACCATGGGTGAAGATCACAAATTACAATGGTAAAAATTAAATCATCGTGTGATTCAAATAACATCGGTAGATACCATGGTTTACAAAATCCATGGGTGAATATGATTGTAAAAACAAATTCATTTTGCGATTAGATTCTCACTTCACTATTCTGATGTATTTTCTTACTTTTTTTTTATCATGCATATCCATGATTTTACAGACATTGGAAAAAAAAATTATTGACTGTGGTAATTATCATCCACTTGTTGGACAGTTGACATTGTCTGGATGGCTAGCCGCCTATTGAAGATATTTGCAAGAATGTTGGCATTGATGTCAACAATCATGCTGGGGAGATGTGTTGGGAAGTTGGCATTGCCTAACTTTTGGCAGGAGTGTTGGCATTGATGTCAACCAGACTAGCTTGGATGCTTGTCACAACAGATGTTGGCAGTGATGACCCAGGAGGAATCCCATGGTTGTTGGAGTGGTCTATAGAGAATCATCATAGTAGCAAGCTTACTGGAAGAGCCATAAAATGATGACTATGGTGGTTGGGAGTTCAGGATTTCAGGCACAGGAAAGAGAGTCAAGGAGAAAAAAAGTGGCAGAGAGTTTGGAGCCATCTTAGAGGTAGAAGATGGGATCAAAGCCTACATCAGACCCTCTTCATTGGAAAGTGCTTTGGAAAATATTTCCAATGATATGAGAAAGTTTAGAAATGGATTCTTGGATCAAAAGATATGGTCTGCTAAAGTTTAGGATTGTGAAGCCTTAAGAAGGAAGGAATATTGGCATATCAGAGATCAGAATGTCAGAGGTCCAGCATATCGGCGCATCAAAATAGTAGAGGTCAGTGTATTGGTGCATCAGCACATCGTGATATCAGAATATCAAAGGTTTAGTACATTGACACATTTGAATATCGTAGGTCATCATGTCGGCACATCGTCACATCGAGGCAGGTTGTATTGGGGGTTGGAGGATATCAAAACCCTGAAGATTGACACATCGAAGCATCGGCACATCAGAACATCGACATATCAGGTATGAGAGTATCAAAGCTTCTTAAAGTGAGGAACCTATAAAAGTTGTGATATTGATAAAGTGTCGATAGTATTAAAAAGCGTTGAGGAATGCCGATAAAGATTAACGAAGGATTTCCTTGTAAAACCAAAGGTTCATGGGCCCTCTTCTCTCTCCTCTATCAGGACACATGGAAACATATGATT
The DNA here is from genome assembly GCA_031772625.1 of Pinus tabuliformis. Lineage (NCBI taxonomy): Eukaryota > Viridiplantae > Streptophyta > Pinopsida > Pinales > Pinaceae > Pinus > Pinus tabuliformis. The sequence goes on along the minus strand of CM062809.1, from coordinate 903,989,887 downwards.
GGCTCCGATAAGCTATAGTGGCATCTGATGTCAGCATGATGTGGTAGTACGATAGGACACATGGCAGCATGAGATTGGTTCTGATAAGCTACAATGGCATTTGACATCAGCATGACGTGGTAGTATGACAGGAAATGTGGCATCAATATTCAACCTTATTGGGTAGTCTAATGGGACATAACTGGGTGAAACGTGTCACCTCTAAGGAGTCTTCACATGGAGTGGTGATGTCATATTGGAGGTTGAAGACTTCGGAACTCTATAACAGTCGGAGTTTGGAAAAGTTTCGATAAAGGGGGCTTCCGATATTGGGATCACACATGGTCGTGAGAGTTCAGAGAACCAAGGGTGCAAAGCAGTTAACAAAGGAAGAATGGAACCCAGTAGGAGTCTGAACTCTTAGCACCTTAATGCTAAGTGGCAAGTCACAACTATTGGTCCTATGATGAGAAATGCGGTGAGGGCTAAGTAGAAGGAGCTAAGGTGCAATTGAAACTTCGCAGAAGTTATGATTCAAAGGGGGCTCTGATATGGCATTAAGCCAATGGTCATTGGCTTGGTCATATGAGACAATAAACACTTCGGGAGCTAAGTGCCAAGGGACTGAGGAGTATCGGAACATAACACCATTGTGGAATTTCTTTGATAAGGTAGTACAGACAGTTAAAGGTGTATGAGTCGGCAGCTATGAGATTGAATGTAGGACTAGAGGAGTTGGTCTCAGGAGTAATGGTGACTTTCAAAGATCGTTGGGTCAAGGCAACAAGGACCACGATCTTCAGGAAAGAGTGTTGGGTCTGCCTTGATGTGAGACAATCCATCTTTTTTCTTTGATGCACGTCTTAGTGAGTTAAGTATATGAATGGGTCAGCTACCAAAGAACAAATGTAGATCGATGAAGTTGGTTCATGGAGTCAGATGGATCTTCAAAAATCTCTGAGACAAGGAAACTAGGAAAATGGTCCACAAAGAAGTCATGCTGAAGTACAACTAAGCTGTGTGAAACCATGAATAAGCATGGAAGAGCCTCTGTGATAGGATATTTTTTCACAGAGATGACGGTGCCTCGTTGGAGTGTGCAGGTGGACTGAGAATTATCTCTCAGTATGGATAAATTTTCAAGTGCTTATTCTCATGATTAATGCATTGGCAGAGACCAATTCAGACACAACAACAGAATGGAAAATCCATGTTGGAGTACACTCACATAGTGTGAATACAAGACAGGAGTGACATCATCAATTGGTGGGTAGTAGAGGAAAAAAACCCAATAGTTTAGATGAGCAATGTGGGGGAAATCATCATTGTTGCTAGAGATCTAAGTGGAAAAGATATGTGTGTGTGCCACGGTGTAAGGCTAAGAAAACAAGTTCTGTAGAGAAAGGCCAAGAGTGCCCATGCATAGGTAAGAGACCCTGAGAGTTGCGTTGCTGTGTAAGAAAGGCTGAAGGTGCCTATGCAAAGAAAGAAGGTTGAGAGCTGAGTGTGTGTTGTGGAGAGCAAGAGGTTGAGAGCTAAGTGCATGCTGATGAAGAGAAGAGAACAAAGAGCTCTGTGGATTGTGATGAGTGACTGTTGTTGAGTAGATCAGTGGGTTGTTGCAGAATGAGCTATGTGGGCCAAGGGTTGTGAAGAACAGAGTTGATATCAGGCAGAGTAGCTGCCAAATTATAGAGAACATTAAGTTCATATTTGAGTGTGGGTTGGAGCCTACATACAGGAAGTTGGTGCTTCCATATCTAGTGGGTGCTTGAGAAGGCTTGGGGGTTGGTGCCGCTTACAAGTTGGTGCTTGCATAAATCCAAGGAGTTGCAAGTTGGTGCTTGCAAAAAATCCGTGAAGTTGGTGCTTCACATGGTGCTTCTGGTAAGCTGGACATGGATCTACAAAAAGAGGGAGTTGGTGCTTCTTGCTAGTGGGTGCTAGCAAACAATCAAAGGGATTCGGTGCTTCCTGTGACTAGGTGCTCACAAAAAAACAGATGTAATTAAGTGGGGGCTTAATTTACATCATAAACAAACAACAAATTGGTGTTTTTTCCCTTTGGGTTTCCACGTGAAAAACGTTGTGTCAAATGTGTGCTTCTCATTGTGATTGTTGTTTGAATATGTGTGTGAAATATTATTGGTTCATTGTTTTGTGAATGAATGCTCTCACAAGTTAAAGAATATAAGAAGAGATTGTAAGCATAATAATAAAAAGAAAAAGAGTTTCTTAATTACTGATTCACCCCCCACCGCTCTCAGCAATTCCTTATTTCAACACCACTTGAATCACATATACAATCGAATATCAAGTACAAATAATTAAACTACTCCAAACCACTAAAATATGACAACGAAACTACCCCTCTAGAAAACCAAGTCACCTCATCATCATGTCCTTGAAATGAACTCCCAACATAGGATCTTAGTGTGGGTAGAACCAACTAAGACAAACATAATAGAAAGTCCAAACCAAAAAAGGGAAATTTAGAACATCCACCATGAAAAACATCACGAGCAAGACTTTTTCTAGACAAATGAAGAGTACATCATTTTTTTTGAGACCATGTGAAGGGTTGAATACTAACTAGAAGGGAATAGAAAACCAGCATAGCACAAATCAACACCCACAAACATCCTTATCCTACATTCTTGATGCAAAGAGATCCACTATTGGTAGAATTGTAAGACAAAACCACCTCCAATATAACATTAAACCTCAAGTACACCCACCATGACAAATGTCATAAGCAACATCTCTACTATAGAAAACCAACATTTCTAATGCAAAGGGTCACTAGTGATTAGAAAGACATAAACAACCAACACAACACAAACTAGAAACCACTTACTTCCTTACTTACACTCCTCACATAAATAAGTACATTATGCACAAAATCCGAGGATGAATTTCCTACCAATATAATGTTAAACCTCAAGTACAAAGAATTAAACCGCTCTAAATCATGAGAATACGATAACAAAATTAACCCTCTAGAAACCTACCTACATCACCCTATCATTGTGTCCAATGATACAAATTCTAATGGAATATGAATGTGGGAAAAACTAACCAAAAAACACCCACATCACAAAAAAAACGTAAAAATGCATGAATACATTTCCAGATGCACTTTAAAGCATCAAGTCACGCCAACCAAAATCAATATAAATACATAAAGGAAATTAGGACTATATTTAAAAAAACCTATAATTCAAAAAAATATTCAGGCTACAATAAGCAGAAATGCTGAGGGACATTATTATAAAATATGACTTTTAATCTCAGGTTGGTATATTGCCATGTATGTCTAACTCTTCTATACTTTGGATCTTTTATAGATATATTTTTCAGTTAATTTTTCCTAAAATTTGGCAAAAATTATCGTAGAATTACAATTATGAGCTATATAGTCTACATAATCCAAAAGTCCCATGAGTTTTTAAAAGGTTGAATCTATTTATACATTAAAAAATGTTTTTTTAACGACAAAAAATCACAATCTTTCCAAAATTATATTAATAAATTCTAGCGAAATTAACTAAAACATAAAAGAGTTAAACAATACCATTTGAAGAAGTAACTTGATACATGAAGTATCTATGTAGGGAACCAACATATTTAAAGGGTAAATCAGGTTGCCTTTTAAATTTTGATAATATTGGCCATATAGATTCTGATAAATTTAATGGGTCTTAAATTATAAATAGCTTTGGATTGAGGTTTGCTACTTTCTTTAACCTCACATGTCAAATCACTATGGCAATTTAACTTTACATCTTTCAATTACTTTATACGAGCACTTTATATCTCAATGTTTGTATGAATGTATCTTAAAAATATGGGTAAATATATAATTTTTATTTAAATTAATTTTTAAAGATATAATAAAATTTATATTTAAAACATTTTAAATTTTAAATGTAAATTTGTTTGAAAATTAATATAAGTATTTTTTTAATTGTTTTAAAAAGTGTTATCTATTTCATTTGTAATGTCTTGTTTATTAAAGATTTTGATTTAGTAAAATTATATAAAAGTTAAAATAAAGTTAAAATTAAAATTAAATAATAATAATAATAATAATAATTATTATTATTATTATTATTATTATTATTATGATTATTATTATTATTATTATTAAAATTAAATAATAATAATAATAATTATTATTAATATATATTGAGAGTTAAATTAGCAGTTGTCTATAACGCGACTTTTTGAAAGTCTTTTCGGCGGGTTTTTCCGGTCGAAATCCGGCAAGAATTTATTGGAATCGCAAGTTTGATAGCTAGTTTCTGCACAATGAAAACGTCCCAGGGGTTTTTCAGGGTGCTGAATCCAAATATGCAGTTAAAAAACCATTTTAACTGCAACAAATCAAGATTTAACCTCAATTTCTTCCGCCGGATTCCGTCACCGGAATCTCCAAAAAGTCGCATTATAGACAACTCCGTTAAATTATATAGAAATATACATAAAAAATAAAATTATTTATATATAATGTCTATTAAGAACAATGTGGGTTTTTGGACTTTAAGGAAGTAAGAGATTAACTGAGATTCTTTAATATTTGATTTTTATGATAAAAAAGAAGGTCTAGAGGAGCATTCCTCGATCATGATAGTTATGCAGACTCAACAAGTCAAGGAGGCTGGTGGTGTGGCAAATGTTTTGGAAATGTGAACATATGTGATTAAGAGTTGGGCAATCTAAGATAAAGTGTTTTTCGTTGTCAACACTCTATGTATCACAAAGGTGACAATTTCTTTCATCCCAAGGTGTTTTGGGACTGGAGCAACACCCTTTTTCACTTCATAGCTAATGAGAGTTAGTTCTTATCTTCACAATGCTCATTTTCTTGTTAGCACTAGTCAAGACAAAAAGATAACTCTGGTTAGGAAGAGTGGGTTGATCACCTCCCCTATAGCTCCTTATCATCCCACAACTTATCCTAAAATTTAGAAGTAATAGTAATTTTAATATTATCCTTATTATCCAAGATGATATCCTCTTTTATCTCAACATCATCATATATATATATATATATATATATATATATATATATATATATATATATATATATATATATATATATATTTAAAAACACATTTATATATTGACATTATATATAAAAAAGAATTACAACAATTTTAAGTATTATATATATATATATATTCAAATTTTTTAGTATGTCGAACTAACTACAAAATTTTATTCTCAAAAGTTTATCGAAGTTTAAACACAAACCAAGTGACTTAAATTATCATTATGCATGTTGGAGTATCGATATATATAATCTCCCTAGATTAGCTCCAATGGTTAGTTCAATTGGTCGAGCACCTAACGTTAAAGCAACTTTGCTATTGAGAGGTTGTGAGTTCAATTCTCTCGGCACTCGTGGGGTTAGACTCAATGATTGAGCCGACAAAAAGTGATCCGATCAGGCAGATTTCTTTGGTACAAGTGTTCCTTGGACGTAGCATTCATCAATCTCTAAGGTCTGTGAACCACATAGGAAAAGAAAATAAAAATAAACTAGACTCTATCCATCTTAACTTGAATATTATTTGGTACAAGAGTTCCTTGGACGTAGCGTTCATCAATCTCTAAGGTCCGTGAACCACATAGGAAAAGAAAATAAAAATAAACTAGACTCTATCCATCTTAACTTGAATCTATCAAGAGTCGAGATAGATCATATCTCTCAAGATGCAAACCTATTCTCAATTTTTATACCCAATAAAAAGGTTTTAGTTTTGAAATATTTGATTGACATTTGATAAATCCAAATTTAAGATTAATCAAAATTAATATTTGTAATTATTTTTCAAAATAAATTATTTTAAAATTTTCTATTAAATCAAATAAAACACAATTTTTTAAAAATAATTATACTACATTTTAAATATATTTATAAGTTAATAATATACATTCAATGCATATAGATTATCCAGACTATAGAATTATGCTCACTATATTATACAAATCCCACGTATATTTGCAAACAAAAATATGTCCCCAAAAAACCAATCGTAAAAGAGCCAGAGTACGCTTTATTTACCTGGCTAAAATGGCAAAATCATGATTTGGAAAGTTCTCCACTGACACCATTATTAGTTCAATGGGGTATGTCAGATGTGTCCGAATTGACTGGAAGAAATAAGTGGAAAGACCCTCAGCGTGTCTGCACAACTAAGAAATCGGAATTTTAAACGACACAACCAAATTCCAAGTAACTTCAACCAAATTTCTTGACTTCTCGATTTCCCCTCTGCAACTTTTACAATTGCCATGAAGGAGCATGTAGTCATGGCAGTGGCGTGAATTCACAGGCAACGCATTGGGGACGCTGCAGTGGGGGGCAGGGAGAGAGAAATATGGGTAAATCCATTGTGTCCATGCTTCTTAGCTTTTTCATATTGATGGTTAATCTTATTGTCGCAACTTTCAGTTCGTCATGGGCCATGCCATATTATTCTTCAAGGTAGATTTTGCTAAATTATTTAAACCAAAGTAAATATATTTTAACCCCAGATTTATCAAGTGTTGAGAGGAATCAAATCTCTTTTCATAGTAAAAGAGGTTTGTATTTCAAGAGATTTGATTCCTCTAGGTGCTTGATAGATAGGGGGTTAAGATGAATCTACACTAGTATTAAGATTAATCTTTTAATTTTAATATTAAATGTTTTTTACATGGCATGATAACAAAATTAATATTTTCAAATATCATAACTTTGACGTGGAAATATTTATGTCATTAAAAATTTTAATATATCCATATGATATGGTTTTTCCTAAGATTCATTTTACAAATATTTCATTAAAAGAATATTAAAAGATTTTGAAGTAGGATTTTAGATTTTTGTGTTAAATTGTGTTGTAGTTTTTTGTTTGGGGCAGACATTCATTGTTTTATTTCTATTATTATTTTATTGGAGGCGTGACATACTTACACATCTCCTGCATATTAGGTTGTAGAATGTGCCTCTCGGCCTAAAGATTGTGTGATTGGTAACAATGTAGATGAATTATTTAAATGGGGTAGAGCTTGTCTATCTATGACATTATTATCATAAAAACTCTATTAAAAATCAAAATAACGTTTTATATTTGTTACAAAGTACCTAAAAGTTTATTCATCCATGACACATGACACTATTATCATAGAAGATGTACAAAAAATTGAAATAATATATGATATTTTGTTACATGTGAATTTGGCAAAATTGTAAATTTAATAATAATGTGAAATATTGATGTTGAGAGCTTCTGGAACACTATGTAGAATCGTCAATAACATTCTCAATTTTCCCCTAACCATATCAGTAACATAGCTTTTTGTCCCTGAAGATGGGTGAAGTGTCCACCCAAAATTGGGCACCTCACTGATTCTACACAGTATTCCAGAAGTTCTCAACATCAACATAATTATGACTATAAAAACATACATACTAAATTATGAAATATAACTCATATATATATATATATATATATATCATACAGTAGTTGTCATTCTAAAAAAAACTCATATTCGACCCAATAGTGAAAAGACTCCTTATGAGTTGTGGTGTGGCATACCTACAACAGTCAAACACTTCAAAATATTTGGCAGCAGATGCTACATCATAAGGAATGATGAGAAACTAAGGAAATTCGATGCCAGAGCTAATAAAGGAATCTTTCTGGGTTATTCATAGAACAACATAGGCTACATATGTTATAATAAAGTCAACAAGAGAATCATTGACTGCATCGATGTAAAGGTAGATGAGCACGATGATCAAGAGGTGAAACAACTCAAAAAAGCCATCGATGATGAACCAACAACCATTGGTGATGAGAATGTTGAGGCAGTTGAAGGAGAAAGCGAGGAAGAACCCTTTAGTCCTAAAACCACAAATCCCCCAAGGTGTGTACAAAAACATCACCCAGTTGATCAAATAATTGGTGAATTAAATTCTGCAGTGCAGACAAGAAGGAAGTTGCTCAATGCTCCTACGCAGGGACATGTTGCCTTGTTGTCCATGGAGGAACCAAAAAATGTTGCTCAAGCTAGCCAAGATAAACATTGGCTAAAGGCCATGAATGAAGAATTGGACCAAATAGATAAAAATCATACTTGGGAACTTGTTCCAATACCTGCAAACAAGAATGACATTAGCACAAAGTGGGTGTTCAGGAATAGGTTCAATGATCATGGAGAAGTGGTATGAAACAAGGCAAGGTTGGTATGCAAAGGCTATGCTCAAGTAGAAATCTTGGACTTTGATGAAACTTTTGTTCCTGTTGCTAGATTAGAAGCAATAAGAATGTTTTTTCCATATGCTTGCTTCAATGTATTTAAATTCTATCAAATGGATGCCAAATCTGATTTCCTTAGTGGAGAGCTACAAGAGGAAGTTTATATAGAGCAACCATAAAGTTTTTAGTTGAAAGAGATTATGAGCCCTAGTATTGCAGCAAGGATTTTGCAACTCCTAGGGTGACCAACTTTACTTTATCAACTTAGGGTTAGTACAAACTTGGAGGCGACAATGTTATATGCACAACAGATGCAACAATCTACTCTTGTCACTTCTCAACTGGGGCGATAGACCACTAGGGTTTTTCAAACTAGTCTTCTATTGACTAGAAGGAGGCTAACTACTGACAGTGAATGTAAAGCTATCTTTGATGCATAAAGTAAATGCTTTCCTATTTTAAGGAAATGAAAGTGCTGAATAGAAAGTGCTATGAAATGACATGAAATTACCTAGCTAAGAATTAACACACATTACTTTGCAGAAGAGACCTAATTTAACCTTGCATTCTATCATCTAGCTATCTAGACTAAGTAGACATGGAAATTATCCTAACATTGCTATGGCTGATGTATGCATGCACTAGCTAAATATTGCAGAAAAGAGTCTTTTGGTTTTCAATTTAGAAATGTAAATTCTAAGCTAAACAAGTCGATCTTTTCCAAGGGAGGAAGGTATGGGAAAACTGGTCCAAAATGACATTGAGGGTTATGGAGGTCAACTTGAAGGCCTACCCTAGGCTCTGATCATCATTTCTGCCCAAAACAGTCTAAAACATGCTACTACAGGGTTTCCTGTAGTTGCTACAGGATTTCCTGTAATTACTATAGGATGTCTTGATTTACTATAGGAAACTTAGCTGAAAGTTGTAGGAAGGTAGGGAAGGTGAAAGGAAGTGCTGGGAAGATGTATGATGGTGGAATAAGGTATGGGGAAGGTGCATAGTACCCAAGGATCAACCCAACTCTTCAGGATGGTTGGATTTTCTCAAGGTGGCTACAAAACATAAATCTGAATTAGTGGTTGGTAGGATTGAGTGAGAGGTGGAGAAGACTTCGATGAGACTGGTGGAATGAGTTCCTCCCTATAGATCAACAACTCCTACAATAACACATATTCATTTCTTCATGTATGCACTACTTTATATAAATCTAGAAAAGATTAGTTGAATTTGAGAAACTGATTTATTGATGGCTAATGGCTTAAATCTATGGAATGGAATGCTTTTTAATCTCAAAAAACTTAAGAAACCAAAATGAAAATTGCAGGTGCTTCTGCGAAATCATCAACAATGATCTACTCAACAAGAAATCCTAAGCTATGTAATAACCAAAATCTAAATATGTTTTTGGGGCTGTGAGAGTGGGGCCCTCAAACCATGATCCCATGAGGGAGATGAGGATGATGCCACAATCACAAGATTTTCTGAAGTATTTTCTTTCACTACTATAACACTGATATGCTTCTCCAACTAATGAAAGAAAAACTAACTGTTGGACACCTAATCCTCTAAGGGTTGGTGTGGAAGCCGAATAGACTAAGGAAGTCCATGATACCTTGGGATGTGGAACCCAATTGTCACACGAATGTACTATAAATGTATATCATTGTCAAATAATAGATGCACTCTCCTGCTTATCTTTAATATTTTGTTGCTGCCATGTGTGTGTTTAACATGGTATCAGAGCCCCAGGTCTGCATATCTGAGTTTCTCTGCATGTCTGAGTTTCTTATGATTTGCATTTCTACAATCCTTTCCATAATGTCTATGTTCCTACTAGCATCCTGGATTTGAAGGTCAAAGGGAATACAAAACAATTTGGCACTGTATTGAATTCCACAACGGTGAATGAAGCAGTGAGTCTCTCCTTCTGTTATGCACTTTACAATTGCGTTGAAGCTCCTTCTGTTATATGTGCTAGTTCATATGCTAAATGTATATGCAGTGTTGTATTCATATCTGCGCATTGTGTTAAGTGTTCTGAAAGCCATGCATACCTGTTTCTGGTTAACTCCCCATGCCAATGTTGTCATAAATAACGTCGGGCTGACATATTAACGCCTCTCACCTCCATGTTGTCCATCCACACCAGGTTTAGAGCCTGTCCCTCTGTCTATCAGGTCTGCTACTTACATGCACCAAGCCGTTTCATCTAATTATGTCTCTGCCATTTTGCACTGTTCTTCTAGCAAAAACGCCCCTCTGTCCATCATATTCGCATGTTGGGTGCTTGATTGTGTTTTTAGGGGTCATTTAAATTCTAGCAAACCTTCCGCCTACATTCAAGCACCAGTCAACAAGTTTGTCGACACTTTTGGTTGTTGCCTGCACCATAGTCATTTTGTGCATACGTCTCGTTTTTGCATTAGTTGTATTTTACATAGCTCCATGTTGTTGTTTTAGAAGACCTCAGTGCTCTTGTCTCTTTAACATTTGTTGTCTCTATTGTGCACATAAATTCTCCTTGTCAGAACTGTAATAGTGCGTTACTTTTCAATTCTGGTCTCGAGTGATATTTAACGCCAGAATTGAGATTCATGCCAAGATTCATATTCATGTTTCTAGCAGACGAGGATGAGGTACAGGGCATACCATTTGCACCATTTGTGTCATAACCGTGATATTTCTTCAACATGAACTCAAAGGGCTCCGTGTTAAGCTACCGAAGAGAGGCGAGATTCAAACTTGGTTTACGAGTGCCACCATAGCTTGATCAAAACTGCACAGTTAGCCTGAGATGTTCCAGTAATCATGTTCTTGATAAAATCATGATGGCTAGGGGCATCAATCACAGTGCAGTAGTATTTAGTTGTCTCAAACTTCCATAGTGCAATATCAATTGTGATACCACGTTCACGTTCAGCCTTGAGCTTGTCAAGAACCCAAGCATACTTGAATGACATCTTGTTCATCTCAGCAACTTCTTTCTCAAAGAGTTCAATCACACACTTACAAAAATAGCTGCCTGAGTCTGGAGAATCAGAAGCACTACAGAATAGCTTCGCAGCGGCGTGGAGAGCAGAGAGACTCACACAAGATGAAGAGGACAAAAGATTGATATCAAAGCCATTGTTGTTTCTCGTTTCAAATTCACATTCGAGGAGCTCATCCACGCTGTGGTAGCTGGTCAAACTAAATTACAATTCGATTCAGGGCATCGATTTGTGCCACCATAGCTTGACTCCTACCATCACATCTAGAGCATCTGCAAATGCCCGAACTGCATACTGCTCCACTCTAGAAATCTTGTCAGCGGTAGCTTGTACAACATGTGAACATGAAATTTCTGCAGATCCACCACCATATACGATTGAACTATCACGAATCAAGTTCCAGGCAACACAAAGTGCATCATGAAGGCTTCGCTTTGTCTCTTCTATCATCATCTTGTTTCCACCACGAATAAAAACTGTCACTGCCCTTGAATTTGCACACTATTCTATGTATAACATCCGATCCTTAGTTGTGCCAAATGCTTTCTCCCTCACAAGTCTAGCCTTCGCTAGCTTCTCAGGTGTCAATTCCTAAAATCATGGTACTATCCGCTACCTCTCGAAGCCTGTTGATGTTACACAATTTTTTATGCATTTCTCTACATTGCCATTGGCATTGAAAGTCTGGGAGGAATTTGTGGAGCGAGGATCTACACTGCAATTGGCATTGAATGTATGGATGAGTTTGGGATCCTTTTAAGAAGGAAAATTGATATGCGCATGACTCATTCATGTATTGTTCAGTAGAGCAGTCTGGGTAGCCTTTGATTGACTTTCAGTCCTGTCAAACAACTGGTATTCATTTTTGAAATCTCCAATAGCTGGGGTTTGTCTAGCCTTGCTACAGTGTCCACTAAGATTGTTGAGCCTTCATTTCTTTGTGAGACAATGGCTAGAATTGATGATACATTAGAGTTGTTAAATATCCTAATTCATTCCATTGTTGATGGAATGGTAAAAATTAGGTCTGATACACTTTTTGATATTAAAATTTGTCTGCAAAATGCACATGAGAAAATTGACTTTTTGCAGCTCAAATCTCAATTCCAGCAAGAAGAGCTACATCAAAATAGACATCATTCTGAACGTGCTTTTGTTCAGAACATTGAGACAACCACCCATCAACAGCAAGTCAATATTGTTGAAGTTCATTCAGATTTAGTACCCAATGAAGCAACAATTGTACATGAAGATGCAGAAGTGCAGTTTGCACTTTCCAAGCCCATCATCAAACCTTAGGAAGAACTTGTCCACAACAAGCACAGGACTGGTCTTGGATATGACAAGGACATGTCCTTTCATATTCCATATTACTCAAAGCCCATCCAGTTTCAAAGTGTTGGATTTCTTCATGACAGTGCACCTTCAGCTGTTCCAGATTCTGCCCCTCTTCCACAACAACAGATTGTGAAATGCCAACACTGTGAATGAGTTGGACATCTGAAAGATCACTGTTTTGATCTTCATCCATGTAAGCACTGTCATAAAACCAATCATTCTTCAAACAAATGCTTCAGAAACAAACCTCCTGTAAGAACAAAGATTCATCTTGGATGGAATGCTTCTTAGCAATGGGCATCAACAACCAAGAAGATATTCCAGTCACATGTCAGAACTTGTTCTAGAGTATTGAATAGTCTTGCAGTTGAGTTTTCTCCATCATCTCACCTTGTATCTGACAGGGGGGGAAATGATGGTCATTTACAAGCTTCAAAGCCACTTCAAGCGAGCCTGAGCCACAACCTGCCATACCAGATTCAGAGTTGTAGCCAGAGACAAAGACGCCCCTGAGCATGCCCTTAGTCAACGATACCTCTTCAAAGAATTGGGGACACTTCCTCTAGCAGAAGACTTCAGCTTCTTGCTAGTTTCAAAAGAGTTCCAGGAATAACATTAATCATTCCAGAGTTTTTTGTCATCCTTTCACAGGTTGAGACCTCCCTTTTCAAGTTGAGGTTCTCCCTTTTATGTGGGGTGAGACCTCCCTTTCATGGTTGAAGGTTTCCCTCTTCAAAACATCAGGAATTCTTCCTCTAGTAGAAGACCTGAGCTTCATGCCAAACTTGGGAGAGTTTTGGGAACTGCACTAAGCATTCCAGTGTTGGTGGTCATCCTTAAACCACCTCCATTTATACCAACATTTTAGAGAGCACATTCAGCCTAGTGCTACCATGCATTTTTTCACATTTTGTATTACAACTCTCTTCTTGGACTCACACATAACCCTTCGTATTAAGGGGGGGAATGTTGAACACCTAATCCTCTAAGGGTTGGTGTGGAAGCCGAATAGACTAAGGAAGTCCAAGAGACCTTGGGATGTGGAACCCAACGGTCACACGAGTGTACTGTACATGTATATCATTGTCAAATAATAGATGCACTCTCCTACTTATCTTTAATATTCTGTTGCTGCCATGTGTGTGTTTAACACTAACCAATCATTCAAAGACTTGTAAATTAAACAAAGCAGAGATAACTTTAGCAACTAATCTATGATTCTAATCTAAGAATACATGTACAAAAAGAGGAACCTCTATTGCTAGGGTTGGGCCCTAACCCAAGAGCTTCAACCCTCTGAGTCAACTCAATGCTGGATCAAAGAAACCCTTTTCATTATCATCAAAATGTCAAAAATAACATGAGAATAATAGTCACAATATCTTAGCTCGAAATTGCCTCTTGGATACAATAAAAGACGAATCCTAATGAGGCCCTAGGCCTTCTTATTTATACAATTGAAGCTATCAACAACTTCCTTAAAATTAGGGAGGGTTGGATCCCAAACTCGAGATTGACTTGTCTTCAACTATCAATGGCTTGGTTGCCAATGAACTCGGTGGGCTGTTTTGCTTGTAATTTTGAGTTGATGAGATCTGGTGGAGGAATCTTTGAGTGATTGAGGAGATAAGGAGGGAGACCCAAATTCCTAAAATCCCTCTTTCTTTTCTACTTCGAGTTCCTACACTTAAATTAGCCCAAAGCTTCTCCAAATCCTACAATTAATGCACATTAGGCCACATGACATAACATCTCACATTTACCCTTCTTACTATGAAAAATATAATAAAATATGTAAATAAATGTGAGAAAAGTTGATATAATAAGCTAGAGAGTGGCATTAAGGCCCATATAATTTACCTATTGATGAGCCTCATCATCAGCCCCCTACTGAAAGTGTTGCTCATCCTCTTAGAAACTTAGTCTATGTCCATATCTTTCATAGCTCTTGTGGTCTCTCTGACATCCCAGGCATCTATTGATGGAGTTTCCTCTTGTGGATAAAACCCCGCATGTTTCTATATTTCCTCCCACTACTTTATTTCCTCTCCCCACTTTCTACCTTCTATCATACACAATAGAAAGGGTGGACTGAGTTTCAAACCAATCCAATTTATTTTGAGTCTCTGTAGTGCATTCTTATATAGTGGGGTCCTTTCTAATGCATCTCTCATCCTCTCAGGGGAATGATACTCCCTGATCCTTAGGCTATATGGTAGGGTTATACATATCCTTTGACATGCTTGTTGGATTTCATTCACTAACAATCTCAAGGTGTTCTCAAAATGTGTGATTGCTTGCTCTTGTGTAGCTAGGTATCTTGGTGCAAGCTGGGGATCATTGGTGATGATGTTGGGGGTGATAATGACATCCATTGAATTTATATGTTTTTCTCTAATGTAGAGGGGTTCCCTTTCTTCTCTTTCGAACATCCTCTTCACCTCCTTATTCATGGCCTCCTCATGAATCATCCATGATGCAAGGGCCATTAGTTGTAAGTCCCCCAACTTTGCATTGGGGTCCCACACATTCAAGTCTATTAAGGCCAACATGTGCAAGTAGAATTCATATATCTTGGCTTTATCCTCTAGGGTGCTCTTGTCACATATTTCAATGAATTTCATATTGTTATAGCTCCAATTACCACCCTTGGTACTTGTGATGCTTGGTTTATGGCCTAGGGCAACCCCTCCTTCCAGACTTGGTCCAAATATTTTAAAAACAATGTTTTATTCCCTGTACGCTACTTTTCCCTGAGATAAAAGCATGTACATGCGGGTTAGTCCATACCCAACCCACGTATATGTGTTAAAACACTTAAAAAAAATAAATTTCCTTAATTATGGGTGGAGTTCACGGGTTTTACCTGTTGATTACCTCCTAGTGCCCGTGGCCCAACTGTTTCCCAACTATTTCCCAACTAAAAAACTAATTGGGAGAAGTATAAATAGACTTCTATGGGAAGGCCTTAAGGAGGAGAAGAGATAGAATTACTATACTAAGATTATCCCTGACTGAGTCTGAAGTATCCCTATGGTTCAAGCACTTCACCAAGTTTCAGGAAACCCTTATTCCTTGAGTGTTGATATTCTCCCACTTGCTTGAGATATCATGGTATTCGTTATGGAAGGAGGCCGTTGAAGATTGGGACTGGACGGATCTAGAGGATAGTTCCACTTGGAGCTGGAAGAAGAAGTCTCAAGTGAATTCTCTTCGTGTTGGTTATAGCTTTCTACAGTAAAAAGAAACATTGTCTTGTTCCTAATATTAACTTTGTTTATGCATCAGATACTATTGTAATTCATGTATGAATGTTATTTTTATGTATAACTAATCATCTTGCTTATATGATATAAAGTTAGTTTTGTTAAAATGCTTTATCTATATGCTGCTATGTATGTTCGAATTGATTGATTTGCAGATTCAAAGATCATTAGTAGTTGCAGAGGGTCTGAAGCCTGTTGGAACTACCCAAATGAAGGACATCTAAGTATGATCGCTATAGCATAGTTTGTTTATATAAGCATGTTGCCTGAGTTGTATGGGTGTTTCTTACTATAGTTTTCTCTTGCTCTGTTGGGGTTTCAACCCAAAGCCCCAAGGTATTTATTCCCGTAACACCTATAGTATTGGAAAGGCATATTCCCCCGTTTTGCTAGTGTCTTGACATGAAATTGCAGCCATTGATCTTTGAGGTACAAGGAATATGATTTTGGTGGCATCTGGCACTGGAGTGATTCCATGGAGAGGATTTCTATGGTGACCAATTGGCTCTCTTTTTCTTGTAACTTCCTCCTTAGCCATGTGTTTTCTGCCTCTAGTTGAGATCTCATAATTTGTTCCCTGTCTCTTATCTTACTCAACTCTTTGCCCATCTCTAGTAGTTTCTCTTCCATATGTCCCACATCCTCTACCTTCTTTGATTTGGAAATTTTCATCCAGTGATGTGTCCTCCCTCTCTCTTTCTCAAGCTCAAAGAAGAGAGGGATGGAAAATTTCCGTGGTATTATTATGCCTCCCTCAAT
The DNA here is from genome assembly GCA_031772625.1 of Pinus tabuliformis. Classification (NCBI taxonomy): domain Eukaryota; kingdom Viridiplantae; phylum Streptophyta; class Pinopsida; order Pinales; family Pinaceae; genus Pinus; species Pinus tabuliformis. The sequence goes on along the minus strand of CM062809.1, from coordinate 903,973,300 downwards.
GAATCTATAATAAGAGCTTAGATTGGGTTGTGGGCTAGGCTCCTGCATCTCTTGGAACTCTCCCTCAAATGTATTTGGAGAAGTTTCCCCCTCCTGCACTTGTGTTGCTACTTCCTTGCCTTATCTCTGTCCCTACTGTCCTCCCTATAATTTTTTCCGTGTTTCCTATAATGCTGACAGAGTTTCCTGTAGGAATGTCTGAGGATCCTGTAGAAGGATTTTTCCTCCCTAAAATGGGGTCAAAGGTTCCTTATCTTTCTTTGTTGATTATGACATGATGACAGGCCTCCTAACATAGGTGATGGGTGACTTTGGGGAAGCTTGTTTTGATGTGCCCTCTTCACCTTTTATTTCTAGGGAAACTAGATTTTCTTGCTCTTTTGGTGAGTCCTCAATTATGATTGGAGTCCTAGTGGGTGTTTGTGGTTTCCCTTGTTTGATCCTTGTGATCCTCCTTGTTTTGAAATAGAGGAGAGTCTAACTCTGTCTTTTACCTTTTGATTTGACACTTGTGCATAGGGCAGTCAAGGCAGCAACTGCCTCCTTCTCAGTGGGTTCAGGAGACAACCTTGGAGATTCCTCCCTTTCCTTGGTATGTTCCTCAGGGCTTGCTTCTTCCTTTTGTTCTTCCTCTTCAATTTTCTCCTCTTCTCCTTCTTCTTTTCCTTCTTCTTCCTCTGTTTTCTCTGTTTCTGCCTCCTCTTCCTCCTCTGGTTCTTATTCTTCCTCTTTGGGTTCTTCTTCATCTTCTTCTGCCTCCTCTTCACCACTAGAGGTATTGTCCCTATCATATTCAAGGGCTTGTATTTCAATCACAACCTCTCTATCCATGTCTCTAAATTTGGACCATTGAATAGGGATTCTTAGTTGGCTCAAGGTATCCTCTAGTATTAGCTTAATAAGTCCATGGTGTGCCAATTGTTGATATTTTCCCTCTTGGACCTTTAGGCTCATGTCTATTATTGATTGCAGTAAGAAGTAGGGTGCACACGAGTCTTTTGTCAATGGGTATCTCTTCTCCAAATCTCAACTCACGGAGGAGTCTAAATTGGTAGCCATAGATTATACTGAGCCTCCCCTCACAATAAATATATTTGAGAATATGATAGCTCACCTCATTCCAAGGATAGGGGAGGCTTTCCCTTCCTATCCCATTTTTGTCCTTAATTGGATCTTCATCCCTTAAGAAGAAGTTTTTCTTTGCAAAAGTGCTTGCAGCCTTATCCTCCTTTCTCCATGGCATCCCTTGAGGAAGTGTAGTGATTCTTCTAATTACCTCAGGAGTAATTGTAATTGACAATCCCCTTACCATAGTAGTAGCACTGGTTCTAGCTTGAGGGTTAAGTGCCATGGAAAATTCTTGAGCTACATCATCATCATACCCTATGAGTAGCTCAAAGAATCCCAACCAGTTATGCCTTCTAAATATTTCTACCACAAGGGGATGGAGGTGTATCCTAGATGTCTCTGTGGGTTCCCTTATGTTAAATCCTCTTGTCATGTCTCTTCTCTGGTTGGCTAGTTGTAAGGAGTTTGGTAGGATAGCCTTAGTGTTTCTAGGGTGACTAAGAGTTTAGAATATTGGTGGCTTCAATTTCTTTCTATCTCCACACAACTTTTAAATTTCACACAATTCTGTTTAAAAACCCAGACCCACTGTAATCACTTAGAAAACTCATTTTTTTTCCTAGCTATTAATTCATAACACAGGAGATATGGGCTACCTACCCTTCACTGTGATGCTTTGGATGAGGAGAATTGTTGAGCAGTTGGACCCTAGGCACCCTCTTTCAACATTCTCTGTGAATTTCCAATGCTTCCTGTAGCTCCCTACGTTTCCTGTAGTTGTTCCTGTAGCTATGTTTCCTGTAGGGTGGTTGAAACATGTTTTCTTCCTCGATGGATCTCCAAGGTGGTCCCAATCTTCTCTGATCTCGAAATGAAAAAATGGTGAATGAGAGTTTGGAATGTTTGTTATTTATGGTCGATTCCTTGGAGTGTTGTATTGGTTGGAAATGTACGGGATTTCCTCTTTGGGACTATTGGCCCACCGTTAGTTATCATGCAGCCTCCCCTCGTAATCATCACCCACTCTAACACAACTTAAATCGACCACATTTTTGACTCATTCTCATTGATGTGACATTGCAACATGGCATGTTGAATACGAGTTCACTTTTTGTTTTCGAGCCGAGGGTGGCCAAGTTAACTGGCCACCTCCAGCTTATAAAATCAAAATTTTTCATATTCCTACACTTTTATGATATCGTACTTAGGGAAGAATCTGGATGAGGTGCCATACCTGTGCCTTCCTTTGCTTGGTTGATGCATGCTAGAGGGTGATTTTGTTGTGCTTATTTTTGTTCAGGTAAGTGCTTTTCCTTGGTCACTTTTCTATATATTTCTTCCTGTGATGTGGTTGTCTTCCTTGTTGTTGTGTGCAGGTGCTTGGTCTTTGCTACTTCTATTAAGCTCTGGATAGGAGTCATGATGTCTGTAGGGTGTTGGAGCTATTTACTTGCATGGATGGTGAAGGAGAATTCATGGAGAAACTGCTGTTGTGATAACACAGGTTGCTACAGGGTTTCTGTAGTTACTATAGGAAATCCTATAACTTCCTTTTTCATCACTTTTTTTCTTCTTTTTCTTTACTTGGAGGAGGAATGGGTGGTGATGTAGGAGTGGAAGGATGGAAATGGAGGATATGGAGTGGTAGGTGAGTGAGGCCAATGATGGCATGACCCTTGGACTCTTTTTTTTTTTTATTTTGAATTTTTTCATTTTTGTGAGTGGTTTTTTATGGACACAAAGGTTGGTATGTTCATGAGCTGGTGTTGGGTGAGAGGTGGTGAGGTGTATGGTCCCTTATTTCAACCTATAACATGCCTACATCATCATTTTCCAATCAGGATTTCATTCTCGTAGTGTTTCAGGGCATCTTGTAGTACTACAGGAAACTCTTGTAGTAACTACAGGAAACCCTGTAGAAGTCAGAAAACTGCATAAAAGTTGGTTTTTTTAATGCCTGGAAGTGAGGATGGATGATGGATACATAGTATGAATGGGAGATATGAATTGAATAGAGGAAGAATGGGGTGATGCTAACTTGCTGTCCCTTGAACTCTGAGTCCTTTGTTTCCTTTAAAAACCTGCAAAAATCACAAAATTTTATTAGTGGGCAGGTTTGAGGTTCCTGCCATGACATTTTGTTTTTTGTTTTTTTTGTTTTTCTTGTTTTTTTTGAAAGAGACATAGGTCACCTCAAAGGATGTTTTCAACATATTTTCCTACCCTAGGCACCTCAAGGGAGTTTTTGACCCAGGGATCTTTTTATTTTCCTTCTTTCCACTCTTGGGTTGCCTCAAGGAGGTTTTCAACCCAAAAGTTGGCCTCAGGTGCCTCATAGAGGTTTTCACCTGGGTCCCTTATTGTTTTTTTATTTTTTCCTTTTTCATTAAAAAAAACAGTCTTCAAGAATTTGGCGAGCTGGAAGCTGAGACACTTCCAAGCACATTAACTTCCTTACTGATGGTACTAATGAACTCTCCCCTTGACAAAGGTATTTTATAGGCTTTCAATATGTATCCATTGACAAGAAAGGGGATACCTTATTCATCAATGGTCCTTATTTGCACGGCCCCATTGTCATGGAACTTTTATATCAGATATGGGCCCAACCACCTGGTCATCAATTTTCCTTTGAAGTCCTTGAACCTGGAGTCATATAGCAGAGCCCAATCACCTTCTTGAAAAACTTTGTCTTTGATGTTTTTGTCATGTCAAACCTTTCTTTGTACTTGAATGAATTCTATGTGTAGGAGGGCCTACATCTTGAATTCATCTAAACCATTGAGCTGGAGAAGCCTCTCTTGTTGTGCCTTTGTAACATCCAAATCCAATTGTGCTTTGATTCTCAAAGTGTTGTACTCAAACTCAATGGAGAGCAGAGCCTTCTTCCCATAGACCAAGTCATAAGGGTTGAAGCCAGTGGTTGTCTTCGAGGTTGTATTATAGGCCCAAGTGGCCTTCACTAGTCGGTCAGCCCAATATTTTTTGTTGCTGCTCACAACCTTGGTGAGAATGTCTTCCAATTCTTTGTTTGTAACCTCTACTTGTCCATTGGCCTAAGGATGATAAGCATTTGACTTCCTATGTTTGATATTATGTTGCCTCAACAAATTTTCAATCGGGTGTGAGGTGAATTGAGCCCCTTGATCAGTGACTAGCTCTCTAGGGTACCCAAACTTGTAAAATACATTCTCCCTTAATAACTCAACCACTTTCTCTTCTGTTGCTACCTTGACAGGCTTGGTTTCAGCCCACTTTGTCAAATAATCAATGCATACAATTATGTACTTTTTCTGCCCTGATGGTGGATCAATGGGCCCAATGAAATCCATGTCCCACTTGTCAAATGGCTCAAGAGTCACTTGAGGTTGCAAGTTCATTTCATCCCTGGGTGTAGGTTTCCCCATTCTTTGGCACTGGTTACATCGACTGGTGTATCTTCTTGCATCTTAGTGGAGAGTGGGCTAGTAGTAGCCAGCTTGCAGTACCTTGAAGGCTGTCCTCTTGGATGCAAAGTGATCTCCACAAGGCCCATCATGATAGGACAGAAGGATGTCAAATAATTCCTCCACCCTAACACATCTCCTCAAAATCTGATCTGGGCCTAGCTTGAAGATATTTCCCCCAATCCAACTAAATGGGGCGCTCTTTCTTACAATTCTTCTTTTTTCCTTGGAGGACAAATTTGGAGGGAACTGTGCAACCACTAGATAGTTGGCTCTATCAGAAAACCATGGAGAACTGAAATAGAAAATAAATGCTCATCTGGCAGCTGATCATCAACCATTCCTTCCTCACCTGCAGGAAAATCAAGTCTAGAAAAAAAATCTGCAACTACATTTTCTCTACCAGGCTTATCAATGATAGTTAGATCAAACTGTTGTAATAAAATCAACCATCTAATAATTCTAGCATTCACATCAGGCTTGTTCATCAAATATTTAATAGCAACATGGTCAATATGTACAAAGGTCTGGTAACCAGTGATGTAGTGTCTAAATTTATTCAAGGAATGGAAAACAACTAGGAGCTCTTTTTCAGTCACAGTATAGTTCAATTCAGCCTTGGACATATTTTTTCTAATGAAATAAATGGCATTAGGAAACTTGTCATCTATCTGGCCTAGAGTTGTTCCTATAGCTTTGTCAGAGGCATCAACATGGATTTGGAAAGAAAGAGCCCAATTTGGGCCTCGGAGTATGGGTGCAATAGTCAACTTGTCCTTTAAGGTTTCTAGGGCCTCTTGGCAGCTTTCTGACTAGAAAAACTCAGAGTCCTTGGCCAATAGTCCAAACAAAGGTGAGGCTACTTTGCTGAAGTCCTTTATGAATCTCCTATAATATCTAGCTAAGCCCAAAAAACTTCTGACATCCCTCTGCTTCCGAGGAGTATGGACCCTCTTTATGATAGAAATTTTATTTGGGTCCACTTGCAGTCCTTCTAGGGATATTGAGTGACCTAGAACAATCCCTGCATTTATTAAGAACTCACACTTCTCATGACTAAGGGATAGGTTCATTTCAATGCACTTATTTAATAATTTCCCCAAGTTAGAGAGAGCCTCTAGGAAATCACACCCATAGGGAGTGAAATCATCCATATAGGTTTCTATAGAGTCATGGACTAGCTCTGCAAAGATGCTCAGAACTTCCCTCTGAAAAGTGGCAGGGGCATTACATTATCCAAAAGGAAAGACCCTATAAGCAAAGGTTCCCCAAGGAAAAGTGAAGGTGGTTTTATCTTGGTCCTCTAGGCTGATCTGGATCTGATTGTAACCACTGAATCCATCCAAGAAAGAGAAGAACTTCTTTCCTGCAAGACCATCCAAGACTTGATGAATGAAAGGTAGAGGGAAATGGTATTTTTTGGTGGCTTTGTTTAACTCTCTATAGTCCACACAAATCCTCCATTTTCCATTCTTCTTTGGGACCAGAACTAGAGGAGACACCCACTCACTATCTAAGATGGGGTAAATGAACCTTGCATCCAGCAACTTCTGTAGTTCTTCTTTAACTATGTCTTTGAGGGCTTGGTTCATTCTCCTCTGAGGTGGGAACACTGGCTTGCGGCCTTCCTTGATGTAAATGTGGTGAGTACACACTAAAGGGTGCACTCCCTTCATTTCCTTATAACTTCAGGCAAAGGCATCCGGATGCTCTCTTAGCACGTCACATAACTCCTTTTCCTAATGTGCAGAGAGGGAAGGGTTGATTTTCAATGTTTTAGCTGGACCAAATTCTATCATCTTGACATGAGTAGGACTTGAGTCATCTAGGCACAAATCATTCCAAGGGTTATCTTCATCTTTCTTTACTAACTCATCAAGAGACATGGTGTTGGGGGGCTGATTCTGGAGGATTTGATCAATCATATCGTCTTCATTAGATTTCCCCCCTCCTATAGTAGCATCCAGGATACAGATTGGGTAAGATGTGGTAGAGTAGACTTCATCTTCCTCCTCCTCTTCCAACCATAAAGGTAAGTCATGCTCTAGAGATGGTTAAGAAGGAGGGTACAAGACCAATTGTTTGGATAAATGCCCATTTTTAATGGTCATATTCCCAGCCCTGCAACTTATGTAAGCATGAACAGTGGCTAGCCATGGCCTTCCAAGGATGATAGGACAACCATTGAACTTGGTATTAGGTTGGAGAACTAAGAAGTCAGCAGGGTATTCCCAGGAATCAATGGATACCATCACATCCTCAATAACTCCCTCAGGAACTACTGTGGATCTGTCTGCAAGCTGCAAGACTGTTGTGGTCTTCCTTAATGATCCTTGGAGATTCAGTTTAAGCATAATATCCTTAGTCATCACATTGATGCCATCCCCAATATCAATCAAGGTATGGGGGATAATGATACCATCAATGTGCACATCTACCATAGGACTTCCAGGGTCTAGATACTTCAAGCAATTCACTCTTGTTGGCTTAGTGGGGCTTAACCCAGGGTCAGAAGTGATTTAGCCAAGCAAATCCCGAAACTACCGGCCCTTTTGGCATCAATCCGTGGTGCGCGGACTGAGGTCTCACCCGAGGTAGTATGGGAAGGTTCTGGAACCAGATTTCCGCACCCTAGGGATATCTTGATGAGGTTTTGGAGGTTCACGATCTTAACCTACGTGCTCATGCTACTCCGCACTACTGTCTATCCCTCACAACCTATGCAATTTCCTTCACGCAATTCTGCACAAAAGGTCCTACCATGATCTTTATACTTACTGCACTTATTAAATTAATACTTGACTTAATTGTGTGGGCCCAATATTCTTATTAACCTTTCAACATTCAGATAAGTGCACGCAACCATAAATAGTATAAATGCATAAAGGTAAACAAAAGCACAGATACACAGTATTCCGAATCAAAATTATCTTTATTAATGCTCTTCTTCAGTTATAATCCCAACTTTGCCTTTGTGCACTTAGATATGGACTCTACAAGGCCTCTACGCACTCAGCTGCAGGGCCTCTTCCTACTCCGACGATGCAAGACTCGGACTTACAGACTCAGAGTTACTTTGCATACATCAATGACCCATTCTTGCTTAACTTCCCCAAAAACTTACTTTACTCTTAGAGCCTCACTCTACTTATACAATCCCATGGTCTGCGGACCATGGGTAGGCCGACACAACTTTACATTATTTGCAATTCTTAGGGTGGACAACCCTATTATTCATCCTAGACTTTCACGCTCCGCGCCTGTACTTCGCAGAGTCTTACAATACAATTGACCAAAACTCAAGCTTTGAGCCCCAAAATTTGCTATGGGGGATCCCATGCCCAACATGCCCCCAACACAATCATCGTGACTCGTCTTGAGTCACTCTACTGGTGGGTCGATCTTTGCGTAGAGTCCATCCAGCAGGTCTTGTGCAACTCGAAAATTTGTAGCGCACTGCTCTACTGCTTGTTGTACCTCCTTCTGATCCTTCTGAGCTTCGAAGTGTCCCAATACATCTACATCGGTATACGTTTATAGTCTTGCGCAGCCGATCGGATCCTTGGAATGCGAAGACTGTGCTGCTAGCACGGAGTTAGGTAGTTGTGCTACCCATGTAGAGCTTTAAGCGGCTGCCATTTACTTTACCAGGGAAAGGTTCGCCATTCAATTTGACGAGCTAGACCATGCCTCCGTCTGTGACTTCTCGAACCACGTATGGTCCCAGCCAATGCATTTTGAATTTTCCCAGAAATTTCTCAAACTTACTGTCATAGAGAAGCACGAGATCATTGACTTTGAAAGTGCGCAACTTGATATGGCGATCGTGCCAGGATTTTTCCCGCTGCTTTTGTACCTGCTGATGAAATCCAGCCAAAAACCATTCTTCCTCAAGTTCTTCCAATTGCGCTAATCTTTCCTCTAGGGCTTCGCGGTCCGCCATTCCTGTGATTGTTGCGATTCGTAGACTCGGTACAATATACTCCATTGGCCTGACAGCTTCTACACCATAGACTATCCGGAAAGGTGTTTTTCCTGTTAGTTTCTTACATATCGTCCGAGAAGCCCATAACACTACAGGGAGGCAGAGATCCCAATCACTTTGTTGTGCGTTGCAAACTTTGGTCAGCGCGGTTTCCAGTATCTTGTTAAAAGCTTCCATAGTCCCATTGGCTTGTGGGTGGTATGATGTACTCTTTTGGTGATATACCTGGAACTCTTCCATGAGCACACTGACGGTTTTATTCAAAATTTGTGTTCCGTGGTCACTCATTAAAATTGTTGGACAGCCAAAGCAGGTCAACATGTTGTTGAACAAAAACTTTGCAACTGTAGCGGCCATGTAGTCTTTGACTGGCTGTTCTTTCACCCATTGTGTCAGATACTCCGTTGCGGTGATGATGTAATGTGAACTCGTCTTTCCCTGTTGCTACGTCCTGTTCCAATTTTCAATCCTTAGCTTGGGGTGTGCTTGTGTGGACTGCACAGCACATGTCTGTACCCATCGACACAGATGGGCATGAAAGCTTCATTATCCTAGCTGCCCAACTCTCATTTGCAGCTGGGGGCTTCCAAACCGTAGGCGCATCATCCTTCTACATCTGTGCCAGTCCTCAAAGTTTTCTTGATGTGTACCCCACCATCTTGTGGGTGTTGCACTCAGTGCCCATTTCAATGCATCGAACCACTACTGTTCCGGTACTGCGCTTTCAAATTTGCTCAAGAATTCATCCACCACTGTCAATCCATCATATGTCGGCAACTCTTGTGCCTCTATTGTCACGCAACGTAGTGATCTAATCATCATGTTGCAATTCAGCGTTGTCACTTCGTGCATTCGATTCTGCTAGCGCTCTACTTCTTCGTCTGAATCCGAAGTGCAAAAGCTTTTACGATCCCACGAGATCCTCCCGTTTGCCATTGGATTCGCCCAATCCTAGTCTCGTGCAGTTATCTTGTAAATAAAATCAAGATCATCATCGCTTTCATTGTCGTGCACTAGTTCAGTGTAGCATGCTCCTTCGGCTAGGTCCAGTGGGACTACTACGCGTAGCGATTTTTTCTTGAATATCATTTTACACTTCTTCAGATTGATGACTCCATTCATATCGGTGGCCCAGTCTATTCCCAACAACATGGGATAGGGATTGTTGTCAACGACAATCTCTATCACTTCAAAATTCGTCTGTGTGCTCGTGCCTCCAATATCAACTCTTACCCCTTGTAACCTTCCCATGGGAAAAATATTCTGTTGGTTCACCATTCATAATTGAATAGGGGACCACTATAACGTGGGCCTGCCCATATGTTGCCATGTTTTCTTCAGTAATACATTCACGTCTGAACCGAGATCTAGGATTACTTGGTCCATTTCATATTCCCCAATTTGTGCAGTCAACCTCATTTCTCTTCCAGTCCGTAATGCATGCTTCCCCAATTTCTGGACGACGCGTGGTTCCCATCACCCCGTGCACCTGTTGATCAGTTGCTAGAGTCCTTTAACCGCCTTGTTGTTGTGCAACAGTTTCATGCATGTCTCCAGAAAGGTAGTAAGAATTGAAGGATCCATTCCTGGCTCTGGTTGATCCTTACTACCTGAAGTGGAGGCCTCCACAAAGCTCTTCTTAGCTTCCATGAATGTCTCCTTTGCGTGTTCTAAGTCAAACTCGAGTTCCTTTGCAGGAGCCTTGCGAACCCACAGACTTTCCTCTAGCTTCTTTCCCTTATCCTCTCCCATGGTCATGCCACTTCTGAGCATCATGTTTACATTTGGGTCCTCTTCGCGCGGCTCAGACCTCATCATTTGTATATTCTGAGTCGAGGGAGGTTGGAATACCACTTTTTCAAGCATCTTTGTGATCAACGTGGGACAGTATATTGTTTCATGATCAAACTGAGCACAATACATACAAGATATCCTTGTTAGGTTGGTACAATCGCAAGCATAGTGCTCTGGTCCTCCACAATTGTAGCAAATTAACTGTCCGTGGCCCCTTCCTGGTCCCATTCCTCCTCGTCATTGACCTTGCCCTTGAAATCCAGCACACGCCATCCCCACATCTGGGTCAAGGGCTTGAATTTTGGTCTGCATTCTATAGGCTGGGGTCCGATCCATCATTAGCTCGTAACTACGGCAAGTGAACTCATCGTGGCCTACCGACGTACAGAAATTACAAAACAATTGCTGGGGTGTCTGTGTATATTTCTATAGAAAATGACAATTGTCCGTCGTGTGTTTCCCTTCTATCTAACAGATCACACACCATAAAGCATGTGCCACGCTAGGCCCTACCTGTGCCTCCGGTCTCAATGGCATTGGCCCTCCTCTTGCCAAGTAGTTCGCGAACACTAGACAATGATCCTTGTCATGACCCTGGCGTTTTAATTTTATGCACCATACTTCCTTGCGTGCCTTCGGCCGTGGTGCCCTATCCTGCTTCAAGCTTTGCATTTCCAAACATAGATTCTGTAGTTGCACGTGGATTTAATAAACTCCTAACCCAGCATCCTATATAGGGGTCTCATGTAATCTCATCGCCATCTCCAATGCTTCGGCCTGGGTAGAAAGTTTCTGCTATGACAATGTCATCCTCAAGTGTGGTGTCAGAGATGCTACAAACCATGCACGATGTTATGCATCCGTTAGCGTCATATTGGCCTCGCAGATCATACTCTTCAGCCTTTGGTCCAGATCCCAGGGGGTCTCACCTGGAAGCATCGTGATCTCTTTAAACTCAATGATTGACTGTGTCTCTGATTTTGGCCTGCTAAATTCTCTGTTCAACACATCATGGATCTCTACTATCCTCGCATTTGGGTGTTCGTTAGAGTGCTTGATAAACCATGTTAATGCGCGATCCTGCAACGCACTCACCAATGTAACCTTCTTAATATTTTCATTTGTGACACCTTGTGCTTCCCATACTGCTCTTACCACGAACCAAAATTGTTCTGGATCCTCATTCCCTACTCCTCTAAATACTGGTAGTTTGATTGCGCTCGCCATACTGAACCGTGGAGGTGGTGGAGGTGGAGTGGGTGGAGATGGAGGTGAAGGAGGTGAAGTGGGTGGCAGTGTGGGTGGTAACTGCAAAATCCACTGCCTTATCAAACTGACCATGCTTCTCGAAGAAACTTTCGCGAGCTCGTCCTCACTCTCCCATGAGGGTGAAATTAAGGGACTATTTTCTAATTCTTCGCTACTTCCGCTTCTGTAGATTCTTCGCTCCATGTAGTCCCAAACATTAATTTATTCGCATAACCTGCTTTTCACATAACAACATCTCAATCCATGTATTCAAAGATTTAATATACTTACCTCGTGGTCCCTTGAGAAAATGTCGCTTTGCCTCACTATAACTGATGGTCGTGTCCACCGCGAACTCAGTAATATATCCTCCTATTATTCAGTTGAGCTAGTGGTCCATAGCTACGCTATCTTATCCTCTAAGGCTTCTAGTATGCGCACTAGCTCCAAAATCCACACTATCAGTTGGTCGAGCCAACACCTTCCATGGCTGTTAGCTAATCTCACGATCCACTCATACAGCTCAAATAGTAAGGATGCAAAGAAAATCTCATGGATTCCCGTATACATGTAGCGATCCAACCACTTTTCTCAGATACTTGCGGAGTTCTGTTTTCCTGTGTCACGAACTCGTGAATCTTCTTGTCCAACCACTCTTCAATTTCCTTCTTTGTTGGGTTCCAGTGGCATGACATCATACATCCCTTATACAGATGCTGGTCCTGGCAATGTAACCATTTGTTGGCTTAGTGGGGCCTAACCCAGGTTTGAAAGTGATTTAGCCAAGCAAATCCCGAAACTATCAGCCCTTTCGGCAACAATCTGCGGTGTGCGGACTGAGGTCTCACCCAAGGTAGTATGGGAGGGTGTTGGAACCAGGTTTCCACACCCTAGGGATGTCTTGATGAGGTTTTGGAGGTTCGCGTTCTAAACCTGCACGCTCGCGTTGCTCCGTGCAACTCTCTATCCCTCGCAACCTATGCAACTGCCTTCGCGCAGTTCTGCACAGAAAGTCCTACCATGATCTTTATACTTATTGCGCTTATTAGATTAATACTTGACTTAATTGTGTGGGCCCAATATTCTTGTTAACCTTTCAACATTCAGATAAGTGTGTGCAACCATAAACAATATAAATGCATAAAGGTAAATAGAAGCACAGATACACAGTATTCCGAATCAAACTTATCTTTATTAATGCTCTTCTTCAATTACAATCCCAACTTCTCCCTGCGCACTCAGCTGCAGGGATCTGCGCACTCAGTTGCAGACTCTTCTAGGCCTCTGCGTACTCAGTTGCAGACTCTTCTAGGCCTCTGCGTACTCAGTTGCAGAGCCTCTTCCTACTCCTACGACCCAAGACTCGGACTTACAGACTCAGAGTTACTTTGCATACATCAATGACCCATTCTTGCTTAACTTCCCCAAAAACTTACTTTACTCTTAGAGCCTCACTCTATTTATACAATCCCATGGTCCGCGGACCATGGGTAGGCTGACACAACTTTACATTATTTGACAATTCTTAGGGAGAACAACCCTATGACTCATCCTAGACTTTCGTGCTCCACACCCGTACTTCACGGAGTCTTACAATACAATTGACCAAAACTCGGGCTTTGAGCCCCAAAACCTATTGTGAGGGATCCCATGCCCAACAACTCTCCCCAACATTAAGTCAGATAGTTGTCCAATGTCATTAATGGTAAGGGTGTCTTTCTTCCTTCTCCGAGGATGTTTGAAGAATTTCTCCTTGATTAACTTGTTGTAGATGGGGACATCCTTGATAGCTTGGAGGAGTGGGATTTTAACACACAAGTTTCTCAATTCACCCAAAAGTTTAGTCTCTTCTGAGGTGTGCTGGCTAGGATGGATTAGTCTCTCAGGAAAAGGAGGTGGATTGGCTTAAGGAACACTCTCTTCCTTTTCCTCTTCAAGCTCCTCACGTGGAGATGGAGGTTGATTATTTGGAATCACTCTTCCATACCTGAGGTTGATTTCTTGAATTTCCACATCATAAGAAGGGTAAGATGTCTCTCCAATATAGACCTGTTATTCCTACTTGTTGTTCGGGTTCGGATTTGGTTGAGTAGGCATCTGAGGTTTCTTAGGTGGAGCAGGGTGAAGGACCTATGGTTTAGATGGAGGTGGAGGCAGGAAGGCTGGAGATTGGTTGTATGGGGGCTTCCACCCTTGTGATGGTGTATTCCACTAAGGTTGTGGGGGAGCATATGTCTGAAATGATTGATTAGCAGGTTGGGAATGGTATTGATGTGCAAAAGACCAGGGAGAAGGTGTGGGCCATGAAGGATGAGCAGGAGGACACCAAGGGGGAATGATAGGATGACATCAGTCTGATAAACCCCTAGTCTAAGATAGTGCATGTTGATCCACTGACTGGGCCAAAACCAGGTTGCAGGCTAAAGCTTGAGCCCTGAGATTGCATAATGTGCAGTCCAGGATCGACTGGGAAGAGAGACCACACAATTTTGGGGATCAAAGGGTTGAGATGAGGGATTTTTTTTTACTTGTGAGAGTTGTGTAGTTCTTGGAGGCAAATAAGGACTGGGGATTGTGGAGTTGTGTATTTAAGGATCTCAAGGTGTGAGCTTGAGCTCAGAGACTGCGCAATGCATAGTTGAGGTGAGGTAGGAGGATTGGATTGCACAATTATGGGGGCAAGGTCAAGCTTAAGCACTGGAACTGTGCAGTGCACAGTCCTGGGAGGCAGGAACTGCGTATTCTTCAGTGTCAAGGGATAAGGTGGAAGCTTCAGGGTTGGAACTACAGAATGCGCAGTTGAGGAAGGCCGGATGAGGCTAAGTTGTTGGGAAATCTCTGAAAATTGGCTAAGTGTGGGATCAATGAGACCGATGTGAATAGTGATATGAATTGACTATGATCACACACTTAGATAACTTGTTGAAACAACAAGATAGATCATCTATTACACATGAACAACACATTTCCCTGAATGCGCCGAATTTGCGATAACTTTACGACAAGTTTGACGCTAAACATACATTTTGCGACAACCATGAAGACACTTGTGCAAGAGTGCTTAAAACATTGGGAATGAGTGCAATGGATGTTTACATGATTATATCAACTCATTCACACAAGGATAACCCCTTGAAACCACCAAAACAAGCTTATATACATTGAATGACATCTAACATGTGAAAATATGACATTTTTCCTTTCTTGCAAAAGGGACCAAAACACTTAGAAAAAAAAATGGAATACTTTTCAATGTTTGAGATGAAACTATACAAGACCAAGGTAGGCTCGAAAATTTGGTACATGCCAAAATTTTGGAGGGTGTTGTAGTAGCGACAACAAAGAATTTTGTAATCAAGTTCCATGTGGTATGTTTCAAATACAGTCTTTATAGACTATTCGTGGATTCCGCCATGCATATCTACTTCCATGTGTTGCCTCAAAATGTTAACACAAAGACTTGAACAAACCCTACAATCAATGGATGGAATTAACCCTTGATGGATCTACAACATACGTTGATTAGATTTTTTTGGTTATTTCAATGAATACCCTTATTGTGGACTTGTGAACTCATTCATTCGATTTCCTTTTGGGAAACACTCTGTTCCTTCTGGCACTAGTAGATGCATTTACCCTAGAGCTTCAGTTACTCATTTACCATCAGAGAGCTCTAGCTATTACAAATTTCATTTTTCCATTAAAAGATATTTGAACTAGGGTTTGTGCATTTGTTTCACTGTACTATTGGTTTAATATGAAGGTATAATTTCTAGAGGGTTTAGTGTTATATATCATCGATTCTATTTTTCTTCTTGAATACTCATTTCTTTTTAAGTAAATTATCTAACTATTTTCTCTCCATTTTCAGGTACTCAAGATAATTTCCTTATCTCGGCTTTAAGATCCTTCTCAGTTTTGGGAATGTTTGCCTCATGGCATTGGCTTTGATGTCAACCTAGGTTGCTTACCTAAAGAGTTAGTTGTGGAGTCAATTGTGTTGGCATTGATGTAAACAAGTTTGGAGGAGTTTTCATGATCATCAAACTCTTATTATGATGTTTATGAGGTTTGTAGAGGATCTACAAGTGTTGCAGATGATTACAGAGGACGTTGGACAAATTATGGAAGTGTTGGAGCAGTTTGTAAGAGATTTGGGCAAAGAAACAAAGTAACACAGTTCACAAGAGGAAAACCTTAGTTATAACTCACCCTAGCAAGATTGTCACCTATGTTTTAATGAACTTATTGAGGCAAGAAGGTATGTTACTACATGTGAGTGAAATTTCTCACATTTTGTGTCGACTCCAATCAATTTCAGGGGCATATACCAAGGTTTTTCACATTGTATTTGGTGGTTAGTGTCAACTTGAGTTATTATTCATCCTAGAAGGTGATCAAGTAAACAATAATTAGTCCTAGTGCTTTGTATTGATTGCATCCTTCATCAATGATAAAAGTCAAGAGTGTGGAATAAAAGGTGTTAGAGAGTATGAGAGAGTAAGAAATAGGAATGCAAATATAGTGTGTAGATAAAAGATCAAATTTAGAGCATATATCAGAGGATTATAGAGTTTTTGTGCATTTATATGTCTAACATGTTTGTGTTTCACATGGTATTTCTTCTAGTTGTTGTTGATGTTTATGATAGATTGTGTTGTTGATCTGATTATTGTGCCAAGGGTGTTATTGGAGAGCTAATTGTTGTAGCTTCTATGTATTGTCATGCATAATATGATCGATGTATGTTGCAATAGTTAGTGTTAGTGATGGTTGAGTATGATGTTGATTTTTCTATTGTTTTTTGCTACTGGGTTATTGTGTTTGATAAGAAAATTGATTAAGAGAGGTTTATATTATTGTAGAGGCTATATTAATTTGTGCAAATTGTATTTAGTTGATGAGCATAGAATATATTGTGACTCCATTATGAAAATGGATGAAATGTGACTCACAAATGTTTGATTGTAGAGGGCAAGTGATCCAATGTGAAACATTATGAAACATGGTCCATAGGAGAACTTGAAGGTTGGGGCCTTCAGTGAGGCAAGTAGTGGCTTGTTATGATAGGTTGTAGTGACATCCTTCAAGTAGTGGCCAGAGAACTTGGAAGTGGTGGCTTCCATCCAGTGGTGGATGGGCGAGACTTATTGGGAGTGGTGGCTTTCAGTAGGTAGTGTCCTACAAAGTTGAGAGAGTGGTAGCTTCCAACGGGTAGTGGCTAGCAAAGTTGATATAGGTAGTGGCCTAGAGCAAGTAGAAGTTTGCATGATTAGAAAGTTGTTGTTATGAAACCAGCTCAAGAAAAGATAGAAAAGATAGATCAACGCCTTAGAATTCAGCCTCTTCGAGGGGGAAACCTCCTTTACATTACATAAATGAACAATTCTTGGATGATTCAAATGACAAAACCTCCTTTCTATATATAGGAGTCTAAGGAGTCACAATATAATCCAGCCGACCTAACAATAATAATATAAAGCCACAAAAATAACAATAGAGGGATTCTATGGGGCACAGAAATAACAATATGGGGGTAATAGGGGCACAACAATATAAATAAGGGGTATAACTACAATAGTAATGGGGTAATCACTAGTATTATAGGGACCCAACATGCCCCTCTCCTTCAAAAAAGTGTTGTCCTCAACGCTTGAGTAGTTCTGGATACTTCTGCATAAAATTCTCATCCTCCCATGTGGAATCTTCAGCGGATAAGTTCTTCCACTTGATAAGATACTCTGAAATTGATCGATTTCGTAGCTGTCGAGTTCTTGTTTCTGTGACTGCTTCCGGTTCCAATATAATTTTTCCTTCCTCGTCAAGTTCTGGCAATATTGTTTGAATTGGGAGCTTGTCGCCTATAACCTTCTTTAAACATGAAACATGGAAAACTGGGTGCAATCGAGAAGCTGCAGGAAGCTCCAATTTGTATGCCATAGTACCAATCTTTTGCAACACCTTGTACGGACCATAATACTTTGGTGATAATTTATTATCCTTCTTAGCTTGCTTTAGGGACATTTGCTTATATGGTTGTAGCCGTAGGAATACCCAATCACCTACATCAAAACTTCTTTCACTGCGATGTTGATCTGCCTGTTGTTTCATTCTATTTTGTGCCAACACGAGGTTATCCTTTAAGAGTTGGAGGACTTGTTGTTGATGTTCGATGTGATGTTCCACTGCCTGAACCTTAGAATTTTCTCTTAAATATGATGTGATGGATGGTGGTTGATACCCATAAAGTGCCATAAATGGGGTCATTTTTGTTGCTGTATGGAAGGAAGTGTTATACCACCATTCAGCCAGAGGCAACCATTTGACCCATTGTGTCTGTTTATCAGATACAAAGCAACGAAGATATCCTTCCAAACATTTGTTTACTATCTCAGTTTGCCCATCAGATTGAGGATGATAAGATGAGCTATGAGCTAACTGAGTACCAAGACAAGAAAATAATTCTGTCCAAAAATTTCCAGTGAAAATGGGATCTCTGTCACTTACAATAATCTTTGGGTTTCCATGTAGCTTTTGAACTGTTTCCATAAATGCAGTAGAAACTGTACTGGCTTTAAATGGATGTGATAATGCACAAAAGTGTGCATACTTGGTAAGTCTGTCAACTACCACCATGATGACACTCTTTCCCTCAGACTTGGGTAAACCTGTGATAAAATCCATTGAAACCTCCTCCCAACGTTGGCTTGGAATGGATAAAGGTTGTAATAGACCCGGTGTCTTAATTGTTTCAACTTTATTTTGTTGGCAAACCAAACATTCCGCCACAAACTTTTGAATATCTGATTTAAGGCCATCCCAAAAAAATTCCTTCTTAACCCTGTGGTAAGTTTTTAAAAATCCTGAGTGCCCTCCTAAGGGAGAAGTGTGCAATTCCATAAGAATCTTTTGTTTTAGCTGGGAATTCTTACAGAGGTATAAGCGATCTTTGTACCATAACGAATCATTTTGCCAGCTAAATGTATCAGAAGTACTGGAATCTTGTTGTAGCTTTCGAATAAGTGCCCACACTTCTTCGTCATTCTTCCATTCCTCCCTTGCTTCGTTTATCCAATCTGGTTGGATAATAGAAATGGCACACAACAATGCTTCCACATCCTCATCCTTTCTTGAGAGTGCATCTGCCACCACATTTTGCTTCCCTTTTTTGTAGATGATTTCAAAGTCATAACCCAACATCTTTGTGACCCACTTTTGTTGCTCTTCAGAGGATAATCTTTGTTCTAAAAAGTATTTAAGGCTATCATGATCCGTTTTTACCTTGAAGTGTCTTCCCATTAGGTAGGGTCGCCATTTCTTAAGTGCATGGAGTATTGCCAACATTTCCTTCTCATAAATAGCTTTGCTTAAAAACTTTCCCTTGATTGGACGACTTTCAAAAGCAATGGGTCTTTCATCTTGCATTAGAACAGCACCAATTCCATTTCCTGAAGCATCACATTCCACAATAAAGGTTTTTGTGAAGTCCGGTGTAGCTAAGACCGGTGCTTGGCACATTGCCTCTTTAAGATGTTCAAAGGCCTTTGTTGCTTCCGGAGTCCATGAAAATGAATCTTTCTTCAATAATGTTGTTAGAGGTGCTGCTATTCTCCCATAATTCTTAACAAACTTGCGATAATACCCTGTCAACCCAAGAAATCCTCGCAGATGCTTTATGGATGTGGGGATTTTCCATTCCTTAATGGCTTTAATTTTGCTAGGGTCTACCTTAACTCCTTCATGAGATACAATATGACCCAAATATTCCACCTCCTGGACTCCAAAGAAACATTTGGATCTTTTTGCATATAATTGTTTCTCCTCCAATAGTTGTAGCACCCTGTCAACATGTTCAACATGATCCTTCCAAGACTTGCTGTAGATTAGTATATCATCAAAAAATACTAACACAAATTTTCTAAGGAATGGTTTGAAAATTGAATTCATCAAACCTTGAAATGTTGAAGGTGCATTGGTAAGGCCAAAAGGCATGACCAAAAATTCATAATGACCCTCATGAGTTCTAAATGTCGTTTTCGGAATGTCTTCAATCTTCATTCTGATTTGATGATATCCCGAACGAAGATCCAACTTGGTGAAGTAAATTGATCCATGCAATTCATCCAGTAATTCATCAATGACAGGAATGGGGAACTTATCTTTAATAGTGAGCTTGTTGAGCTCCCTATAATCCGGACACATGCGCCATGATCCATCCTTCTTGTGCACCAATACTACTGGAGCTGAGAAAGAACTTTGACTCGGTTGAATTATACCAGCCTCTAGCATTTCTGCAACCATACGTTCAATTTCACTTTTTTGGACATAGGGATATCTGTACGGCCTGATGTTTGGAGGAACACTTCCTGGAATCAGATGAATAGCATGATCATGATCACGCATAGGTGGGAGACCTTTGGGAGTCTCAAATACCTTGGAATGATTGTCCAGGACTTTTTGGAGATCTGGAGAAATAGATGATTCCAATGTGGAAACATCTAGCGAACATAATTGTGCAATTACACCTCTTTGCTCCTTTTTTAGAAGCTTTGTCATGCCATTAGAGCTGATTATCTTTCCTGGTTTCCCTGCAATACCCCTTAATTCAACTTCCTTTCCTTCCGTAGAAAATTTGATGAAAAGTTCTTGAAAATTAAAAGCTATTGTACCCAAGGATTGTAGCCATTGGACTCCTAGTACAACATCAGCACCTCCCATTGGAATGGAAAGCATTGGGCTAGTCAATACATATTCTCCCATGGATAGCTTGATATTATGGCACTTTCCAGAGCAATTTATTGTTCCTCCATTTGCAATCATCACTTGACACTCTGGTGCTGGATATAGGAAGCAATTCAATTCTTTTGCTACCCTACAATGAATAAAATTGTGGGTGCTTCCTGAATCAATCAACACTATTACCTTTTTCTTCTTGATTTGTCCTTCTATCTTGATGGTTTGAGGAGTGGTAATTCCCGCCAATGCATTACAAGATATGGTCGGATTTATTTGTTCTTCATCTAGGCTTTGTTCCTGGAATATATCCTCTTCTTTTGACCTTTCTTGCTCCTTTTCTTCTTCCTCTTCACAATCTATGTAGAATAATTTCTTCTCAGCACACTTATGACCTTTTGTGTATTTGCTATCACAATTGTAACAAAGCCCTTTTGCTCTTTTTTCTTCCAATTGTTGTGGTGTCAACCTTGTAGGTTGTGGAAGACTAGGGGCAACAACACTTCCGTCTTTATAGTTGTGAGTGGTATGCTTCCTAGTTGCCATAATTTTGCTTTCCATTTTTCTTGCTAACCTGAATGCCTTCTCTAATGAATCAGGTTCCCAAAGGCGAACATCATGTTGGATATTATCCTTTAAAGACCCTATGAACACATCAATCCTATGCTCCTCTGGAATATCTTTTACCCTTATGTTCAATTTTTGGAACTCCTCAATGTGCTCCATTATTGAACCCTTTTGTTTGAGACTTATCAATTGGCTAAAAAAAGTGTTGCTTTTTGTATCCTCATAATGTGCTATCAATTCTTCCGTAAAAATTGCCCAAGTGATAAATTGTTTACGAGAACAAAGCCATTGATACCATACAAACTGATTTGGTTCCAAATATACAGTTGCCATACGTACCTTTTGTGTGTTTTGCACATTATTGAGATCGAAGAATTGCTCCATCTGTAATATCCATGTGGCGGGATCCTTGCCATCAAACTTCCTCATATCGATTTTTGGAATATGGTGATTCTTCGATCCAACATTAGTGTCTATGGAATCATGATTAACATTTCTTTTGTTCTCATCATGAGTTTCCTTTACTACCTTTTCACCATTAGTAAGTATTTCTTGTAGAAACTTTGTCAAATCTGTCTTCAAATTGTCCATCTTAGCTTCCATGCCATTCATCTTAGCTTCCAAGCCATTTATCTTAGATTCCATGCCATTTATCTTAGAATCTGTTAACATTGGTGAGCGTGACATTTGTTGCACTTGTTCTTGTAATTTTGATATATCATGTAGCATTTCTTCCTCTTCTTCATGAGTCATGCTAGAGCTTTCAGGTTCCTTACTAGGTGTTTGCATTTTCTTTCCTCGGGGCATCAGTTACTGACAATAATGCTCTACTATTCCCTTTTAATTCCTTTAAAATAAATTTTCAAACCAAGCTTAAGCAAAATTTTAAAAAAATCCACACACCTTTTTTCACTTTGTAGGAGCTCGATATTGCCTCTGGTGTATCTCTGTACTTTTCAATCATCTAGTTCTAAATTTGTGACCTGTAGTAGCTCTCTATGTCCTCTTTCCAATGCCACCAGTCTGATCCAAATTGGATTCTCCAAGAAAGAGTTATGCACAATCTCCCAAGATGACCTGATTATAGACCTTTCCAGAAGAGCGAAGTTGTATGAAGTTCCACGTGTACAATTTTCGATATTTGCTTCTGAAAAAGACATACAAGAAACTACAGTCCGTCCTCTTTCTGTACCTTCTTACGAAATTTCAATCTGATTCTCAGAGAGAAATTTATGACGATTTTCCCCAGGTCACCTGTTTTGAATGTAATTCAGGAGTCTGCAAAAAGACCAACTTCCTCAGATCATATCTCCGAAAATATCGCGCGAAAAGCTCTGAAATTCGGACCCAAGGTTCAGCGCGATTTCTTCTCAAATGGGTTTTTTGCGACTTCTGAAACGTCACAGAAAAAAAGTTATAGCAAAAATGCCACGATGACCTGTTTGGAGCAGCGAAACCCTAGAATCCAAAGCTCTGATACCAAATGTTATGAAACCAGCTCAAGAAAAGATAGAAAAGATAGATCAACGCCTTAGAATTTAGCCTCTTCGAGGGGGCAACCTCCTTTACATTACATAAATGAACAATTCTTGGATGATTCAAATGACAAAACCTCCTTTCTATATATAGGAGTCTAAGGAGTCACAATATAATCAAGCCGACCTAACAATAATAATATAAAGCCACAAAAATAACAATAGAGGGATTCTATGGGGCACAGAAATAACAATATGGGGGTAATAGGGGCACAACAATATAAATAAGGGGTATGACTATAATAGTAATGGGGTAATCACTAGTATTATAGGAACCCAACAGTTGTGGCTTGAAAACTAGTGGTGGCTAGTGATTCAAAAGTAAAAGAAGATTTGAGATTAATAGAAAGACAAAGACAAAGACAATCAAATAACAATCGTTTTTATCCTTTGGGTTTCCACTTATATCATGTGTCTCTATGTGTGATGTGCTTTGATGATTACTTCTTATGTTTATGATTATGCATTTTTTAGTGATATATGCTTCTAATGAATGATGATTTAGTAAGTGTGTAAAGAAAAGCCAAAAAATTGTATAAGTTGATCATAGGGAAAAACACTGATTCAGCCCCCCTCTTAGTATTATTCAGGGGTTCTAACTGGTGGTATCATACCATCTACATTCCTAATAAGTGGTATCAAATTAGGTCTCTTAGTTGCAGCTTAATTATTGGAGAGTAGATCTAGGGAGTATTGGTAATTTTTTTTTTTAATTTACAGAATGAATCCTCCAAGAGTATCAATCCTCACTGCTACAAATTTTAAGCTATGGCATGAAAATATTATATGTTAATTATTAACTTGTGGATCTAACATTTGGAATTTGGTATGTGGAGGATGTGGTGAGGATCCACTTTTTCCTAAAATAATGCAGCAAAATTCTTTATTAAGATGAAACATTTATGAGAATCTCCATAATGAAAACTTGGAGAAGTAGGAGATCTAGAATCTGCATAAGAGATTTGCGACAGAGAGGTCAAGAAGAAGAGTAAGAAGAAGAAAAATAAGAATGCTTCTCAAAAGAAAGAATCTTAGCCAGAAGAGTCTCATCCCCCTAATGTGAAGGGTTGAGAAAATCATGTGAAGAAATCAGAAAATCATGAACCAGAGGTATTACAGTAGAATGGATCTAAAGGTATATGTAATAATGAATTTATTTTGATTTATATTTTTTTATGGTTATGATTCTAGTCATTCTCAGTCCCTTAGTGAGGATGAGGATAATGTTAAGCTTCTTAGAGCTAAGTATGAGTCTTCCATGGATGTAGTAGAGAAATTATATATTGAGGTTAGTAGACTGACAACTGCATTCAGATATCAAGAAAATTTATTGCATATAAGTGATGAAAAAGAGGAGTTCCTGGAGGAGATTATCAATTGGAATACATAGGTGGAATAATCGAAAAGAGTTGAACAGTTTATGAGAAACCAACAAAAAGAGGAGGGTTGAATTGTACAACTTAAAGGAGAAGTTGTCACATTGAGAAAGCATATTGAAGAAAAGGATAACCAACTAAAGTAAAAAAAGAGTACGAAGGATTTGTAATTTTTTCTTAAAAATAAAAGATCTCCATTGAATAGATTTGTTCTTGGTTTTCAAAAGGGAGGGTCCAACTTGCATGCAGGTAAGAATAACAATGCATAACCAAAAAGGCCTGAAGCGAACAATAACAACAACAAGAGTAGAAAAGGATCAATGAAGAAATAGATCTAGCAATAGTAGAGAATAATACCTCAAGGAAAAACTACATTTAGAAGACCATTTTCTCCAAGACAGGATCATGGCAGATTTGTCAAATTTCAAAGGAATCAAAGTCCCTTTATTCCTTTGATGGATGAGGTAGTGTTACAACTACCACACGTTTGGACAAGTTACATCCAACTAAAAAATTTTACATATCTAGTCAGTAGAGCTTGCAACCTTATGAGTAGCCAAAGAGATCATCCATCAGGTATAATTATGCATTTAATGGATTTTTTTTCCATGACATAACTTGTTTTTCCATGAGGCAGTTGATTGCAGATCTAGCCCATGGAGGAGAGGCACATTTTATACAAGGCATAGATGTAGCATAAGAAGAAATATATTTGATCCTCTTTCATCATATATTAGTCATGTGGATTGTTATACATGTCAAAAATTTGGTCACATGGCAAGACATTTCATGATGCTCAATTCTTCAAGGAAAATTTAGTAAAAGCAGCAACAGATTCAAAGAATATCTAGTAGAAAATATAAGATGAATGAAAAGAAGTAGCTTAGGACCATGTGGAGGAATAAATAGCATCATCCCATGAAGTAGAGAGATCAGCCCCCTTCTGCAGTCCATTGTATACCAGTTACATATTCATAAAAGGTTGTAGAAGTTTATGAGAGTTGCATAGCCTCAGGGGGAGCATATGATAGTAGTATGGCAACATGGTATGCATACACGCTATAGCGGCAACATCTTGATGTGATCATCAGGCTCATTCCATGTTCAGGACCACAAGATCAACCCACCTATTGGAGGTATAATGAGCTTAGGAGGAGTTATGCATAGTTTGGGGGTTGCCTAGTTTACTTATAATTTTCCTTATTGCTTTCACTCATTCATTTCTAGCAGCTTCATATATGTTTCCATGAGTGAAAGAGTACATTTTTCAGCTATATATATGTTCTTGGTTCTCACTAAAAATTGGTTGAAAATTTCATTTATATTCATGCACAAAAGAACATATTTGATTCAACCAT
This sequence comes from Pinus tabuliformis, assembly GCA_031772625.1. NCBI lineage: Eukaryota > Viridiplantae > Streptophyta > Pinopsida > Pinales > Pinaceae > Pinus > Pinus tabuliformis. The sequence goes on along the minus strand of CM062809.1, from coordinate 903,948,190 downwards.
GTGTAGAGGAAGGTGATACTTTAATCCATATGTTTCTACATGTTCTCTTGATATTATGGTTGAAATGGCCAACATATATGCAATGTATTTGATAAATTGTTTCAACAACATTTAATGTTGGCATGCATTGGGAGAAGACATTATTTTGGCCATGAAAGCACATTCATGAGCATGATGTAACAACCATATATTCTACATTGTATATCACCATTTTCAGCCATGTAATCTCAATATGAAGATTTGTAACAAACTATTTTCTTCATTTGGTTATCGACGGATGGGTCCTAGAGTCAAGAGAGAGAGTCATGGGTCATGTCAAGCATGTGTTGAAGTGAGTCATGTTGAGTGATGAGAGTTTTTACAACCATGTTTGGGCTAGTATATGTCATGTGTTTCAGCCATGTGTGAGCTTAGAGTCATTATTGTAGCCATGTACTATCATGTTTATCTTATGTGTCATTGGTTAAATCATATGAGTGATGTTCATGCATGAGAAGAGGAGTCATGTTTCAACCATATACCAACTATTTGGAGGCATTGTACAACCATTATAGATCATTCATATTGGCATGTGTTAGGCCTTTGAAGCACTGTAATCATTGCATATATTTTTTTCATGTATGAGTTGAGTATTGGTCCATGAGGAGAAGCCTCTTGTAACAAGGAGGCATTGGCAACATATAGCATGTACAACAATATAGGAGATATGTTTGCAACCCAATTACATGTTCAAGGGGAGCATTTTTAGCCTAGCAACATGGTATTGACATAGAACCATGATGTTGGTGTTGGCATAAAGGCATGGTTTTTTAGCATGGTGTTGGATTATTGGCATAAGGAGTTGATCAATTTTAATCTGCATATTAGTTGATATTAGCAGTATTCAACATATGGTTCATCCATACTTGTCTGCCCTTTGCCATTGATGTCAAAGGGGGAGAGTGGAAACGACAAGAAGAGAATGAGGCCATTTAGTCAAAGATACATGGAGATCATCTTGGCATTTTGGCTATAGGTTGACATTGATATGAAAGGGGGAGCATGTTGGGCATGTTTCCGTTGATATCAACCTAGGATGTCCGCCTAAGGTGCTTACCTAAGGAGTCAGGTGTGAATTCGATTGTCTTGGAAATGATGTATATATGTTTGGAGGATTATTCATGATTATTATAATCTTATGAATGTTTCTAAGGTTTGTAGAGGATCTAGAGGTTTGGGAGATACTTATAGAGGATGTTGGATAAATTCTCGAAGTTTGGACCAGTTTGTGAGAGATTTGGGCAGTGAAAGAGAGCAACATAGTTCACAAGAGGAAAAGCTACATTATAACTCACCCTAATAGGCTTGTCACTGGTGTTATAATGCACTTCTTGAGTGCATAAGGTGAGTTACTACCTATGACTGGAATTTTACCACATTGTGTGCACACTCCAATCAATTCTAGGGGCATTTACTAAGGTTTTTGCACATGATATTTGGTGGTTAGACTCGACTTGAGTTAGTATTCATTCTAGAAGGTGATCAACTCAAAAATAATGAGGCTTAGTGCTTTGTATTGATTGCATCTTTCATCAATGATAAAAGATCAGAGTGTGCATTAGAAGGGGTTAGAGAGTATGAGAGAGTAAACAACAAGAATACATAGATAATGTGTAGATCAGTGATCAGATTCAGAGCATATGTTAGAGGATGATGGAGATGTTATTTATTTATATGTTTAACATGTTTGTGTTGTAAATGGTATTGATTCTAGTTGTTGCTGATGTTTATGGCATATTTTGTTGTTGATCTTAGTATTATTGCAGGGGTTTTATTAGAGAGTTAATTGTTGTAGCTTTTATGTATTTTCATCCGTAATATGATATTTATATGTTGTAGTAGTTAGTGTTAGTGATAGATGAGTATGATGTTGATTTTTCTATTGTTTGGTATTGTTGGGTTATTGAGTTTGATACCAAAATTGATTGAGAGAGGTTGATCTTCATTACAAAGGTTGTTTTTAGTTGATGAGCATAAAGTACATTGTGAGTCTAATATGAAAATGGACTAAATGTAGCTCACAAGTGTTTGATTGCAAAGAGAAATTGATTCAGCATGAAACATTATTAAACATGGTCCACAAGAGAACTTGAAGGTTGGTACCTTTCGTGAGGCAAGTAGTAGCTTTTTGTGACATGGTGTAACGACATCCATCAAGTAGTGGCCTGAGAACTTGGAAGTGGTGGCTTCCATCGAGTGGTGATTGGGCTAGACTTATTGGTAGTGGTGGTTTCCAACATGTAGTAGCCTACAAAGTTGAGGGAGTAGTGGCTTGCAAAGTCCAGGGAGTGGTGGCTTCCAGCAAGTAGTGGCCTGCAAAGTTCATCCAGGTAGTGGAATGGAGCGTGCGACATCTCACGTGATTGGAAAGTTGTGGCTTGCACAATGGTGGTGGCTAGTGATTCAGATGTAGAAGAAGATTTGAGATTAATAGAAAGATGAAGACAGAGACTATTAGCTGGAAGTGGTTTTTACCCTTTGGATTTCCACCTTATAGCTTATTTCTCTATGTGTGATGTGCTTTGATGATCACTGTTTATGTTTCTGATTATGCATGTGTTGTTTATATATGCTGCTAATGAATGATGATTCAGTAATTGTGTAAATAAAAGGAAAAAAATGGTATACGTTTATCATTGGGCACAATACTAATTCACCTCCCCCCTCTCAAAATTATTTAATTCTTCCAACTAGTGGCATCACAACATCTACATTCCCATCACTCGGTTGTATTATTCGTCATGTTATTTCACCAAGGTTCACTTGGCTCTGGCACACATAAAATACTGCAAGATACATTGTGGCTGCATTTGTTCAAGTATAATGAAACAATTTATTTTTTATTGTTCTCCTTCAGTTATCCTGTATAGTGTTCAGCTATCATGATTAAATCCTAACTCCTTGCTTGTTGGGAAATGATATATTTTTTTGACTAATTTACTATTTGGGTATTCAATTCTTTCTTGTAGTGAATTCGACTTGGCAATAATTCGATTCTTTGAAAAGAAATTTGGTCTTGTACTGGTGTATTTCATTTATTTATCATTTTTTCTTCTTGGATATTTGTATATCGTTAATCCATCTTATGTTTTATTAACATAACTAGGTTTTCATAATTGAAACCCTAGCCTGATATGGGTTCATATATAAATTAGACTTCCATTGTAGTCATTACGGGATTATGAGGGTTTGGCCGGAATAATATTTTACTTGGTAATACCCTTTGATATAGCATTGTTGTTAAATTTCTACATTATGTTTTAACCCTATAAAAGTATTTATGTATTTAATTACTTATATTATTTCCACCTATTCTTTCTTCATTTTTGGAATAAGATATTTATAGGGTTTATAACCCTAACCTATCTTTCAGTTGTTTTTTCCACAGGGAATTCCGTATTTTCTATTTTTAACTAAGATTATAAATTTTGAACCCTACTCATGTAAAATTGTTTCTAATGGCAGGGTTTTGGCAGATCATTCTACATATGGGGATATTCTCTAGGTAAATACCCTTCAATATTCCTTCTTTACTTCATGCTATATTTTAACTCATTTATAATTTTATATATAATAATGTAGTTCTTTTTCTAGTGCACATTCGCACGTAATTACACCCTCTGGTTAATTTTGAAATATTTTCCTTCAAGGCTATAATTTGGAGCCTTCCTACTGCTCATGGAGAATTCATATTCTTCCTTCCAGGTCGGATGATCCTAAAACCCCTAGATTATTTCTCTGCATGTGCATGACTTTGTGTTTGAGGACAAGATAACAAGGTTTCCTATCTTTGTATTTAGTTTATAAAAAGATGTATTAGTACTACTTCCATTTAGGAATTTTATATCGTATAGGCCTTTATGTCTGACATGTGTTCTTCTTAAGGGATTTTTAACCCAAAATACATAACAGTTGTAACATATTTTCTATTTTTATGGTCATTCTTGGCCAACACGACAATCAAAGTAGTTTCTTCATTATTAATGAAAATGTTGTCTAATTATTTCTTCAATTCAATTTCTATATTTGTTTCATTATACTTTCTTATACACCTATCTCTATACTGTAGATTTGAAGAATTGGAAGTTCTTCAATTACTAGTGTGAAATGATTAATATGCTTACATATTTCAATTATTTTTCGAGAAAAGAATTTGCAGGTTAATGGTTCTTATTTTTTTGTTTAATACCAAATCTCTCATGTATTTTCAACCTTTTTTTACATTACTTATGTAATACAATATCATCTTACTCTATTTCACTTAACCATATAAGAATTGAATTTTCAGAGTCTTTATGCTTATGGTTTATATTTAAACTATTGTAGGTGTATGTAATGTTTTATACATTCTTTTGTATATTGTCTTGGTTTTTCTTCAATCATACATATGACTTAGTTAATCTTTATAGTTTAGCTTGGAAAGTAAACTAGTTCTAATCATTTTTTTTAGTGATTATATCCTAAACACTTAGAGTTATACATATATATATATATACACACACACACACACACACACACACACATATATATATGTGTGTGTGTGTGTGTGTGCGTGTGTATATGCCACTAGTACTTCAAGTCCTTTCAACCTATAAATAACTATGCTTTTACTCTACTTACAGGAATGACATTTATGCATGTCGTGTCTTACTTCCAATTTTCTGCATATAAATATATCTATATATATTCTAATATCACCAACATACTGGTAAAGAGAAATTCATGAAAAAAAATTAGTCATTTCTATTCTCTTTAAAATTCACACAGTAATATATTTATAAATATCTTAAACAATAAATTTAACCATTGAATTTTCTTCTTTCTATTCAACATCTACTGTAGTTTTTCCATTTTTTGAAATGCATGAAATAACTCAAGTAAATACGATACTTCTCCATTTAAATTCTTAGCTTTATTTGGCTATTTATAACATTCTATTTCAAATCTTGAATTTGCATAACAAAAAAAATATAACATAACAAATTTATCTCTTAAATTTCAGATAGTTATAGGCACCGACTTGAAACCATCTTATCTGGAAATTAAAACTGGAGCTAACCAACTCCTCCCATCCTTGACACATTTTCCAAAAGGGTCCCCCTGAGCACTTAGTCTGCAAGTTTCTCTTTCTATCACTATTTTTCACCTCTTGCCTCTCACAAGTTTTTCACTTACTCTTAGCTCACAGAAGACAAAATATAATACCCCTTACCAAATCAATTGGTAGTTGGTAACAACCTCCAACTCATCCAACAACTGGTAGGTAGTTACTAGCTCATCTATTAGCTCCACTTCCCCACTCTCAAAGACAACATCATATATTTTAGGAAATTTAATGATCAATCATTTACATGATATTAATAATATAATCATTTATATTAGATTCCTAGGGCTTAATGAATAGGGACAACCAATATCCAACATTAAATTACAACCTTATGTCTTTTAGCCAATTGTAGCTTCAACATTAATTTCCAAATTTATTCATTTTATTAACAACATAATAATTACAAATTTACATTTAGCATTTATCAGTAATACAATATTGATAAAATAGTTCCAAATAGTTTTTTAAAGTTAAATCAATAATCACACTTAAGCATATACAAATTTACAATACAAACTCCAAGTCAAGGGACATCACATCCTGCCCCACTTGAGTTTGATATTGTCTCGATGTTTGCTCTTAAATTTTGGAACTCATCCAAAATTTCAAAATAGGGATGGATATGCTTATTTAAAATCATCCTCCAAATCCCAAGTTTCCTCTTATGGGATAAAAATTCTTCCACTAAACTTTCACTTCAACAATGTTTCTATTTTGGAGCATGAATTCCCTTCAGCTTAGAATAAGTAGAGGTTCAACCAGGAACTTTCCCTCCAGTTCTACTTGTACAAAATTCCAATAAATTATATGATCTTAATCATGTACATATTTATTTAACAAAGATACTTGAAATACATTATGACTTTTTATGTTTGCTAGAAGAGAAAGTTGATAGCCTAAGTGTGCTCTTCTTTGGTTTCACTTTCAAGTATACATGGTCATCAACATTGAATTCCTTATGAACTCTTTTCAAATATTCATTACTTTTCTGTCGATCCTAAGTTGTTTTAAAATTTTTCTTGACCTATTTAACTACCTCTTCCATCTCTTTTAACATATATGGTCCCAACACTAGTATATCTTCAGGATGGTCCCAAATCAGAGGTCTCTTCCATATATTTTAACATATATGGTCCTAACACTAGTATATCTTCAGGATGGTGCCAACTAGAGGTACTTTGCATCGTCTTCCATACATTACTTCAAATGGAATCAATTTTAATGAAGTTTCATATCCATTATTGTAGGAAAATTCAGCTAAGTGGAGATAGTATTCCCACTTAGTAGACCTATCCATGACATACATTCTCAGCATATCTTCTAAGATATGATTGGCCCTTTCTATTTGACCATCAGTCTCAAGATGATAGGTTGTGCTAAAATTTATTTTTGTTCCCATGCCTTCAAATAATCCCTCCGAAAATTTACAATTAAATTTTGTCATGATCTGATATCATAGTTTTGGCCATACCATGGAGTCTAAAAACCTCCTTCATGAGTATTTTTTCTATGTTAATGGCCTTTAAAGTAAATTTTATAGGAATAAAATGTGTTTACTGAGTTTTTCCTCCACCACCATAATAGAGTCTTTTTGTCTCCTATTTTTTGGTAACCTAGTGATGAATTCCATAGATATTATCTCCCATTCCGTTCTGGAATGGGTAAAGCTTGTAACAAACCAACTAGATGTTTATGGGAAACCTTAAACTCTTGACCGTTTTAAGAACTTTGCTACTTATTCTGCTATTTCTATTTTCATATTATGCCAATAAAAATATTATCTTAACATAGTTATTATCTTCTAATAACTAGTATGTCCATGTATAGGCTTCTTATGTAGTTCATATAGGCCAAATGTTTTCAAATCTAGATCATTAGGAAAATAAATTTTATCCCTGTGCATTAGCAGGTCTTAATCATTCATTGAAAAATCACTTTCTTCTTCATCTGGCATGTCTGATTTCTAGCTTTTCTCCTTAATTTGTACATATTCCTAATCAAAATATGCAACTGTTTTGATATTTTCTATTATATTTGTTTTCCAGTTGCTTCTAGAAATGACACATATCTGATTTAATTTCTTAATCAAAGCATCTACAATTTTTTTCTCTTTTGTTGAAAAATAGTGTAGTTATGGTCGACATTTCTCATTGTAAACATAAAGAAGAAATGAGTTTTTTGGTCTCCTAAAATTCGGCTCAAATAGCCCTACAAGTCGACTTCAAGAAGGATTACATATCAACCCCATTAGGGGTAACTAGACATCATATAATGCCTATATATTATAGCTCATTGATCCTCAGTCATCCCATTGATTGATTAATTAATCTGATCTTCAACTACATGAAGAAGACTCCGCAAGTGCGAGGAAGAAGAAAAGTTCTCTTCATTTCTAAATTTTTTATCTTGGGCATTTTACATTTGTTTGAGATACTATCATGTGTTCACTAGAAGGCCAAAAAAATTAAGAGACCTGGATACTTTTGTTGACTGCAACTTCACTCCTTTAAGGTGACGTTGACTCGTCGTTGACCTAGGTTTTTGACTGCAATTATTGGATTGAGTTTTTTAACAGTTCGTTGACACTTATGGGGTTACTTCAGGACCATTTTCAGCCTCTTGTGACAATGACTATATGCTTAAGTTTCATCCTCTTTATGAAAACCTTATTTATTAGATAAAAGTGTTTTATCTCTCCTTCTATGAGCATACTTTGATTTCTGACTAATTTGGATTTGTTAGTACATTTTGATGTACTATTGATGAATAGAATCTCTCTCTCATAAGAAAAGAATTTTGGGTTTTCCCCTTGTGGGTTTTTTCCGTGGTTATGAGCATAATATTGGTGTCTCTTCTCTCTTGCTTATTGTCTATTATTCATTATCTACTGTGATATCTATTTATTCCTCTTGTTGAAGAATTAATGGTTGAATTTTTTCATGTATAACTACTTGTTGACTATAGTATAAAGAAGGAACTATTTATATCAACATAAGTAGTTATCAATTATGAAAAACTACCCTGGTCATTGCAACAATAGAATTTCAACATGAAATTAGACCTGAGGTCAACATTTATGGTAGCTTAAAGACCACTGACTGCTCCAAGGTTTATCCATTTCTGAAGTGATCAAAGTAACGAAAAAGGAATTGTTTACATTAGTCTTAAAGGACAGGACATCAGATAAAGAGCTGAATTAGAAGATATTTTTTATGGGCTAATTTTGTGCAAATCAAAATATTATCAAACCTATAAAATAAGGTTGCAATCCTAGGCTTGGGATCTGAGGTGTCTAGCAGGCTCAGATAAGTACACTTTAGGTAAACACATTGTCTTCCAATGGGTTCAAGGTGCACAAGGAGACCCATTCAAGGTCGAGGGTCTTTTACATATGTACAAGGAAAAAGGAGACCTGTAATTACAAGTTTTCTAGAAAAGTAGCAACCATTCTAGATAGCAAAGAAAAACACCTTGTGAAGGGAATCGTTTGAGTGACTCCTAAAAGTCCTAACCAAGAAATCCAAAGGTAATATATAAACTTCAAAAGTTACAAATAATTGATAGAGGTACCAGACCTCTTGCTAAAAGATAACAAATTAAAGAAGGATTATGGTATCCCATTCAAAGTTTGTTTGAAGCAAGGAATTCTAATGGAAGTCTAGTTTGAGGATCCATAGTAGAATTTGTTGCATACCCTAACTAAAATTCAAGAAGAGCAAGAATTGGTCACCTTGAGAAGAGAATCTTAGATCATGATAACATTGGAAGTGACAAATACTTTTACAATGCTCTAGATTGTGAGATCAATATTTTGAGAGACATATCCTTAAAAGTTTGCTATCTTGAAGAAGGATTTGTAGCAACTTCCAAGTAATCATAAAAGAGAAATGTACATAATCTTTGTCTATAAGGTATGTATAACTATTTTATGCATGTATATCTTAAGATGAATAAAGGGTCTGTATAATTACTAGAGAAAGCAATGACATGTAATGCATTAGGGTTTTTCCACATGTTTTGAGTCTCTTGACTTGCTTGGTCACTCTTGTTCTTCCATAGCCTCCTCATGAGGATTGCAAGTACATGATGAAGACTGGAAAGATGTGGAAAATCGATGGAAATATGGGAAGAAAAATATAACAAAGACTCCTGATAGGCTTTGTACACAAAGGGAGGAGACACAATTACCCTTATTGAAGCACGCTTCTATGAAGATGATTAGAAGTGTTGAATAATGATGCTAACTTATATATGCTAAAGATGGAATTTTGTTTAAGAGGGAGTTGTGTTGGCTTAGGGGGTCTTGACCCAGGTTCAGAGTTAGTTGCACGAAACAAATCCCTACACTACTGGCCCTTTCGACATCAATCCGTGGTGCGCGAACTAAAGTCTCACCCGAAGCAGTATGGGGGGATTTTGGAACCAAGTTTCCACACCCACAGATCAGTGTGATGCCCTTTTCACGCCCTAGATCTGCCTTTGCACAGATCTCCAAGCCCTTAAGACCTGGTATTGTATCTTCCTTCTAACGGCCTCTAGACCTTCGCGAAGGTCTACGATCGTATTTTGTGGACTCTCAACAGGCGAATTAGCTACTTACCCGCACCTTAGAGTGACCTTAGATCAATATTTATTCAGATTTACCTAAGTTCACAATAAACTTAACAGAAAGTGTTGTGAACTTCACGTAATCACTTAACATTAATTGCATTTAGGTAATAAGACAGATCAAGTAAATTTGTGCATCAATACATCATTATTTCACAAAGACATCAATTCACCACAACATATATCACAATCATACATAATAGAATTAAAGAGATAAAACACAGGAACAATCTTCTTTATTGATCTTCAGTAAAGGTTTAAAGACTCAAACTTCCCTGTGCACTCAGCTGGAGGGGTTCGCGCACTCAGCTGGAGACTCTCTTCTAGGCCTCTATGCGCTCAGTTGTAGAGCCTTTTCCCCTTATCTCACCTACTTCTCTGTGCTATTAATTCACTTATATTGACCCATTACATCTCTGATATCTCTCTTAGACTCTCTAAGACACACCTATTTATACAATCCCATGGTCCGCGGACCATGGGTAGATCTCAAAAACTGACTCAAGTTTACATAAGAAAGGGTAAAGGACTAGTTACGCACTTTGCGTCCACAATTTGCGGAGACTTTACATATTTTTACATCAAATTTTGGGCTTTTACCCCAAAACTGACCCAGGGGACCCCATCCTAATAGGCCCCCAACACAAAGGTCATGACTCACCCTCGAGTCACTTGGTTGGCGCAGTGATCTTGCTGCGAAGATCCCCCAGCTCCACCTGAAAAAATTCTACTTCATCCAAATTCTTCACTTGTTCAACCATCTGCTCTACAATTTGTCCTTCCTTATCCTGCATGAACTTCAGCTACGTGCACTGCAAGTTCGCCCACTTTTCCTGTATGTTGGCTGAGACTAGGTAGGCTTCGTCTAACCAAGGACCCAACCATGCCTTAAGCATTGCCTCTTTTTTCTGCGCTGCTTCCACTTGTGTAAGGAGCTGCTTTTCCTCCTGTAACTTAGTGAGGCATTGCACTGCAGCAATGGAGCATTCCGTCGCCCTCACTTTGTCGTACTATTGCTGGAGCTCATGGATCTTTGTACTCAATCGCTGCAGGTTGGGGTCTTCCTGCAGGGTTTTCACCAACTCCATGGCCTGTTCAAACAACGTTGTGCAGTCCATGACTGTGACATCCACAGTAGCCATCCCTTCCTTGATGGCAGCTCTGCACTGTTCCCTAACCTCGGGCGGAGTCGAAGGTTGTGACTTGAGTTCTAGCTCCATGATTTTCATATTGATATTAAATTGAACTCTTTCCACCTTTGCCTTTGCATCGTGGATGCCCACAACTAGCTTCTGGATCTTGGCCTCGAGCGGTGCCTCATCAGGTATGTGCAACTCTGACACTGTCTTGTATGCCTCTACAACTGCGACCGCCAGCTGGGCACTCTGCACCTGGATCATATCCTTTGCCTTCAGGGCCTCTATCTTCTCAGTGAACATTTTCTCATTGTTCACCTGATACTCACTTATTAAGTTTAGAGCGCGTTGCTCCCACGCTCTCAATTCCGTTGTTATGCTTGCCTGCAGCGCATGAAGATACTCGTTAGGGAGCACTGCAATATTGAGGCCGATGTTCTTTAAGGTTCTAACGATGATATTATCATTGGCCATCTCCACGCTCATAGAACCTTCTAGCAGTGCGACTGTCCTGAGACCATAGTTCTGGCCAGCTCTGCAGCTTGGCTCATCCCTGGTGCCAAGCTCATTTGTGTGGCACTCACCTGTCTTGCGACCACATGTATCCTACTGGTCTGGATCTACATTTGGCGTAGATCCTTTTGAACAAGTCCCAAAGACTACATATACTATTGCTCGAATTGCTATAATAGTTCGGAGGTAGTGTCGTGCACTTTTTCCCCGATCTCGTCGAGATCGCCCTCCGTCAGCATAATGGGATCCAGCGGTGGTTTAGTTGCCTTTTTCTTCTTCCAGGATCCTTCCTTCCACTATTCTATGTACCTATTTACCCGTAATGGAGTGTCTTCCCCTCATCGCCTCCACCGCCCTACGTTGACTTCTCTTCTTCCTCTGTTTTGGGCGACAAGGATTTACCGCTTCACTCAGAGTCACGCTACTCCTATTTAGCCTACTTCTTTGTAGCGCGCTCCTTTTTAGTCAGGCCTTCTCCTCGGCCTCCTTCCTGCGGTGTGTGGCCAACTTCTGTACCGCCTATTTCGTTGCATCCTTCTTCTTTTTCTCCACTGAACTCCCCGTGCCTTTGCTGGTACCCGCGGCCAAGTCGGATGGAGAGTGCCAATCTGCTGGCCAACGCTTGATGACTTCCTGTATCGCATCATCCATGGCGAGATATGGCAAATCAAACCACTTCTGTTGTGGGTCCTTCCGCGCCCGAATATAAACATGGTGGAAGTCTGCCTTGAATTCCGCAGACTCTAACAATGGTTTATACACGATTGGAGACAATAGTGGGCACTGGTTGACGGCCATGCGAATGCTCGCCTCCATCAAAACCAATTTTTTTTTTGTTTTTGTGACCCACGCGGGGTCCTTCATGGCCCAAAGGGAGGCAAACTGTGCAGCCTCTGGCAATCCCACTGCCAATGGAGGAAATGGACCATCCTCTGGCAGCTCCCAAGCAACCAGCACAATGGAGAGTAACAACCACACATAGTGGAAGGTTTTTCTCTCATCTTGAGCCTCGCAAAAATTTACAAGGAACTTGCTACATAGATAGCGCGACCAGTTAAACTGCACGCCCTCCACGCACTGTGCAACTAACAAGATTACGGGCGCGGGAACCTCGTCTGCGTGGCACTTCCTCATGACCTTGCCGGCTAGTATCTGGGTGGCAATTTTCATCGCGGGGTCATTGATAGATGTTATGGAGTACCCACGCAACTTCTTGAGAAGCTCAAATTTCTTCTTCATTTTCTCGACCAAGTCCTGCTCACTTGTATTTCTGCTAAACTCTTTGGCCGGATTCAAGCCATTTGTTGGTAGGAGCGTGATCCAGTGGATGAGCATGTCCATGATGGCGATAGGCATGCCAAGCCATAAACACCCATCATGCACCAGAGTCAGTAGCTTCCTTATACAGGTGGTATTGATGTTGGAGCGGTGGTAGTGGGGCACCCATAGTAGGTTCAACAACCCCGATTGATTTACTCCACGGATCCACTCAACTGGCTCCAACACCGTGACACCAGAGTCTTTGTAATATACTCGCTTCATGTAATTCTTCGTTGCGAGGTGGTGGAACCTATCATGGTCAGCCAAGTCCCAATCCTCCATCTTTAAAAGAGGAACTCGTGCTAGGTGCGGACCTTCAAAGGTTATATTTTCCGGCAACAAGGGCGTACGAATGACGAATTTCTCCACGTCTAGGTCCTTCGTGACCTTCACCTTTCCTTTACATGGAGGGAGATACTCTGACAACTTTGATATGGGCTCCGCGGCCTTAAAATCTATATCTTTTGCACCCTCTTCAACTTCCAAGTCTACAACCTTCACATGCTACTTATCCTTCTTCTAGGTAGCATAATGCTTTCTAGGCGACTCACGCACTAGCATCGAATTCTTCTGCTTGTCTTTCTTCAGCTTGGGGGTCTCGCACACTGGTGTAGGATTCGGCCTAGGCGACCTCGGCGTCGTAGGTACTAGAGACGGAGCCTCCATGCTCACCACCTCTGGAGCGGCTCCTTTGGAGGCAATAGTTCCTCTGGTGCTTGTAGTCTCACCTGGTCGTGACATAGTGCTGCGAATGAATTGTTGGGTTTCCTCAGGTAGAGTATCAAACATAGATCTTGCGACCAAATATTTGAAAAACTGAGGTTTCATAAGTGACGGACAGCATAGCTCAAAAATTCTAAGGGTGCAAAGTGTTCTCTTATGGACCGGCACGCGTAATTTATAGGAGTATTTGAATTCAAATATGACCGTTCCCCCAAAAATTCATTCATTAATGCTGATTTGGCGGTAGATCTCCAAATATTTTAGCCTTAAATGTCGGCTGCCTGCTCCTCTTAACTGTCTCCAAGCTATCAAATCATGAACAGTGACTCTAATGGTCACTTTCTAGCTATGCTGCGTGGTATCACCTTTCATAGTGCAGCTCCCTTCACACAGTGTTTGGTACTGTGACACCACCCTTTTTCGCGCAGCCCCTCTATCGCATAGTTCCCACAACCAAGCAGTGTATTTTATAGTCCCGTGCTCCCTTGAAACTGCCTGGAGCACTAAGACTGTCCTACCATCATGTAGTCATTGATCTGGGTCTCCTGCATATGGTTTCAACCCGCTTCCATTTTCCTTTCCTGGGAAAGATTCTCCATTCAGCTAAGCGAACTAAACCGCACCCCCATCTGTGATCTCTTTAATGACATACAGTCCCAACCAGTGCATATGAAACTTTCCTAGAAACTTAGAGAACTTACTATCATATAATAACACCAAATCATTTACCTTGAAGGTGCACAACTTGATGTGGCGATCATGCCAAGACTTTTCACGTTCCTTCTGGACTTGCTGATGGAATCCAGTCAAGAATCTACCTTCTTTGAGATCTTCTAGCTGCGCGAGCCGCTCTTCCAAGGCTCCGTGGTCTGCCATTCCTGTGAAAGCCGCTATGCATAGACTAGGCATGATATATTCCATGGGCATCAAAGCTTCAATGCCATAGACCAACCAAAAAGGTTTCTGACCTGTTAGCTTTTTGCAAGTAGTCCTATATGCCCACAACACTTCTAGTACGTGCACGTCCCAATCATTCTGCTGTGCGTTGCAAATATTTGTTAGCGTGGTCTCTAAAATCTTGTTGAAGGCCTCAACTGTTCCACTAGCTTGAGGATGATATAGCATACTCTTCTGATGATAAACCTGGAACTCTTCTGTCAGCACGTTGATCATTTCATTAAGGAAGTGCATACTGTGATCGCTCATCAAGATTTTTGGGTAGCCAAACCTGGTTAGCACATATTAAAATAAGAACTTTGCTACCGTGGCCCCTGTACAATCCTTCACTGTCTATGCCTCCACCCATCTAGTCAGATATTCTATCACAGTGATGATATAGCACACACCTGTTTTCTTCCTTGGGGGTTGAATTGGTCCCACAAAATCAATTGCCCATTTCTCAAATGGTTGCAATGACACATGCGTATTCAGTGGCAACTCATCCCTCCGTGATGGTTTGCTAGTTCTTTGACATGCATCACATGCCCTACAATATGCTTTAGTATCCTTATGTAATGTAGGCCACCACAACCCTACGTGCAAAATCTTCTGCACTGTCACCTTTCCTGCATAATGCCCTCCCGTAGCTCTGCCATGAGCTTCAACAAGGATGTTGTTTCTTTCGAAATCAGGCACATATCATCGGTGAATCTCATATGAACCCATCTTATATAAATGTCCTACAATTACAGAGAAATATGTCGCGTGCACTACCAACTCTTTCTTTTGCTGACTGGTGTATCCCTCTGGAGCTATCCTAGTAGTCAAGAAGTGGATAATATCTACAAAATGGTTATCCACTACGCGCACTACGAAGAGCTGCACATCGGGCAGCCCTTCCTCCAGATTAGTAGGCTCCTCCCCTGTCTCAATGTGTGACAAATGTTCAGGTCCTGCATTCAACCTTCCTGGCTTCACAATTACCTCGAAGTCATATTCTTGAAATAACACCAACCATCTCCATATTCCCCCCCCCCCTCCAACACAGGCTTATTGACTAGATACTTCAATGTAGAATGGTTTGTGTACATCTTAAAGTGTCCACCCAATAGATATTGTCTAAACTTTTGGAGAACGTACACCATGGCCAATCCTATGCTCTCTGTTGTTGAGTAATTCTTCTCAGCCTTTGACAATTTCCTGCTTGCAAAAGCTATAGGGTGATCCATCTCTCCCTCACCAACTTGTGTCAGCACTGCTCCTAATGCAATACACAAGGCATCAACGTGCACATGGAATTCCTTCTTCCAATCCAGGAAGACCAAGATCGGCGCGGTGACCATATTTTCTTTTAATACATCCAGACTGCACTGACATTCTTCGTCCCAACAGAATGTAGTGTCTTTTTTCAGCAACTTCTCCATAGGCATGGTAATCTGAGCATAAGCCTTGATGAACTTTCGATAATATCCAGTATGGCCCAGCATTGCGTACAACTATTTAACACTTCTTGGGGCCTCCAAATTGACCATTACCGCGATCTTGGTAGGGTCCACCATTAGTCCTTTCTTGCATACCACATGACCCAACAAAATCCCAAAGGGGACAGAAAACAAACACTTCTTCAGGTTCAGCATGATCTAATATCTTCGGCATGTATCCAACATTAAGCGTAGACTGGCTACATGGCGCTTTACTAACCTAAACACTGTCCAGTCATCAAAATATACCTCCAAGGATTTGTGAATAAATTCTTTGAACGCTGCGATGACTACGCGAGAGAAGATCGTTGACGCATTCTTGAGTCCAAACGACATCACCGTATACTGAAAACAACCCCAATTTGTCACGAAGGTTGTTTTGCTCGTATCCTCTGGCACGATCTTAATCTGATGGTACCCAGAGAACCAATCAGTGAATGAATATGCCTCCTTCCCTTGAACATTATCCAGTACTTCATAAGTAAACGGTGTCGGAAAAGGATCATGGATGCGGGCATCATTAAGCTTCCTAAGGTCTATGCAAATTTGTATTTCCCCCTTCTGTTTGTTTTCCTAGAACACCATCGGGCTCACCCAATCAGACTCGTCCACTTTTTTGATGATTCCTGCCTCAAGCATCTTGTCCAACTCCAAGTGAACCTTTTCCTTGTATTTGGGATTAAGGCGGTATGGCCTTTGCTTAATAGGCTTCACATCCAGATTCAAAGTTATTTTCATCACACCCAAATCACCTATAATTCCCTTCAGGTCCAAAAACTTTGTAGGAAACAAATCTTGATATTCATGGAGCAACTCAACAACTTTATCTACCATGGCATCATCCCAGTAATCCCCGATCTTCGCAAACTTTGGCTCCATTTCAGTACCAATATTCACTTGCCTAGTTTTCAGCGGCACGATGATATCTGGATTTTCTATCTGCGGATCTTCGACCTCGCAGTGGCCTTCTACTTCTGGGATATTAATATTCCTTGGATCCTCATCCTCCCCCTCGACAATCATATTATAGCATTCCAGCGCATGGCGTAGCTGGGTGCTCCAATCTGGTTGAACTAATTCCAACGGATCCTGCAGAATTTTGAAGATCACTACTATAACCTCCTGCAGAGCTTCATCAATGCTTTCAAACCCATCTTCAAAACTGAAGGTCATCAAGAATCCTTCCCTTAATATATCCCACTCCACGGTGCCATGGTAGAGCTCCATTTCCAGGTACCAATTCATAGGGATTATATCCAAAGTATGACAGAATAGGTGCACCCAATCTGGCTGTGGCTCCACCCCATAGACTTCGGTCCACTTTGCCAAATTGTCTTGCGGATCACTTCTTCCATCATATTTTTCAATTAATCACACTTTAGGGAAACCAAATCACAACCTCATCATCCTTTTGTAATCACGCCATTCATCAAAACTGTCCTTGTGAGTACCCCACCATCGTGCTGGCATAGCGCGCAGTGCTAAATCCATCGCTTGAAAGTGATGATCCTCCAAGACTTCTATTTCAAAAGAATCCAAAAATTTATCCACATCAATTAATCATAATAAGGTAAATTTCTTACCTCCGATGACACACAACACAACGTTTTAGTCATCATGTTGCAGCGTAGTGTAGAAACTTCATGCAACCTGTTCTGCCAATGTTCCAAATCTTCAACTGAATCCGATGTAAAGGAGCTTTCGCGGTCCCATGAAATCCATCCATCAGCCATCGAATTAATCCAGTCTTGGTCTCGCGCCATTATTTTGTAGGTTTGATCCAAATCATCATCACATTCTTCATATTCGTGGACTGGTTCACACTCGCACCTTCTATATCTACGGTAACTCCCTGCAATCGTCCCATAGGGATAATCTTCTGCTGGTTTGCCATCCTCATTTGAATCAGAGACCATTACAGTGCAGGTCTCCCCATTCTCTCCTAGGCCTGCTTAGGAAACATGTTCGGGTTAGATCCCAAATCCAAAATAACTTGGTCCATCTCATAGTCTCCTATTTATGCGGTAAGCCTCATCTCGTGCCCTGTTCTTGCCTTATGCTTACCAATATTTCTGACTATGCGAGGTCCATCAGGAGCATTATCCTTACTGGCACACTTGTTTATCAACTCATGTATCCATTTCACAGCCTTTCTATCGTGCAGTAGTTTCATACAAGTTTCCAAGAAGGTGGTAAGGACAAAGAGGTCAACCTCTATAGGCGCACCAATTTCTGGCAGTTTGTTCTGACTTCATGAGGTAGATTCCTCAGTGAAGCTTTTCTTCGCCTCCATAAATATCTCCCTCACACACTCCAGATCAAAACTAGTTTCCTTTTCCAGGGCCTTGCGGACCCATCCACCCTCTTCAGGCTACTTTCCTTTATCGTCACCAGTCGTGATCCCACTTCGCAGTACGATATTCACATTAGGATCCTCTTCGTGGGGCTCAGCCCTCATCATTTGTAAGTTCTAGGTAGGGTGTTGAGGCTGCACCTTCTTCTCCTGCAGCTTGGCTATCAGCACAAGGCATTCTTCTATTGTGTGGTCAAATTGGGTGCAGTATTGACATGATGGACGTGTCTGACTCATACACTCCCGTGCGTAGTGCCCTGGTGTCCCACAATTATAGCAAATGACCTGTCCACGACCTCTACCAGGTCCTCCTCCTCCTCAGCCCCGTCCACGCCCCTGATATCCTCCGCGCACTCCCCCAACACCCTGATCCGGAGGCTGAGTTTCTGCTTGCATTCGATACATAGGTTTCCTTTCCATCATCAATTCGTACCTATGACAGTTGTGCTCATCGTGGCCCACCAATTTACAAAAATTGCAGAATAGTTTTTGTGGTGTCTGCACAAACTTTTTCAGCAAATGGAAATTATCTTTACATGCTTTCTAGCCACCTGACAAATAACGCACCATAGCGTGGGCCCCGTACTTGGTCCTGCTAGAGCTTCCTGCCTTAGGGGCATTGATATCCCCCCTGTGATATAATTTGCAAAGACAGGGCAATGATCTTTTTCATGCCCCTAGCTCTTACACTTGAGGCACCAAACTTCCTTGCACACCTCTGGTCGAGCCGCTTTTTCTTTTTTCAAGCTCTGCAATTCCAAGAAAAGGTTTTGCAACTCCGTGTGAATCTGTTGAACTCCCAAAGAAGCATCCTGAATAGGTGTTTCATGCAATCTCATTGCGATTTCCAGAGCTTCCGTCTGAGTTCCTATCTTTTGTTGCGATAAAGCAACCGTTAGGTGGGGCAGGAGCGAGGCTACAAACCATTCATGATGTTGACTATCTGTGAGATTCATATTAGCTTCACAGATCTTGCACTTCAATCTTTGATCTAACTCCCAGGGCATTTCGCCAACCCTCATCGTGATTTCCTTGAATCCAACCATGTGATTCAGACTTAGGCTTACCGAATTCTTTGTTCAGAGTGGTCTAAGTGTCTGCTAATGATGCCAACGTGTTATCGGTGCAATACTTAATGTACCATGTCAACGCGTGATCCTAAAGAGCGGTAACCAGTTGTGCCTTTTTTATACTATCATCCATAATTTGTTGTGCTATCCACACAGCCTTTGCAACAAACCAAAACTGATATGGATCCTCACTCCCTAAACCGTTGAAAACTGGAAACTTCATTGTATTCGACATGTTTAATGGCATGGTGGAGGTGGAGATGTGGGGGAGGGTATGCGAGTGGAGCTATAAAAAGGGTCTCTTTCACCTCTAATTACCTCACATTAATATGTCAATCCGGGAACGTTTTGTTATTTCAAAGAGTGTCTCAGTCTGAGGCTATCATTTGCCAGAGTAATGCTAGTAGTACAGTGTTCAAAAATGCAAGAGTAAATGGATGCTTGTTTACAGCTAACTACTTCAAAAGATTAAACCACACATTCAGAAAACTAAGCAATTTATCAGTCAAGGGTTCAGTAGCAATAACTCATCCCTTTGTAAACTGATGGAAAAGGAAACCAGAGAACAGATCGTGGATCTGGGAGCCGGACAGTAGATGTCAATGCTCACTACAGCTTGAGATCGTTCTTCACACCAAAATAACAAATGACAGGAAATGAAACGGTAGATAAGAAATGGAACAACAATTAAGAAATAGAACAACAAACCTGAAATGGAACAACAAACAAGAAACTGTAACAGCAACTAAGTCTAACAAGCAGTAACACCTTAGTCTACAAGATCAAATGCACTAATCGTGATCTACAGGAATCAAATGGCAATCCTTCACTCTTTAGGACGAATTGAACAACACACCAAAATGGAACAGCACTGATTAATGATGAATTATAGAACAGTGCTTGAAAACCATATATACACATGGCACACCTTAATAGTAATCTGATCCAGTTATCAATCTCAGTTAGAAAGAGTACGACTGCATTTCAAAATAGAACAACATTGTTTATAGATCCAACAATCGCAAAGAACATAACTCCCAAGATGAATTCCGTAATGTTAATGAACAAGTGCACAGCATAGAGGCTCTGTAATTAAACAGTAATAATATTCTGTAAAGACTAGCAGTATTATATCAACACTTAAAAGAACAGTGATACGATGCAGAGTCAATACAATAGTTCTGTCTTTAGAAACCTTAATAAATTAAACATAATAGAGCATGTGATGTAAACTACAAAACACATCAGATTACCAAATAACGTCGATAAGCAAACCACGCATAAACCAAACATAATAATACAAGAGCAAGTGTCCTCCAGGGCCGGGCCCTTAGCCTCCAGGGGTACACCGCTTGAAGTTATTCCAGACTCAGAGATGAAATAGTAACCAAGTTTGTATTAATGCATAAAGCGGAATTACAATAAATCAGTTCTTAACGAGACTCGATGATCAAAGTTTTGATCTTAAAGGAAATTACATAAAACATAACAGATTCTCCCCTCTCTCTCGAGCTAACAGTGCTGCCCCTTTTATAATGGTGAAGGCAGAGATATCTAGGTGCAAAAATAGTAAAAGCAGCAATCCCTCAGGATCAAGGATCCCGAGGGATTCGCCGAACCGTTAGTCCTCAGTCATCTCTTTTCTTTCCTACGCCGAGCCGATATCTCCACTTCCTTTCTATTACACTAAAATTTGTCACCATGACTATTTACAGTCGGTATGGCTCCATCAACTGTCATACTGTCCTCCTTGGCAAGTCTTATACCTCTGCTCCTCATGTCAAACTCGAAGAAAGAGAGAAAGTCCTTAAAAGTCAATATAACTCTGGTTATGCAGTTTCTCTTACCCTTACCTACGTGTACGCACCTCAAGTTCATCATACCTGCGTACTTGTACGCTCTGTCTGTAAAGGGGTGGGTGCGTACTCCTGTAAAGGTCAAAAGGCACCAGTTTTACTTCAAAAATGTTACTTGTGGTCGAATCTAGAGCATTCTAGAAGATGGTTTGACGTGGATTGAGTGCCTCCAGATGGTTCATGCATCCCAAAGAAAGAGGAACTTATCCCATGAAGAGGGGAGCTATCCCATTGAAAGAGGGGCTTATCCCATTGATGGTGGAATTGATTAACTTCCTCCAAAGCATTATAAATACAGGCATTGGGCCAGAGGGAGGGGAGGTTGAAAGCTGAACATTCCTAAGGGTAGATGCTACTAAAATTAGGACTCCCTTATAGAGCTTGAGAGGAGAGATTCCCATCCTTTCTTAGCTTCATTTGGAAGTGGGTGAGCTGATCAAAGTAAAGGAGAACCCTTGCTGGACCCTGGGAGGGACCTGCACAACACCAAGGCACTAGTAATGGTTTCTTTTGTTTCCAATTAATACAATTAAGTTCATTTTTCTCAACAAGTTGTTATATATAATTTGTTTCATATACTCCTTGGTCTTTATGATGAATATGTTTTATTATATGAGTTATTCAGGTGCTATGTAATCGTTTGCTTGTTAGTGAATGCAGGTTTCAAAGAGAAGGAGGAGCTCATCTGGATCGGAGAGGCTTGGCTGCTACAAACAGCGTTGGGCTAAAGGTATGCTTTAAACACCTGGTTGCTTGTATTTTAAATTCATATTTAGGGAAAGATAGTGCTTGATTGTCTTGTTTGTCACTAGAAAGCCTTAGCTTCTAGGGAGGTCGGTTTTGTCCGCAAAATTGACTCTTTCCGCATGACACTTTCCATGGCTGATTCGCTTTGATTTGCTTTGCCTTGTTTGCATACGGCTCCCCGTCAAAGGGACAGCGGTTAACCCATCCTTGTCCTTTCCTTTGGAACAACAGTTCCTCATTTTTCCTCCTTTCTGCATAAGGAAATGACAATTGTCAGTGTTTTTGTCTTGCATATTAATCTCACAAGTTTTATTACAATTCCTTATCATTTTCCTAGTTAATGATGCAAAAGGTTTGTAAGTTCTAATGAAAATATGCTGAAATAATTACCAAAAACATACCTTCTTTAGTAATCCACAGTGTGCTGTGGAAGTGAAGTTGGAGGTGGGGTGGATGAATGTTGCATCCTTGAAAAACCCTTCCTTATCAATTAGACAGCGCTCCACGATGAGGCCTATACCGCTCCTTCGTCATCACTTGAAGGAGGTCCAATCAACGGGCTATATTCAGACCCTGCTTTTTCTTGGTTTCTAAAGCTTCTTCCACTTCACGCAGATCCAAACATCAAGGCAGTGACATAACTCGCCTTTCACACAAGAACATATTAATCCAAGTATTCAAAGATCTTAAATACTTACCTCATGGTCCCTTGAAGAAGCATCACTCTACTTCGCTGTAACTGACTGAGGTGTCAACTGCGAACTCTGTCACAAATCCTCCTATGACACGATCAAGCCAGTGATCAACAATGCGCACGATATTATCCTCAAAAGCTTCCAATCTCCACACTAATTCTGGGGTCCACACTATCGGACCGTCAAGCTTCCACCTTCCTTGGTTGTCTGCCAATTTATCTATCCACTTGTACATCTCGATCAGGAAGGTGCAGAAGAAAATTTTGTGTATCTTAGTGTATAAATATCTGTCCAACCACTGTTCTTTTGACAGGTGCGGGTTCCTATTCTCATGCGCCATGAATTTGTGGATCTTCCTATCCAACCAATTCTCAATTTCCTTTTTGGTCGGATTCCAGTGATGCGACATCACACATCTCTTTATGCATATCTCAGTCCCGACAACGAAACCATTTGTTGGCTTAGGGGGTCCTGACCCAGATTCAGAGTTAGTTGCGCCAAACAAATCCCTACACTATTGGCCCTTTTGGCATCAATCTGCAGTGCGCAGACTGGAGTCTCACCTGAAGCAGTATGGGGGGATGCTGGAACCAAGTTTCTGCACCCATAGATTAGTGTGATGCCCTTTTCATGCCCTAGATCTTCCTTCACGCAGATCTCCAAGCCCTTAAGACTTGGTATTGTATCTTCCTTCTAACGACCTCTAGACCTCCGCGAAGGTCTACGATCGTATTTTGTGGACCCTGAATAGGCGAATTAGCTACTTACGCGCACCTTAGAGTGGCCTTAGATCAATATTTACTTAGATTTGCCTAAGTGCACAATAAACTTAACAAAAAGTGTTATGAACTTTGCATAATCACTTAACATTAATTGCGTTCAGGTAATAAGACAGATCAAGTAAATTCGCACATCAATACATCATATATCGCAATCATACATAACAGAATTAAAGAGATAAAACACAGGAACAATCTTCTTTATTGATCTTCAGTAAAGGTTTACAGACTCAAACTTCCCTACGCACTCAGCTGTAGGGGTCCACGTAGTCAGCTGCAGAGATTTTTTGCCCTATCTGACCTACTTCTAAGCATTATTACTTCAATTCTATTCACCCATTACATCTCCGGTATCTCTCTTAGAATCTCTAAGACACACCTATTTATAAAATCCCATGGTCCGCGGACCATGGGTGGATCTCAAAAACCGGCTCAAGTTTACATAAACAAGGGTAAAGACTCTTTTTGACTCTTGACTAGCTATGCCCTTCGCGTCCACAATTTTTATAGACTTTACATCTATTTACATCAAATTTTGGGCTTTTTCCTGTAGGAATTTACAGGGTAAGTTCCTCAGACAGAACACCAAAGGACACCGCTCACAAATAGATCACAGATCAATACACCAGTATATTTGATGTGGTTAAAACCCTCAAAGAGGGAAATAGTCCATGGCCTGAGCCAACGAGGCCACTTCAGGCAATTTATTAATAAAAGAATGAAATTTTACATAAGCTTCTCTCATGAACAGTTAACCTACAAATGACCCTCCATGCTCTTTAAATAGAGATCATGGACCAATCGGGTGTTAAGCCACAGATCAAGTGTCGGTTAAACTACATATCGTGACCGTCGGATCACTACATATCGTGACCGTCGGATTGTAAGTTACAAAATGTACATAGTAAAGAAACACACTTTACCTAACTCTATAATAAACCAAGTTATACTTAACTATTTCCTATGTGTCGAAATATCCTAACATCCCCCCTTAAGAACAACTTGGGACAGGATTGAAGGATTTACAAATATGACACAATAGGAGAAGGAAGGAGGCACTAGAGCCTATCCCCCCTTAGTGACAACTTCCTGAACTCCAACCATAAATCGAAGTTTAGTGAACTTCGCCTCTGTGAGAGCCTTTGTAAAGATGTCTGCAACTTGATCATCTGTTGAACAATATTGCACTTCAAGAAAATGGTCGTGGATGAGCTTTCTAATGAAGTGCATGTGCAGTTCAATGTGTTTGTTGCGCTGATGTTGGACTGGATCTTTTCATAGTTGAATGGCACTTTGTTTATCACACCAAAGTGTAGTCGGATGTTGCTGCTGAAAGCCAAACTCTGACAGGATCTGACGAAGCCACAAGGATTCCTTACTAGCTTCTACGACACCACCATACTCTGCTTCTGCTGAAGAAAGAGAAATGACACCTTGTTTCTTGCAAGCCCATGTAATAGGTCCTAAACCAAGAGTGAACACATAACCTGTGGTAGACTTCCGATCATCAAGGTCACCAGCCCAATCGGTATCAGTGAAACCAACCAATAGAGGAGCTGCTTCGTCACTATAATGAATCCCAAACTGAATTGTACCTCGAACATAATGAAGTATTCTTTTAGCTGCTTTCCAATGACTTTCATGTGGGTTTTGCATAAACCGAGCAACAAGGCCAACGACAAAGGAAAGGTCAGGACGAGTATGGGTTAGATACAAAAGTTTTCCTACAAGTTGACGATATAAGGTAGCATCAACTTCAGGAGAAGTAGAAGTGATTGAAAGTTTGACTCCAGACTGAAAGGGAGAAGGGGCTGGCTTATAGTCTTCCATGTGAAAATGGCGTAGAATATCACAGGCATACTTGGACTGGGAAAGGGAAATACCTTCCTTGGATTGCAAGACTTGAAGACCAAGAAAATAATGTAAGTGTCCTAAGTCTGTCATTTCAAAATTCCTTTTAAGGCTAGACTTCACATGGTTTATAAGGTTGGGATCACTACCAGTCAGGATAAGATCATCAACATAGAGAACAAGAATGATAAGAGACTTGCCCACTTTCTTGGTGTAGACATTATTGTCAGAATGACACCTAGAAAAGCCATTTTCTAAAAGAAAGTTATCCATTTTGGCATACCAAGCTCGAGGAGCTTGCTTGAGACCATAAAGGGATTTCTTAAGCCGACATACAAGGCTAGAGTCTATTTGTATAAAGCCAATAGGTTGTTCCATATAGATTTCTTCATGCAAGTCCCCATGCAAGAAGGCAGATTTAACATCCATCTGATGGACTTCCCATTTGAAAGAGGCAGCAAGGGAAAGAACAAGGTGGATAGAGTTCATTTTGGCAATAGGGGAGAAGGTTTCAGTGTAGTCAATGCCTTCAACTTGTGAAAAATCCTTAGCAACAAGATGAGCTTTATGTTTATCAACTTTCCCATCTGGTCCATACTTGGTTCTGTAAACCCATTTGCATCTAACAAGTTTTTGTCCCTTTGGTAGAGGAACAAGATCCCATGTATCATTTGCCAATAATGAATGATATTCTTCATTCATAGCTGCTTCCCAATCTGGATGGCCTGAAGCTTCTGCAAAGGTGTCAGGATCATAATTCACTAAAGCTTGAGCCAGTAAAGAAGAGGCTCTATCAAACTGAGAACGTGTACATCGCTGATTTGTAGGATCACCGACAAGATCACCTGCTGCATCCCGACTAGCACAGACCCATTTTGGAAGCTGAGGAGATGAAGGAGGATCCTGAGAAGGTGGGGGAGGCTTTTCATCCTCGCTTTCATCATCTGAAGAAGAAATATTTTCAAAAGTAGAAGAGATAGGGAGAGGTGGCACATCCGTCGAACTAGGCTCGTAGGCCGATATATTTTCAGCAAATTTTACATCTCTTCTAATGATAACATTTTTGGACTTAAGTGGAATAAGTCTATATCCTTTGACATCTTCAGAGTATCCAACAAAAATACATTTTTCACTCTTAGGTTCTAAAGCTTTATGTTTCTCATCTGGAATATGGGCCCACGCTTCACTTCCAAAAACACGAAAGTGACTTACATCTGGTTTAATTGAGCTCCATGCTTCTTCTGGAGTGATATTCTTTAAAACCTTAGTAGGAGTGTGATTTATTATGTAATTTGCACAGTTAATTGCTTTTGCCAAATAATTAAGACTAAGTCCTTTAGATTGAAGCATGCAATTAGCCATTTCCTTTAAGGTGAGATTCTTCCTTTCAGCTACACCATTTTGTTGTGGAGTATATGGAATAGTATGTTGCATTTGAATTCCATTCTCAGTGCAAAAGTTGATGAATTTGTTGTTAACATATTCTCCGCCATTATCAGATCTTAGCTTAAGAATTTGATGTCCAGATTGTTTTTCAACAAAGGCCTTAAAAGCCAAGAACATGTTAAATACTTCACTCTTGAGTTTTAAGAAGTATACCCAAGTGCGTCTGGAGAAATCATCAATGAAAGTTAAGAAATACTTGTAGCCAGAGAATGAAACAACTGGAAGTGGACCACATAAATCACTATGCACAAGCTGTAAAGGGGCTGAGGCGTGCCAAGAGGCACATTTTTCAAAACTGTCCCGATGATGTTTTCCGAGTACACATCCGGAAAAAACACCATCTCTGCAAGATACCATTGGAAGACCTGTCACCATATTTTCTTTACATAGATTCTGAAGAGAGCGATAGTTTAAGTGACCAAATCGCTCATGCCAAAGTTTGCTCACTTCATCATTATGAGCAACAAATACTAAGGGAAGATTTGATGACCCAAAGTTGTGAAACTTATACAACCTTGTAGAATCATCAGCAATGCCAGTAGCTAAAATCTATCTAGGATCTCTTAGGTCCTTAATTACAACATCGTGAGGTGAAAATTCAACGATTTTACCTTCACCCGAATGAGTTATCTGATATAAAGATAGAAGGTTGCAGGATAAGGTTGGAACACATAATACATCATTAAATTGACCATTGTCTATATGAACAGTTCTAGTCCCTACAACATGAAGAGATCTATCATCAACAACATATATATTTTTGGTGTTACAATCATTTAAATAAGAAAACATGGCTTTGTTTTTGGCCATGTGATAAGAAGCTCCAGAATCAATGAGCCACTCATGAGAATGAGAAGAAGAAGATACATTTAGTGCATAGACAAACCGAGATGCTTGACAACCACATGCAGAAAGTGTTATTCCTAAAGATGAAGTTGAAGTTGAAGAGGGCTCGAAATGGATGTTATGCTTCTTCATTGTTGTTGCCAAGGCTTCCATCTTCTTAAAGCATTTGGATTCTAAGTGGCCATCTCGATTACAAAAGTTGCAATGTCTATCAGTCTTCTTCCCTTTGTTTTTGTTTGTCTTATCGTTTTGTTGAAATGATTTTTCATTTTGAGTCTAAAATTGCTTAGGACCCTTGTTTGGTTTAGTACCATTACTTTTAGGATACAACTTCGTAGGATTCTTTGAATTTGGTTGCTGCTGGGCGGCTAACGCTTTCTTAGAAGAGTTTCCAAGATGAAGAAGACCAAGGTGTAAGAGTTTTTCTTGTTCTCTTATTAAGGAATCACAAAAGGAATCAAAGGAAGGGGACTTGTAGGATTGTCCTTGAGAAATGAAGGCTTCTCTTGTAGAAATGAAGGTGGAAACAAACTCATAATAGGTTGGTCCCAACTTAGTAAGAATGGAGTAGATAAGGCTACTATCTTTTTTCTTAACCTTAACATCTTCCAAGAGAAGTCTAAGGGTCTTGAACTTGGACAAAAAATCTTCAATGCAAGAAAAATTATTGGGGTCCAATGTAAGAAACTCATTTTCAAGTTGATGGGATTTAAGTTCATTTTTAATTCCAAAAACTTTAGTGATCTATTTCATTGCTTCTTCAGGAGTATCAAGTTCTGCAATATGGAATCTAAGATCTGGAGAAATAGACATTCCTATCAACCCTCATGCTTGATCTTGCCTATTTTCCCATTTAGCTACCTTATCTTCATCTTTCGGTTTGGTTTCTTGGCCTGAGGCTATTCTGTAGAGACCTTTACTGCTAAGTAAATCCACAATGTAGGACCACCATTGGAAGTAGTTGGTGCTGTCAAGAATAACTTGGCATGGACTTTCCATTTTAACAGAAACTAAAGCTACAAATGCTTAAACTAAGTGTTCCAATGGAAAGATCTCGAAAAAATAGCTGGTTCAAAAAAAACGGCTCTAAAAACGGCTTCCGGATGAAGAAGTTATGGCTTTTTGAAGAAAATTTGATGAAGATGCCGATGAAGTGCGGAAATGTGTGGAAATGAAAATTCCACCCCCACAAAAAGGAGACTTGAACTCAAGACCTCTACTCTCATAAATTAGCTTTGGACCAAGTGAGCTAAACTAAAAGTTTGAGAGAGAGAGGGGGGGGTTATTTTTTTTTAGTCACTGAAGCTTTGGGTTGCGTGCTTGCTTGAGAAAGCTCTTTTTCCCTACAAAACAAAAAAACACAAAACCCAACATGGACATACAAAAAAAACGAACCTTACGGCTCAAAGTTAGCTTTAGCCGGAAACTAAATATTTTCCTCAATGTTTCTGATTTTCCGAGATCACACTAAGGCACAACGGAAAAGAGCATACGCATGAGAAAAATCCTTCCTTTCTGTTTCTGATTTGCCCAGATCGCACAAAGTCGCAGGGAAAAGAGCATATGCAGAAATGAAAGGTACAGATCCGGTAATAAAAAAAACCAAAAAGCTAAATAAACCGAAACTGAAATAAACAGAGAGAAAATAACTGTAAACTGCAAATAAACATTGTATACCTCCAGATCTTAAAAATGACGTAGCTAGGGCTACCGGAAACCTTTTCGCATGAAACGAAAGGGGTTCCTCACTGGAACTGATGCTGCCAACACAATAGAGTAGTCCTCTTGGCCCGAAAGTAGTCAAAAACAATAGATATAGGAAACGACAGTCGGATGCAGTTCTACCGGCTTCAGATTTGGATCACCAACGGACGCGGCCCTCGAATAGCTCTGATACCATGTAGGAATTTACAGGGTAAGTTCCTCAAACAGAACACCAAAGGACACCGCTCACAAACAGATCACAGATCAATACACCAGTATTTTTGACGTGGTTAAAACCCTCAAAGAGGGAAACAGTCCACGGCCTAAGCCAATGCGGCCACTTCAGACAATTTATTAATAAAAGAATGAAATTTTACATAAGCTTCTCTCATGAAAAGTTAACCTACAAATGACCCTCCATGCTCTTTAAATAGATATCATGGACCAATCGGGTGTTAAGCCATGGATCAAGTGTCGGTAAAACTGATGAGAGAATGAACTGACTGTCGGATTGCAAGTTACAAAATGTACATAGTAAAGAAACACACTTTACCTAACTCTATACTAGACCAAGTTATACTTAACTATTTCCTATGTGTCGTAATATCCTAACATTGCCCCAAAACTGACCTAGGGTACCCCATCCCAATGAAGGCTAAGATCAAGAAAGAGTTGACACACTGTCAAAAGATAAGTATTATCTTGATTATTTATATTTATTGCTTCATTATGAGTCTCTTGGCTTGCTTGGTCACTCTTGTTCTTCCATAGCCTCCTTGTGAGGATTGCAGGTACATGATGAAGACTGGAAAGGTGTGGAAAATTGTTGGAAATATTGGAAGAACAATCTAACAAAGACTCCTGATAGGCTTTGTACTCAAAGGGAGGAGACAAAATTACCCTTATTGAAGCATGCTTCTATGAAGATGATTAGAAGTGTTGAATAATGATGCTGACTTAGATATGCTAAAGATGAACTCATGATTTTTTCTGCTATGTAGAGGACTTTTGTTTAAGAGGGAGTTGTTTTTTACATTAGCCTAGTTGTATCTTTGTACAATGGACTACAAGTCCATCGATATCTATTTGACAAATTATTTGAAGAATCTTCAAGACTTTGATGTTGACATTGATTTATTCATTGATTGGTTCATTGATCTATCTATTGAATTCTATTGTTATCTGCTGGATTTGATTATGGTTTGCTAGATTCTACTATGGCTATTAATGCATGCTTCTGTGAGAAGACACTTATTATCTATTGGATTCGACTATGGGCACTAACATTTGCTTCTATGAGAAGCCATTGCTAAGGTCTACTATTGTTTGT
Organism: Pinus tabuliformis; assembly: GCA_031772625.1. Lineage (NCBI taxonomy): Eukaryota > Viridiplantae > Streptophyta > Pinopsida > Pinales > Pinaceae > Pinus > Pinus tabuliformis. The sequence goes on along the minus strand of CM062809.1, from coordinate 903,917,647 downwards.
TGATAGTTGCTAATGCTTGCTTATGAGAGAAGCCCTGGATGAAGTTGAATGAAAAATTGAATGTTTTTGTGCCATGGATACATTTCTAATGTTGAGCTGGTTGTTGAATTTTATATGAAGGAACTAGAATGACTGAGAACCCCATTAAAGAGGGAACATTGATGACATAGCATCATATTAGTGGACTCCTCCAATAGGCTATGTTCCGTGATACATTATTATCCGGGAGATGTATTGATGATTCCTCTTGTAGGTTGTGTGTCATGAGACATTGTTGTCTGGGAGATGTATTGATGATTCATCCTATAGGTTGTGTTCCATAAGAAATTGTAGTCTGAGAGATGTATTGATTATTCCTCTTGTAGTCAATGTGTCGTGAGACATTGTTTTATGGGAAATGTATTGATGATTCCTCCTATACGTTGTGCACCATGACACATTTTTTTCTGAGATATGTATTAATGATTCCTCCTGTAGATTGTGTGTTGTGAGACATTATTGTTAAAAAGATGTATTGATGATTCCTCCTGTAAGTTGTGTGTCATGGTACATTGTTGTCCGAGAGATGTATTGATCATTCCTCTAGTAGGTTGTGTGTCGTGAGACATTGTTGTCCGGGATAGATATTGATGATTCCTCCTACAGTCTGTGTGTCGTGAGACATTGTTGTTCGGGAAATGTATTGATGATTCCTCCTATAGGCTGTGTGTTGTGAGACATTGTTGTCTAGGAGATGTATTGATGATTCCTCATGTAGGCTGTGTGTTGTGAGATGTTGTTGTCTAGAAGATGTATTGATGATTCATCTTGTAGGTTGTGTGTCATGAGACATTGTTAGCTAGGAGATGTGTTGCTAATTCCTCCTGTAGGTTGTGTGTCGTGAGACATTGTTGTCTAGGAGATTTGTTGATGATTCCTCCTATTGGTTTTGTGTCGTGAGACATTTTTGTTTAGTACATGTATTGATTATTCCTCTTATAGGTTGTGTGTCATGAGACATTGTTTTCTATGAGATGTGTTGATGATTCCTCCTGTAATATGTGTGTCATGAGACATTGTGGTCCAGAAGATGATTTATTGGTTCTTCCCTTAAGTTGTGTGCCATGAGACCTCGTAGTCAGGGAAATGATTTGAGATGGATGCTATGTATATTTCCTTATGATGAGTTTGAGAGAGAGAATTTTGGATTGTATTCTCTTCCTTAGGTTGTGGTTCATGAGACCTATGGATTGGTCAGGAAGATTGATCTTGAGAGAAAATGAAAAACTAACTCACTAGATAATAGGGAGTGTTGAAAAATAATGTATCTATGGTTGGAATTTTTTATGGAAAACATAAAGAAGAAATGAATTTTTTGGTATCCTACAAGTCAGCTCAAATAGCCCTACAAGTAAGCTTCAAGAAGGATTGTATGTCATCCCCATTATGGATAACTAGCCCTCATATAATTCCTATATATTAGAGCTCATTGATCATGGTTCATCCCATTAATTTATCAAGCAATTTGACCTTCAACTATAAGAAGAAGACTCCACACATGCGAGGAAGAAGAAAGGTTCTCTGGATTTGTGAATTTTTTGTCTTGGGAATTTCACATATGTTATAACTACTATCTTGTGTTAACTAGAAGGTTGAAAAAATTCAAAGATGTGGATACTTCTGCTGACTGCAACTTTTCTCCTTTAAGGTGATGTTCTTTGAAACTTCTAGGGTTACTTTAGCACCATTTTTGGCCTCTTGTGATAGTGACTTGTTGTAGCAAACAACAACCCCCCCATTTTTCTTAATCTTTCAGACATAATAAATAATTGGGACCCTTTGATTTTTCTTGTTTCCAAGAAACACATTACGTTAGTTTAATAATAAGACTGGTCCAAACTTAAACAAAAATGCAACAAATTACAAATATAATAATAAATACAGAGATGCAAAAGAAATAACACTTCATTTCATTAATATCAAATACTGAAATAAGATTACAAATAGAATGGCAATAAACTACCTCGAGTGATGGTAACTTATCTCTGAGAAGCGATGTGGCGGGTACATGCCTCTGAACTATGTTACAATGAGGCTCGAAGTCCTATTTATTATTGATAAATAATGGAAAACCCTAAACATCCAAAAGCCTAACCCTAGGAGATGAAGCGCCAAAACTATGGACCTGTTTGGGTAAATTGGTACATCAACTTCCTGGGGTCGTAACTTTGGCATACGATCTCTGTTTGATGTGCACAATACCTCATTAGAAATATAAATCCAAGGACTAAAAATTTCAAATGGAAAAAATCAATAAAGAACCCATGTTTTCCCCGATTTTCCCAAAAAAACATCATTTAGGGCCTCAGAACGGTTCCAGAAGTTTAGGACCTGAAAAACTGCCAAAAATAGTAAATTGTGCTACAATTAAGGAAACTAAAAAACTGAAAGAGATAGTGGCGGGTTCCATGTGGAATAAGTGGGTGGCCACCAACATCCACCTGGATCAAAGACAAATGGAAAATAAGTTTGAAGTCGGTCTTGAAATGATTTTCGAAAGAAAACTTAAGTTAATTCTTCATTGGGACAAATGTTATCGGAGTTACTTTATTGGAATTTTTTATAAAACATTATGAGATTTTCTTCCTTGAAATGTGACTACTCGATATTCTGAAAGGGTTGAACTCCTGAGATAAGATTCTCGATGATATGAATTGAGGCCTTTTCTTATCAAGGCTTTTTGTATCAAAACATTTTTATGAAACGTTATGAGATGTTTCCTCTCCGAGATTCCACTTTTAGAGGCCCTTTTCCTTTATATTTGAAACTTTCTTATTGGGTCATTTTATATTGGAGCTTCGCATATCATAAAAATTGTTTAATAAAACTTATGAGAAAAGGTTCTTTTGAGAAAACTCTTATAGCAAAAAGTTGATATATCGGAGCTTTGTTTATCATAGGTTAGTTATCTCAAAGCCTTTTCTTCTCGGAACATCTATCTCGGATCTTTCCATATCAAAGAAGTGTGATAACGTAAGTCTATTTCAAATTCCCCTCTGATATCTTTGCTCTGAGATCTGAAGTGGCAATCTTAGCGTGGCCTGCCATATTTTTGCTTAAATGATTTAATGTGATATTAATTAGTCTCGAATGTATAAATGTTTTACATTTAATAAGATTTGGTTTTCTCAATCCATTTCTAAAAGGAATTTTAATGCTATGTTTCTATCTTGCGCCATTCTTAGTTGCTGCAAATAGTGTCTCTGCTAAGTATTTGCATCTATCTTCTACAGGTAAGCTTGAATCCTTGACACATTGAATAAATGAAGAAATGAGGCAAGGGTAAGAAAAAGGCTCCTCAACAGCAACCTGCAGGTCCATTTGTGGAAGAAGTGGATGAGAAAAATCCAAGAGCCAACCTATTTTCAGATAATGTATGTGGTCCAGGTGGATATTGGTGGCCACCCACCTATTCCACTTGACCCTCACCATTGTTTCTTTCAATTTTTTAGTTTCCTTAATTGTAGCATAGTTTACTATTTCTGGCTATTTTTTGTGTGCTAAACTTCTAGAGCCTTTTTGAGGCCATAAACGACGTTTTTTTGGCGAAATTCCTCCAGCGATTACAAAAGTAATTGCGTCAGCAGTTGTATTCATCATAAATATATTTCCAACGAGGAATCATACATGTCAAACGGAGATAATATGACCAAGTTACGACCCCGGGAAGTTGGCTTCCCAACTAACCCCAAAGGGGCCCATAAAATCTTTATGTTACATCTCCTCGGGTTAGAGTATTGGTTGTTTAGGGTTTTCTCTTATTGTTCAATAATAAAAAGGCTCTTGAGCCTCATTGTAACTCAATTTAGAGGCATGTAGCTGCCACATCTCTTATTAGAGATAAACTACCATCACCTGAGCTAACTTATTTCCATTCTATTTTGTAAGCATCATTCAATATTTTTCTATTAATGAAATGAAGTGTTTTTCTGCTGCATCTATGTGTTTATGAGTATATCTGTAAGTTGTTGCATTCCTGTTTAATATCATATCAGTGGTATCAGAGGGGTCTTCTCTTTCTCTGTTTTTCTTTGCATGTGCCCAACGAGGTCAAGGTATAATGAGTTAGGGCTCGATGTGGTTGAACCATTGCAGGATCAGCCTCGCCAAACTCGACGACCTCCCATGGAGGAAGAAAAGAAAGATGAGGGGGCAAGAGATCCTTTCAAAATGTTGCTCGAAGAAGCCCTTGAGTGAAAAAGGGACACGATGATGGATAACTTTTTCCAGATCCTTCGACGACTACCCACAGGCAATGCATCTTCATCCATTAGCCACTCTGGAGGTGCCACTCCTTTTAAGGTACAAGTTAACTTCGATATTTTGATATTTGAAGGCCTCATAGATGCAGACGCCATAGATAAATGGTTAAATCTATGGGAAGGATATTTCTTAGTTCATGACTTTTCTAATCGGGAAAAGATTAAGTTTTCAATTCTCAAAACCACCCCACACATCAAGGACTGGTGGGAAACCTACTGTGGAAGTTAGGGTTTTTGCAGGCTCCCAAATTTTGTCTCAAAGAAGTGACATTGGGAAAATTGTCATAAATCTCTCTATGAGAAGAGGATTGGAATTATGTAAAAAGTGGCCGATAGTGCACGGAATTTAGTTTTCTGTGTATCAATTTTAGAGCCGAAGGAGGAAACAGTCACCCATGGCATGTCGTACAAGTTTGCTCTACTAAACTAGTCCATAATTAGGTCCTTATGAGATATTGGGCATAAATTTGCCTTGAAGAGTCTAAATTGGGTTAGACCTGTGGAATTGGTAAGAAGACTCAGAGGGCTACTACAGGACTGAAGTTCACATATTGGGGATTTGAAATCATAGAGATACATCAGATTAAATATCGTGCTCCAAGAAGGCAAGAAAAAACTAGATCAAGTGCTATCAAGGGGTGCAAAGGACTAGACTTTCTAGGGCAGCAAAGAGCAAGGTGCAACAAAATGATGCAGTAGAGGTAAGCTACATGTAAGTATCTTCTGTATATGTATGTTCATCTCTTAATTGCATTAGGTTCTTTGTATTCTAATTTGTTTTTTTTGTTTATCACTAACATATGCTCTGTAGGATGAGGTAAGTTTTGCTATTATCATGTCATGGGTATTTCCTTGAAGACTTTTTGCAGGTATTATATATTCATCAAGAGAAGACTCAATGCATAATCTAATATTCTGAAGAGTGATAAAGGGTAGCATGACAAGAGCAAAAATCAAGGTTCATAACAACAGTAAGAAGTTCACCACATGAAGTCTTCAAGTGGGAAGCACTACATACAATCATTGTAAAAGTATCATTGTACAGAGTCATTGTAAAAGAATCTTTGTAAAAGTTGTACAAGTGTCTATTTTCCAAGAGTTGAAGAGGTAGTGTTTGGAGGTCTAGGATCATCATTAGGTGGTTGTGTCATATTAGGGGTTATGGTGTAGTGTGTCTTCTTCTTCTACATCATTATATATCATTGTAAAGTGGACCATTTTCCATGGTACGTCAGTCCATTCTTCTTTTATTCTTCTATAGGGTGGTAGGGTGGTGCTAGGCTGGTGCATGAAGTCACCAATAGGTTCAAGCCTATGAAAAATTCAGGGTGGTAGGGTTGTGCTAGGTTGAGTTGTAGCTCATTGAGTGTTGGGGCATCCGTTCAGTTGACTACTCAAGAATCTCAGGCGTTGGAGTGTCCATATAGTGGGAGATGGAGAAGAATGTTTTTCTAGAATACTAGGAAGTTTTTGCTTTCATTTCAATTGGGGATGAAGATTAAAGAATTTATTAGAAAAGAGTTCGGTGGTTTTTGACCTGGAGAGGGCTTTCCACCTAAAATATTTGTGCCTCCTATGTTCTTTTATTTACTGTTATTACTCAGTAAACGTTAATAATAATTGACGATTAACTAATGCTTTGAAGATATTTAAAAGTGATAATTGCTAAGGAATACTAATTCATCCCCCCCCCCCCCTCCCCCTCTCAGTATTCTCCAACAATTGGTATCAGAGCTTGGTTCCTTGAATAGAAATTTAACAACTAGAAGGATATCGTGTAGCATACCAAGAATTGTGAACCTCTATTCAGTGAAAATAATTATGCACTCTGGAAAGGAATAATGAAGGTCTATCTCTTGGTGCAAGGTTACGAAGTATGGGACACTGTTCAAAATGGATTTACACCAACCACGGATGAACAAGGTAAGAAGAATTTGGTAAATGATGAAAAAACAAAGAATATTATTAAGGAATTTAGACTTCTGTGATCCATAACATTGTTTAGATAATCTTCGGCAAAATCACATAACCAATCTTTTGTCGACACGTTTCAAACCAACCAGTGTGGTTCATCGTCAGGACAAGTTGAAGAACCAATCCGGCTTAGCTTCATTAAATAGAGTGTGCAGAGACTCCAACGGCTATAATGCCGTTGGAATTATAGCCGTTGGAGTCTCTGCACACTCTATTTAATCAAGCTAAGCCGGATTGGTTCTTCAACTTGTCCTGATGATGAACCACACTGGTTGGTTCGAAACGCGTCGACAAAAGATTGGTTATGTGATTTTGCCGAAGATTATCTAAACAAAACAATATTATTATCATTGGACTTGTTGAATCTGCTTATCATAAGGTGTTAGGTTGTAAATCCGCCAAAAATGTATAGGACAAGCTTGAGAATATATATGCAGGTGACTCAAATGTCAAAGAGGAAAAGTTTCAAATCTACAAAGAAAAATATGAGCAACTCAGAATGAAAGAACATGACAACATTGCTGCATACTTCCAACACATTGATGAAATAACCAACACTCTGGAAGGATTGGGAGTGCCTGTTGATGAGAAGACTATTATACGAAAAATTCTTAGAACGTTACCAGGAAGATTCAACCCAAAGGTATCGGTCTTAGAATACTGTGAAAATCTGGACAAACTCAGCAAAGAGGAATTACATGGACTTCTCATAGCATATAAAATGAGACTTGATGAAGAAGAGGGTACTTCGCATATAGAAACTGCGTTCACTGCATCTAAGAAACCAATAAGGACAAACAAGCTTCAAAGGAAAAGACCTGCACCTGCACCTACAAGTGTGAAGAAAATATGAAGAAGGTTTTTCAGATGGAGAATATGCTTTACGAGAAAACTAAAAATTGGTTAGGGAAAATTGAAAGGTAAACTTCCATTGATATGTTTCGGTTGTGGTGAGGTTGGGCATTTTGTAGCAAAATTTCCAAATAGAAGTGATGGAAACTCAAAAGGAAAGAAAGGATTTAAGAAATTCAACAAGCAAGGAAAGAAGAAAGGATTCAAAAGGAACTTTCTGTTTAAAGAAGATAGCTCATCATCCGATGAAGACAGCGACAGTGAAGAAGAAGCCAATGAGAGAGTATTGTTTATGGCCAAGCACTTTAAACAAGAGGTATCAAACAACGAAGAAGAAGGGTTGACCATAGAAGAATTTTCTAAGGAGGAAATCAAGCTTATAAAAGAGCTCAAGGCTGAGAAGATCAATTCCAATAATCTTGAAGAACAAGTTCAAGGTCCCAAAATTGAAGTTGAAGAACACAAATGTATTGAAGAGTCACTTCAAATAAGTTGGAAGAAAGCAACCGAGAAAGGAAAGAATTAGAAGCCAAAGTAGTCTCGCTGCGTAATGAAGTGAAGAAGGAAAAAACTGTCCAAAACTATGCCAACAAATCAAGGGCGTTGGAAGAACTCATCGACAAACAACGATATTACAACGATAGAACTGGCCTTAGTTACAAAGAAGAAGAAGTAGGACCTTCTACAATAAAATACAATGAACCTATGTGATCTGATAGTCATGTAGACTTCATTGGACAAGATTCGCAAGAACAACCTTGGAAGAAAATTCCCCGACGAAGATTTCCATACAGGTACCAACATAGTTTTCATGGCTATTGTTATTCATGTGGAAAATTTGGTCATAAAGTTGTAGAATGTCGCATGTACCCTAGGAACCAATACAATTCCAGGAGATCTGTCAAATATGAACCTCCCAGGGCTCAATGAAACATCAATAAATTTGAACATTTAAGAAGTAATATTGAATGTTACAAATGTCGAAACTTTGGAAACATAGCCAGAGACTACAAACTTGAAAATCCTCCAGAAGAATCTTTGAAGCCACAAAACGAACGAAAATGGAAGACGAAGAACACTGATAATTGTGCTCTCACTCTCAAGGCTCAAAACGAAAAATATGTGTGGTATGTTGATAGCGGTTGCTTAACACATATGACTAGAAATAGAAAGAAATTTGTATCTCTGAAAGAGAAGAAGGATGGAACCGTGTCCTTTGGAAATGATGGATCTTCAAATGTTATAGGATCAGGTACCATAAGTCTCAGAAGCAAATATGCTCTAGCAAAGAATGTTCTATTGGTTGAAAAAATGAATCACAGTCTACTCAGTGTTGGACAAATGTGTGATCAAGGACATAGAATGCTATCCAACTCCACAAAATGTGAAATCAAGAGAGGCAGGTATGGTAAAATTGTGGCTACAACAACTCGAGCTACAAATGACATATATGTTCTGGATGAAGCAACTAAAGCATGTCTACTAGCTAAAGAATATGAAAGATGGTTATGGCACAAATGAATGGGTCACATAAACTTTGAAAATATTGTCACGATAACCAAAAAGGAAGCAATACAAGAAATGCTGAAAATCTCAAAACCTTCCAACACACTATGTGAGGCCTATCGGCATGGCAAGTAGACAAAATTTGGATTTAAAACAAAAGAACACTTTGCATCACATCCATTAGAATTGATACATACTGATCTATGTGGTCCTATGGGAACAAAAGGCTTAGATGGAGAATTATATTTCATGTTAATGATAGATGACTATACCAAGATGACAGTCGTCAGTTTCCTAAAGAAAAAATCTGAAGCATTTGAGTGCTTTAAGATCTACAAGGAGTTGGTCGAAAATGAAACTGATTTAAAAATAAAGTGTCTAAGATCAGATAATGGCGGAGAATTCACTTCCAAATTATTTCAGCAATACTGTGACAAAAATGGAATAAAAAGACAATTTTCAACAGCGCAAACACCTCAACAAAATGGATTTGTTTAAAGAAAGAACAAAACCGTATAGGAAATGGGTAGAAAAATGCTGAAGGACTCAAAATTGGATGAAAAATTATGGGTTCAAACAATTGATATGACAACCTTCATTATCGACAGAAGTCTTCTCAGAAATAATTTCAATAAGACCCCATATGAATTATGGGAAGGAAAACCGACTAATGTAAAATATTTCAGAATCTTTGGAAGAAAATGTTATATCAAAAGAGAAGATCAAAATTTGGGTAAGTTTGAATCGCATGTTGACGAAGGTATCTTTGTTGGTTACTCATGCAAAAGAAAGGCCTATAAATGCTATAATCTAAGAGGAAAATAGATAGTAGAGAGCATAAATGTTACATTTGATGAAGATAGTGTTCTAATGAATAATGACGAAGATCTAGAATCTTTGAAACTTGAGACAGAGGATGAAAAAGACACAAAAAAAATTCTAGAACAGAAGCAACTATCAACCAGGAAGAAGTAAATAACGATCAACAAGATATACATGAAAAACAACAAGAAGCTCCTCCAAAGAGAACAAAATAATGGATTCAAAACAACCATCCATCAAATCAAATCATTGGTGACATAAATTAAGTAATTGGAACAAGAAAAGGTCGACAACTTCGTTCATCACAACAAGCTCACATTGCTTTTCTAGCAACCTTTGAGCCTAGTAGTTTTGAGGAAGCCAACCAGAATGAACATTGGGTAGTAGCTATGAATGAAGAATTGGATCAAATCGAGAAGAATAACACCTGAGAATTATTTCCACAACCAAAAGATAAAAATGTCATTGGGACTAAATGGGTGTTCAGGAACAAATTGAATGAAGATGGATAGGTTACTAGAAACAAAGCAAGATTGGTTTGCAAAGGCTATGCACAAGTGGAAGGAATTTATTTCGATGAAACATTTGCACCAGTTGCCATAATGGAAGCCATCCGGATGTTTCTCACCTATGCATGTTCAAGAAAAATAAAATTCTACCGAATGGATGTTAAGTTAGCATTTCTGAATGGAGAATTAGAAGAAGAGGTTTACATCGAACAACCCGAAGGTTTTCTACTATTAGAAAAAGAAGAATATGTTTGTAGGTTAAAGAAGGCTCTGTATGGTCTCAAGCAGGCTCCCAGAGCATGGTATGCTCATCTTGACAGATATCTAAGTCAACAAGAGTTAAATAAAGGTACTGGTGATAGCAATCTTTACATACAAATAGATAAATATAATTTAACAATCGTTGAAGTATATGTGGATGATATAATCTTTGGTAGCAATGATGATCGACTAAGTAAGAAATTTTCTACAAAGATGCAAAGTGATTTCAAGATGTCTTTACTTCGCTGTGTGTCAGGGGGAGTTACCCTTTGCCATTGATGTCAAAGGGAGAGAGAAGGTAGTAGGAAGAGGTGTCCTAATCACAGGGGGAGTACTTGTTTTGCCATCAATGCCAAAGGGGAAGATTGTTGATCTAAAGATGATCTGAGGTTGTCATTAATGTCAACCCAAGTAGCACCAGGGGCTACCCTGATATTGCAAGGGAATTTTGACTTGAAAACTTACTCTATTTTGAGTCAAGGATCTTCTATATGGATTCTAATCGTCAAGATGTTTCCGTTGATATATGGCACGCCATGTGATTCTTCACGGTTTAAGAGATATTCATGTTTGAAGTTAGTAACCCCAGTTATTGGGATAAAACCATATGGGGTCGTGGCATGGCACTCATAATTGGTTTTGGTCATTGAATAGTCAATAATTAATAATTTTTTATGCTCCTAAAATCCCTCCAACATTATCAATAGAAGCCCCTCTCAACTCTATAAAAATAAATCTCATATATACTCTGAAGTAGTGATCATGGAATATTTGGTATAACTTCATTTCTGCGAAGTCTTAGATTCTAAAATTAAAACCCATTTGATTCGCAATCCTGATGAACTTCTTGACCGAATTTTAGATCTTGGTTCACTATAGTTTCAGAGATATGATCTGTGGAAGTTAGGGTTTTTGCAGCCTCCTGAATTTCATCGCAAAGAAGTGACCTTGGAAAAATCGTCATAAATATCTCTCTGAGAAGATGATTGGAATTCTATAAAAAGTGGCGGATAGTGCACAGACTGTAGTTTTCTTTTTATCAATTTCAGAACTGAAGGAGGAAACAGTCACACGTGGCATGTCGTACAAGTTTGCTCTATTGAACTAGTCCATAATTAGGTCATTGTGAGAGATTGGGCATAACTTTGTCTTGAAGAGTCCAAATCGGGTCAGACTTGTGGCATTGGAAATAAGACTCAGAGTGCTACTAAAGGACTAAAGATCACATATTGGGGATTTTAAATCACAAAGATAGATCAGATTAAATATCGTGCTCCTAGAATGTAAGAGAAAACTAGATCAAGTGCTTTTAAGGGGTGCAAAGGACCAGACTTTCTAGGGTAGCAAAGAGCAAGGTGCAACAAAATGATGCAGCAGAGGTAAGCTACAGGTAAGTATCTTATGTATATGTATTTTCATCTCTTAATTGCATTAGGTTCTTTGTACTCTAATTTGTTGTTTTTGTTTCGCACTGACATATGCTCTACAGGATGAGGTAAGTTTTGCTATTATCATGTCATGGGTATTTCCTTGAATACTTTTTGCAGGTATTATATATTCATCAAGAGAAGACTCAATGCATAATCTAATGTTCTGAAGAGTGAGAAAGGTTAGCATGACAAGAGCAGTAATCAAGGTGCATAACAGTAGCAAGAAGTTCACCACGTGAAGTCTTCAAGTGGGAAGGACTGCATACAATCATTGTAAAAGTATCATTGTACAGAGACATTGTAAAAGCATCTTTGTAAAAGTTGTACAAGTGTCTATCTACCAAGAGTTGAAAAGGTAGTGTTGGGAGGTCTAGGATCATCATCAAGTGGTTGTGTCATAGTTGGGGTTATGGTTTAGTGTGTCTTCTTCTTCTACATCATTCTATATCATTGTATAGTGGACCATTTTCCCTAGTACGGGAGTCCATTATTATTTTATTCTTCTATAGGGTGGCAGGGTGGTGCTAGGCTGGTGCATGAAGTCACCAACAGGTTGAAGCCTATGAAAAATTCAGGGTGGTAGGGTGGTTCTAGGTCGAGTTGTAGCTCATTGGGTGTTGGGGCATCCATTTAGTTGACTACTGAAGAATCTCGGGCGTTGGAACATCCATCCAGTGGGAGCTAGAGAAGAATGATTTTCTAGAATTCTAGGAGGTTGTTACTTTCATTGCAGTTGGGGCTAAAGATTAAAGAATTTATTAGAAAAGTGTTTGGTGGTTTTTGACTTGGAGGGTGTTTTCCACCTAAAATATTTGTGCCTCTTGTGTTCTTCTATTTACTGTTATTACTGCATAAACGTTAATAACAATTGAAGATTAACTAATGCTCTGAAAAGATTTAAAAGTGCTAATTGCTAAGGAATATTGATTCACCCCCCCCCAGTATTTTCCAACACCCTTCGCATGAAGCTGGGTATCAAAGATATTGAGTGGAATTTGGTGCTCAAGTACCATGACTGTATACACAAGTACATTTAGGACGAGATGGAGTTCCTAGACATTTCCTCGCTCGGAACGACATATCAATATGCTGTAAAGATTAAGTAGAAGTTTAAACAGAAGAAGCAGGACTTTGGACTTGCGAATCCAAAGCAAGGAAAAGGTGTCCCCAAACCATAGAACAAGGGACCAAGCCAAAGCGAGGCTACCCAGGACAACCTGCCGAAGCCGAAGGTAAAGAAAAACACCACGAAGATGAAGAAGGATACAAAAAATGGTGTGAGTTCCATAAGAGCTCGACTCACAATACAAGTGAGTGTCGGGCCAAACAGTCACTAGTGGCCGAACTGAAGGCTTCTGAATCAGATGCAAGTTCCGACTTTGAAACAGAACCCAATAAGGGGACTAAAAAAAGGAAGTAGATCATTGATGCAGAGCCCAATCCCACCATGGCCACCACAAAGATCCATAAAATTGAGCCTGAAGGTCCATAGGAGGGGGAACACCTCTTCCACTCATAGATATGGGTGAAGGGTTCTCCGCTGCAGTTCATTGTCAATAGTGGGAGCCAAAAGAATCCCATTTTAGAAGAATTCATGAAGAGGTTGGGTCTAAATACTATAACACATCCACAACCATACACCATCAGGTGGCTTCACCAAGGAAGAGATCTTCATGTTAGCGAGCAGTGTCACCTTCCCTATAGCATCAAGCCCTTCACGGATGAGGTATTGTGTGACGTTGCTCCTCTTGAAGTTTATGATGTATTGTTAGGAAAACCATACTTGTGGAAGTGACATGTTGTATATGAGTCTAGACCTCGCTCTGTGATTATTACTTTGGCTAATAAGTTGTAAAGGATACTGGAGGTAGCCCTGCCTACCTCCATCTCTTTGATCACTGCAAAGAAATGTAGGAAGATCATTTCCCACACTAGGAAATTTATTTTCCTTATGATTCACCCCCAAGAAAAGAAGAACGTTGTGGCCACGACTTCCAAGTAGGGCTCCTCTACACAACAACAATAGATGGACAAGATCATGGAGGAGTACAGGGACATTTTCACCTCACCCACAAGGGTACCTCTGCACTTTTAGGTCTAGCACTCCATTGATCTAACCCTGGGCGCACCGCTGCCCAATGCACCGATCTATCGACGCTCTATTCTGGATAACGATGAGATCAAGAGGCAGATTTGTGAACTACTGCAGAAAGGGCACATCAGGCCAATCTCATCACCCTATGGGAGTCAGATTGTATTGGTACAGAAAAAGGATGGGACCTGGAGGCTCTGTATTGGCTCTCATGTGCTGAATAAGATCATTGTCTGAAATAGGTACCCAATCCCACAGATTGATGAACTTCTGGACCAGCTCAAGGGGGCCAAATTTTTCAGCAAGATTGACTTGAAATCAGGTTATCACCAAGTGCCTATCGAACCTTGTGATGTGTGGAAGACTGCCTTCAAATCCAAGGAGGGCCTTTTTGAAGGTTGACATGCCGTTCAGATTGAAGAACACCCCTGCAACCTTCATGAGACTGATGGACGACATCTTGCGGCCCTTCACCAATGCATTCATGGTGGTGTATTTAGATGACATCTTTATCTTTAGCTAGAGTTGGGAAGAGAACCTCCACCATATTCGACAGGTCCTTCAAACCCTTTGACAACACAAGCTGTGTGCTAACTTGGAGAAATTCACCTTTGGCCTGACCCAGGTTCAATATCTAGGGTACATCATTGATGATCAGGGTGTACATGTGGACCCATCCAAAATACAAGTCATTCGGGATTGGCTAGCCCCAACCACTCTAACAGAGCTCCGCAACTTTTTGGGTCTTTCCAATTTCTACCATAATTTCATGTTAGGGTTCTCTCATATCGCTTGGCCTTTAAGTCAAGTCACCAAGGGAGAAGTGAAAGCCAAGTTCTTTTGGTCAAAAACCCAACAGCGGGCATTCTCTAAGTTGAAGAATCGCCTCTGTTCTGCACCAGTGCTCACATTACCAAACCTGCAACAACCATTTGAGATTGAGATAGATGCCTCTGACTATGCTATTGGTGCAATTCTTACTCAACATGGGCATCTAGTGGCTTACCACAGTGAGACACTTTCAGACACAGTCCGAAAGTACCCCACTTATGAAAAAGAAATGTATTCCATTATGCAGGCCTGTTGTCAATGGAAGAATTACATTATGGGGAAGGAAACGGTCATCCACATAGGCCACCGACCTCTACAGTTCATACAGACACAAGGGAAGTTGCATAACAATCATCATCAAAAATGGTCCACCTATCTACAATAGTTCCTTTGAACATTAAGTATAAGAAGGGAAGCACCAATAATGTCACTGATTTCCCAAATCAACCATCGGTCATGGCGCTAATCACTATGATTGACTCCTGTGGGAACGAGACATCGGGGTGGCCGCATCTTTACAAGAGCGATCCAGAATTCGATAGCATATACCAAACACTCCTGGAAGGGAAGAAAGTTCTAAATTTTCACCTTCAAGATGCACTATTATGCCACTTGGGACACATATGTGTTCCTTCAAGTGAGTGTGCCAAGATGATTTGGGAGGCACACTACAGTCGGGTCGCTAGACATTTAGAAGTAAAGAAAACCATGGTGGTATTGCAGAAGTATTTTTATTGGCCGAAAATTCGTCAGGATGTTGGGAAGTACATTAGATCCTGCACCACCTTCACCATTGCCAAACCAACCATCAAGAAACAAGGCATGTATACTCCTCTACCAGCCAGCCTTGGGAATTTGTCTCCATGGATTATATGCTGGGCCTTCCTTCTACTAAGCACAGAAACGATTGTGTTTTCATGGTCATCGATAGATTCTCTAAGATGGCCATCATGGTGGTCTGTAAGAAGAGTATCACAACAAAGGCCATTGTTATGCTCTTCTTTGAGTGAATATGGGTAAATTTTGGGATCCCATAGTCCATTATCTCAGATCAAGACAACAGATTCCTGAGTGCATTTTGGTCAAGTCTCTGGTCGATGCTGGATACAAAACTCACTAAGTTCACGACTTTCCTTCCCCAAACTGATGGCCAAACAGATGTTGTCAATTGGATGATCATACACATTCTTCTCATGTACAACTCAAAGCATCCACGCACATGGGATGAAATTCTCCCCTATGTCCAACATAGCTACAACAGAGCTCTCCACATCTCAACAGGCCACAACCCCTTTCAGGTAGGGTTGGGATTTCAGCCATTATGCCCCATTGATGTGGCCATACCATTTGCAGCCACTCAGGTAGATTCGGCTCATGTGCAGTCCAAAGATGAAAGGGCTAATAGCTTCATTGAGCGTATTCAACACATTCGCCAATAGGTCCATGATATATTGGATAGATCCAATGCTAAGTACAAGCAGTGCCATGATCAACATCGAGTGCTGCACAAATTCCAGGTGGGCGACAAAGTTTGGCTACATTTGCAGAAGGAGTGCCTTGCTGGACCCCACCACAAGCTTCACCCGCTCTGATATGGGCCATACACCATCACCAAGGCCATCATTGACAATTCCTTCGAGCTCAGCATCCCACTGTTCCTTGGTCTGCACCTAGTGTTCAATGTAGATCACCTTCGGCCATACTTTCCACCATTGTTGGACACATCTGACATTGCAGAATAGCTCACACCAATGGAGCTCAACCTAGACTACATGGAATAGGCCACAACTGATCAGATCATGGACACATCGATCAATAATACTTGGCAATAGAGGATACAACTATATCGAGTTCTCAAAGCATGCCAACTCCTTCACCAAGGCAAATGGCTCACTAGGGACCAAGTTCTGCAGAAGTTTCCTCATCTCATGGAGGAACTCAACACAATGGGGACCATTGCTTCCTAATAGGTGAGGACTGATCCAGGTGGATATTGGTGACCACCTGCCTATTCCACTTGGACCCTCACCATTGTTTCTTTCATTTTTTCAGTTTCCTTAATTGTAGCACATTTTACTATTTTTGGCA
Organism: Pinus tabuliformis; assembly: GCA_031772625.1. Taxonomy (NCBI): domain Eukaryota; kingdom Viridiplantae; phylum Streptophyta; class Pinopsida; order Pinales; family Pinaceae; genus Pinus; species Pinus tabuliformis. The sequence goes on along the minus strand of CM062809.1, from coordinate 903,900,981 downwards.
GTTTTTTAGGTCCTAAACTTTCGGAGCTGTTTTGAGGCCCTAAATGACATTTTTTGGCATAATTCCTTCCACAATTACAGTAATAATCTCATTGGCAGTTGCAGTCCTTGGAAAGATCTTTCCGACGAGGTATTATTATTATTACTATTATTATCCATTTTTAAGGTCACAGCTAAGCCAAACACCAAATTTGTGTATGAGACCCCCTTGTTTGTGGGACAAGGGACCCACCTCTGCACAATTATTTGACTGCTAAGTCTACAAAGGCATACATACTCTACCCCCTCTAGTTTTGAACCTGTGACCTCTTAGGAGAAAACACATGCTCTTAACCATTAAGCCCACTCAAGTTGTATACGCGTCAAACGGAGATAATATGATCAAGTTACGACCCTGGGAAGTTGGCTGCCCAACTAACCCCAACGGGGCCCATAAACTCTTGGTGTTACATCTCCTTGGGTTAGGGTTTTGGTTGTTTAGGATTTTCTCTTATTGTTCAATAATAAAAAGGCCCTTGAGCCTCATTGTAACTCAGTTCATAGGCATGTAGCCGCCACATCTCCTCTAAGAGATAAGCTACCATCGCCCGAGCTATCTTATTTCCATTTTGTTTGTAAGAAACGTTCAATATTTTTCTATTAATGAAATGAAGTGTTTTTCTGCTGCATCTCTGTGTTTATGAGTATATATATAAGTTGTTGTGTTCATGTTTAAGTTTGGATCAGTATGTTCCAGAGATGTCGAGGTTTCCTCTTGGGAAGAAATTTATCAGTGTTTTGAAGATGAAGGGCATAAACTCAGTAAAAGAATAGTCACAGCTAACGACAAATGCGTGTCTCAAAAAATACTCCAATAGACATGACCAATTCCTTTCTTCACAGGATCGTAGCAAGGCCATGCTTAATGCCTTATACAGATATGGTTCATTGAGGTTTTGAAATTTTGGATTTTTCCGAAAGACATATACAAACATTAAAAGGAACAATGATTGGTTCTTTTGCCAGTAAAGATTTGCAAAGTATGTATCATTTGCCCAATCCTCAGTTTATATATAATAAGGAGTTTTTCAAGGGCTTTCTAAACGAGAATGGGCATCCATCAGAACAAATCAGGCAATGAATAAAATACCTAAAAAAACATAAATCAAAGGAATCCAATAAGTAATCACTTGATTCCCTCGCTACTCCTTTTTCCCAAGTTGCAACTATGATGCATCAATTGCATGCGTAGCCTAATTTGTTAAAATTCCAAGACACATGGGTACCTTTAATCGATGGTATGAGAGAAGGTTATATATTTAATTGGTCCATTATTCTGTCAGATAATTTAGCTACACATATCTTAGCTTTCCGATGATCTAGAAGTGTTTCTAAAAATAAGCTTCCCCATTTCTACATGTCTTCCTATATCATGGATTCCTTGTGTTTTACAATGGATTTTCCTACTATGGATTGGAAATGGACCATTCAAGATCCAAAGCCTATTCATATCTACCATGATATCTTGTGGGAGTCCAAATACTATGAACATTTCTATCAAATTTGTCACAAAGTGATGATTTTTGTATCTGAAGTCATTTTTTAGTCTCAACCACCTCTAATGTATCAAGTAGCCATGGATGACCTTCGGAAGGTTGGAAATTGGTTCACGGAAGAATTTTTCACTTACATTAGAGTCTATGGTAGCCTTTCCCATCCTCATGTTTTTCCCATGTTCATTCCAAACAAATTAGAAAGCATGGAAGTATCTTATCAAACATTGGGTTATGGTATCACTAAGGTATTGAAGTTATCAAATAAAAGGATATGGCCTACTTTCCCTGCCAAAATCAACATATTTTCATTGGCTAATTATTTTCATGCTGAGAAACAAGCTCTTAAGTTGCCTATTGTTCCTAATAAACAATATGATCCTAGTGCAGTGGTGAAGAATTTTACTGTTTCCTAGTGACTCTCATAGTTTTTCCATGAAGCGGAAAAGTTATATGACTTGTTTACACAATCCTCCTCTTATGCATCAGTCCTACAATGAGAAAAAGCACAATTGAATGCATAGGAGAAAACTCAGTTAATGCAATACAAAACTTTTAGGATAGCCAATCTTCCTCTAGGTCTTCTATAGCTAACCCTGGAAAAGTCATCAATTTCAATTGTTTCGCCTGACAGTTTTTCACAATCAGTGATTCCTCCTCATGATCAACCAGAAGTTGTCATAATTTCATTTACCTCCCACATAGATGAATTGATATTAATCCTAAATTAAATGAGGCGTGGAATGAGTTTAGTCATCAAAATACAGTTTCACAAACTGAAAATTCTTCATAGCAGTTGATGCTTAGGCTACTTCTAAGAATCCTGAACAAGATAACAAGTCATGGGAGATTATTGATAAATCCTCTACTCATGGTCAGAAGGACACTGAGATTATTCATTCTTTTCCTACTTCAGAGGTTACTCTGAATATTGAAGAAATCCTTCCTTTGGACATTTTCTATAATCCTCAACATGAGGTTGTCGTCAAAAGGGGAAGGAATAAGAGGAAATTGGATCAATCTCAATCATTGGTGCCTAGCAAGGCCCCTTATTTTGAAGTTATGTGGAAAGGCTCCTCTGCAAAACCAACATAAGAGTGAGGAAATTTAACTCAATTTACAGGTGCCTATGCTTCAACAATTATTGAAAAAGATGTAGAAGCTGAAGAACTTATTAAGGAGAAAGAGGAGAATATTATCTCATTGGAACAAACTCTTAATACTCAAAAATAGAAAAATAATGAACAATGGTAGAATCAGGTGTGAAAGCTACAACAAAAAAATGATTCCTTGAAATTACAACATGACAAGGAAATACAGATGAAGGATGATCAAATCAAAGAAATGTAGAAGAAAATAGAGAAATTACATGTCAGTCCTCAACTGATAGAATTCAAGAAAGAATCTAAAGAATTAAATTCTCTGCTCAGGCATCAACAAAAAGTATTTTGCAATAAGCTCATGATGATCCAGGATCAATGTAAAACTGCAAATTCTCTTGTGGATCTGTTGTCTGATATGATGAACTACTTCTAAGAAGTGAATGAGAATATCACTGATTTTCTAACTTGGCAAGAACGTGAAAAGGGTAGAACTGTGAATTTACCTAATATTGATGAATCCCAAAAGATAATAATTTTTCGAGAGTGAGAAATTAGGATGAAACAAGATGAAGTTGTTAAGAATGAAGTCGGAGAACTTTCCAGTTATATCATTGAAGAAGTCAATGATACCTTATTACAATCCAATCTCATTTCTAATTGCTCTGAAGATTCACTGCCAGATGCCAAGAAATTATTGAAATCTTGGATGGAACATTGTAAAAAAATGGTTGAAATGATTGAGTAGTTGTCTAAAATTGACCTTGGGCATCATTGGTAGTTTTTGGTTAAGCTTCACAACCAATGGTTAGTTCTCCAATGCTTATCCAATTTTATTATGTATATTTTTCCACCACTGAAGACTTCTATTTTTACCATCCAGAAGAGGATCAAGCCCAGGAATGCCCCAGAGCTCACCAGTCTGTTGGATATTTACAGATTGCAACAACTTACTATTGGAAAATATTCATCCTAAATTTCAATATTGTTACAACTATTTCCTAATTAGTATTTTTCTATTGTTTCTATTGAGAGATTTATGGAATAGTTTATTTTTATTCTTTTTTTATTAAGACTATAAATTACCTCTCCGAGATGGAGAAAGGGTTATGAATTTTTAAAAGAAAGGACTTAAAATTGCACTATTGTATTTTAAGTTTTTCTTAATATAAGTTGAATGAATTTCAGTCCTGAGATGAGCAAATCTACAGTTTCTCGGGTACTATTATCCTATGTTTCAGTATCTTTGCTTTGAAAGGAATTTTTTAATTAAATTGTTCACATATATGTATGCTAGTCAGTTTTTCATGACCACTATTGGAAAGATTGGTTAAACTTTAATGTGTATTGTGAACAACAAAATTGTTATCATATGTGATGCTTTAATTAAATTAATTAAATTTACTATTTAATTAAATTAATTTACTTTCATTGAATTATTATCGTGATTTCGTAATAAGCTATATTATTATGTTAGTTATGACATATTTCTAACACTTATGTGCTCATATCACCTGGGTGTTATAATAGGTTGTAGTAGATTATACTTTAGTTGTTAATACATATTAATATCCATTAATATATATTTTTACCATCATCCATCCCACTTCACGTAGCTTTTATTTAAGGGAAACTGGTTCCAAAATTCAATTCAGATCCACTAGTACAAATGAGAAAGGGTCTAATTGGGACCCCGACCGGGTGGTTTTCCCCCAATGTTGATGAGGGAAATTCAGACCATCAACATTTTTGGTGCTAGAAGGAGGGCCAATAGACTATGAATGGCAATAAGATCTCACTCTAAATAAAGAGACCATCCTAAGAGTCAATCCCCCTCAAAGTCTCCCCCAACTTTTAGATCCCATTCTAAATAACCTAATTCTCAATATGAAGTTGTTGAGCCATATTCCAAATCTCCTAGTCTTGTTAAAAGGCCAGATAGTGAAACATCTGTAAATACACCACTTTCAGATCACCCGAATGAGGTCCTTGATCTTCAAAATCTAATATAGAAATTGGAAGGAATTTCCAATTCTGGTGAACAACATTCTCAAATTAAGCCTTCTGAAGGGAGTGTTACATATTCACTAAGATCCATTGGAGTTATTACTAGATAGAAAAGTGAAAAAATTGGATTTGAACCATTTTAATTCCTACTTCCAAAGAACAGGAAAAATAAGCATAACTCTAGTCGTGATTCATCAGCTAGTGAGAATGTTACATCTTCTCTACCTGTATTCCTACTATTCTTCCTACTTCTTCTCAAACTCCTTGACATCCTTCTTTACTATCTTCTTATCATCCTTTAACAACTACATCCACTCATATTTCCTCTCCTCAACCAACTAACACTACTGTAGTCAGTAGTGCTGCTGGGGAAACTATTTCAATTGTCAATAATTCAATTGCCCCTTCATCAAGTACATCTACTTTTGGATCTACCTCATTAACTATTGGTCATATTATAAATCCCAAAATTATAGATAGACCATGGAACAATCTAGGAGCACTTTCAATGAATCCTCCTTTGCACCCTCTCCCTAAACATCTAGAGAGATGGTTTCCTAAATTTAATCCAAATGATGGCCTTCGTGCAGAAGAACATCTACATAATTTTATGTTGGAAATTAATCTTAATGGAGTTTTGGAAGAAGATGTAGTGTGTAGATTATTTCCTTATACATTTGAAGGATCAGTAGGCTCATGGTATTTTTCCTTACCTGCTAGATCAATTACTAATTGGGATACATTCAAAGAGAAATTCCTTAAGAAATTTGGGGATGATAAAACAATAACAACATTAATTAATTAATTATCAAATCTAAAAGCTTCATCTAATGAGAAAGTCAAAGATTTTAATTCAATATTTAATAAGCTTTTGAATAAGATCCCAACTACATTCAGACCCGGTGTCAATGTTCAAATCAAATGGTATATCAGTTCCCTACTTTCAAATATCACTATGTTCATTGATAGAGCTCAAAAGACATTACTCAATGATAATATGAAGGAAGATCTAGATATCGAGAAAAGGGTATTAACCCTTGAAAACAAATCTATTGTTGAAGAAAGAAAACCATCTAAAAGGTAACTTTCAAATAAAAACCCAAAAAACAACGCTTCCAAAGATCCTTATGATCTAGAAGGTTTACATAAAGTCCTTAAAACCATTTCCAATGAGATGGTAGAATTGAAAAAGCAATCAGTTGAAAATTCAATGAGATCTTTTAGACCGATAAAGAGAAATCAACCTATCCAATCTCAACCATCTACTTAGATATTTACTACATATTCATATAAATAAGAGGAAGAGGAAGGAATAGTATAAGTAGAAGAAGCAGAAGATTAAGAAGTAACTGAAGCAAATGGCTTATGGGATTTTATCCTCACTACTTTAGAAAATGAAGAAGAATAAGAATAGGCTCTTCCTGTTAATACTCGAAGTAAAGGACCTACAAATACACCATGGAAAAATAAAAAAGTCCAAATGGATCATCTAATGAAAAAGGTACGTCCAAAAAGTCTTCTAATCAATATTCAGGATCTACATCGAATACTCCTAAAACTCCTCCCGCCACTTCTTCTACATCAAATATCCTAATAGTTTCAGAAGAAAAAGGATATGAAGAAGACCAAGGATAATATTTCCTTATATGAGGTCAGTAAATTAAAGCAAGAGAAAAAATTATTGCTTAAAGAATTGAACATTGTTCTTGTTTCTCCATTACCTTGAATTGTTGTTACTACTAAAGAAGCTAAAGGAAAGAATAACCATCCTCATATCCTTTCTGATAAGCTAGATCCCTCTGATGCAATTTTGATTGGAGAAATGTCTAATTCATACATCTCCTTTCCTTTTAATGTTTGAACTTTTCAACAAAAATGTTCATAATTTTCTGGTAGATTTGGGTGATTCTTCCAATATCACGCCTTATTCGGTATGCTTGAAATTAAATGTGAAACCACTGAAATATGTTGTACAAATAGTTCAACTTGATAGAACAAAAGTTAAGGTTCTAAGAGAGATGAATGAAGTATTAAATCAAACTATCTTCCAATTCAAAGGTGTCTCAGATTATAGATAATTTGGTGGCCAATATCCCTAAATTCTATGGTCTTATTCTGAGTAGGGATTGGTCTGAAAAGTTACATGGATATTTTGCTACAAATTGGTCTCTTCATTGGCTCCCTTATAATGGTAAACCTAATCAGATTAGAGTTGATAGGGAGAAACATATGAAGTATATTGTGACTGATCTAGATGAAGAAAATGAGCCAGTAACTTTCACTAATAATATCCTGGAAATTATTCTTCTAAATCTTTCTTTGTGAGTTTTCCTACTCAATTTTCTCCTTCCCTGTTGAGTATGTTACATCACAGATTGAAATTTTTTCACAAATAGACTCATCTAAGTGTGTAAATACTATAGAATTATTTGTAAATAACCCTGATAATTTCTTTTGGACTCTTTATTTCGATGGATCTAAGTCAAATGATGGTACATGAGCTGTTTGTATACTAGTAAGCCCAAATGGAGAAAAAACTATGCTTTCCTGCAGACTTGAGATTGAATGTACCAATAATGTGGTTGAATACGAAGCACTCGTTCAAGGACTACAAAAGGCTAGTAGTCTTGATGTGAAGTTTCTTAAGGTTTTCAGTGATTTTGAAATTGTTGTTAAACAGGTAAGAAATAACATTCATTGTGTTTCAAATCACTTAAAGAATTATCATTCCTTGATCCAAGACTTAACCTCCCAATTTTTGGCATTTAATATATCTCTTATCCCTAGAATCCAAAATTCTAATGCAGATTTATTAGCCAATGTTGCCTCTAAGTTGATTCCTCCTAAGGACTTTAGTCCAAATAGATTTTCGATTGAATTGATTTTTCGACCCTCCATCCCCAATGATATTACTAATTGGAGAGTTTTCAATGATGATGCTAATATTATGAGTTTTCTTACCTCAGAAGGAACATACACATATCAAATTATTGATGAGGATGAACATGATAAAAATCTTAATATGTCCTCATATGAAAATTCATTGCCAAAAACCTGTGGTGAAATTAGAAGATCTGTATGATTTGAAAGATATATTTAAAATGCCAACGAATTACAAGCTCCAAAGAAGTACTTTAAGGTTTGAAATAATCAATTTAGGGTCTTAATAAAAACCACAAAACATAAATCTAGGACTCGCACTCTCTCCTGAAGAAAGATTAGCTTTTATTCATTTACTAAGAAGATACAAATATGTATTTCCTTTGAGTTATGATGAGTTAAAAACTTATGATACTTCTATCATTCAACATATAATACCAATGTTTCCAAATGTTAATCCATTGCAACAGAAGCTCAGAAAAATACACCCAAATATTGAGTCATAGATTAAAATTGAATTGAATAAATTGCTCAAAGCTAAAATCATCTTTCTGGTTAGACATTCCAAATGGGTATCAAATATTTTTCCTGTTAGGAAAAGAATGGGGATATTTGAATTTGTATAGATTTATGAAACTTGAATAGAGCCTCTGAGAAGGAAAATTTTCCATTACCTCCCATGGAACAAATTATGTAATCAGTTGCAGGTTCTGAATTAATGTCTTTCTTAGATGCTTTTACTGGTTATAACCAAGTTCTCGTTCATCCTGCATATAGGTTGAAGACCACGTTCAGAACCAAATGGGGAACATTTTCATATCAAAAAATGACCTTTGGTATAATAAATGTTGGAGAAACATTTCAAAGAGCGATGGAAATAGATTTCAGAGGTCTGATTAATAAATAATTAGTTGTTTACTTAGATGATATCCCAATTTATTCTAAACAGAGAAATAATCATCTTCATGACTTGAAGCAAATATTTGAAAGGTGTAGGAAGTTTGGAGTATCACTTAATCCTAAGAAATCATGCTTTTCCTTAACCGAAGGAAAGATTTTAGGATTTATTGTTTCAAAATATGGAATTACTATAGACCCTAAAAGGGTTAAAGCCATTTAAGAAATTTCTTTTCCCCATAATAAAAATTCAATGCAATATTTCCTGGGGAAAAATAATTTTGTTAAATGTTTTGTTACGGACTTCTCACAAATTGTTATGCCCCTTTAAAATATGATTAAAAGGAAAATAATTTATAAATGGGGGCAAGCTGAGAAAACATATTTCAAATCCATCAAACCGGCTATGATTGACCTTCCTTCATTATCTTCCCCTGATTATTCTAGAGAATTTGTTTCATATACTTTTTCCTAAAATCACTCATATGCAGTAGTGTTGACTCAAAAGAATCAAGAACAAGCATAATCTATTGTTTCCTTTTACAGTTCAACATTGCAGGGAGTAGAATTGAATTATTCGGAATTTGAAAAGCAGGTTTTTGTAGTCTTCAAATAAATCAAATATTTTAGTCCTTTTCTCTTAAAGTCACATACAAAGGAAATTGGTCCATTCCTAGTTGTTAGACAATTACTAATTCAAAGAGAATTGGGTGAAAATAGATCCAACCGGGTCACAACCTTACAAGAATATGACCTTGAAATCAAACCAGCTAAAATTGTTAGAGGACAAGGTTTTTACAGATTGGTAGCTGGTGCATCTGAGAATACATCTAAAGATGATTTACGTGAAAATATTGAAGTTTCAGAGATGTTCCTTGTTGACATTGAATCCCAATATGCAGACCTTATTTTCTATTTAAAGAATGGCTATGCACCTATTGAACTTGATTCTAAAAAGAAAAGGGCATTAAGACTAAAAGCGAATCAATATCAACTTTTGAATGATATGTTATTTAGAAGGAATTATGGTTATGTCTTGCTTAGATGTCTTGAAAAATCTGAGGCTTGCATGATGGACCAATTGGTGGACATTATAGTGGAGATACTACTACTCATAAAATACTCCATCGTGGATATTATTGGCTAACCTTATTCAAGGATGCACATGCATATGTCAGGAAATGTAAAATCTGTCAAACCGCTTCAGGAAAAGAAAAGAAAGCAACCTTATCATTCCAACTTGTGAATATCGAACAACAATTCGAGCAATGTGGTTTAGACATTTTAGGTTAGATTGTTCCTCACTCATCTAAGCATCATAAATATATTCTCACTATTGCCAACTATTTCACTAAGTGGGTGAAGGCAATCCCTTTAAAAGTGGTCAACTATGATGTTGTAATTGAATTTATTGATCAACATATTATTACCAGGTTTGGCCTTCCAAGTTCTCTTATGTTTGACAATGCATCCTATTTTTTTGGAAACTTGATAACTGAATTTGCATTAAAAAGGGGTTTCAATATTAAATATTCTCCGAATTATTATCCCCAAGGGAATCGATTAGTAGAGTCTACAAATAAAAACATCTTAAGAATTATAAAACGTTTTTTGATGAAAATAAAAATAATTGGCATAAAGCTTTAATATTTTCTCTGTGGGCAGTAGAATAACTCATAAGGTTTCCTTAGGGACTTCACCTTACTATTTAGTTTATGGAAAATAATTTTTTTCCCCTAGTGTTTCTTTTCCTTCACTAGCCCTGGTTCAATCTATTGAAGAACAACCTTATTCTTCCCTTCAACTAATATTATCTCAATTATTGAAATTAGAAGAAGGGAGGGATAATTCAAAGCATACTTATGCTAAACATCAAAGCATATTTAAATCATGGTTCAATGCAAGTTTACCTGGAAATAAGATTCTGAAGTTGGCGACCTTGTACTGAAATGGGACAAAGCTCATGAAGAAAAAGGTAAACACACAAAATTTCAAAAACTTTGGTTAGTACCATTTCAGATCGTGGAAAAACTTGGCCCATCTACTTTTATTCTTCAAGACTTACAGGGTAGGAAAGATTCTTATCCTTAAGAAATACTTTTTTTGAAGTTCATGCTACTTTTTGTAAATATGTAAATAATCATATGTATAAACTGGCTTTTCTTTTAGCTATTTTTGTTTAATGCTACTCTTTTGACTTTGTACTTGGGTATATATATTAATATTCTCTAATAATTTTTATGAAATTCATTTTTAAAAAAGGAAACTTATCAAGAAAATTATTATTATGTTATTTTTTAGAATTTCATAAATATTAGAATCTCTGATATCAACGATTATGTCTTATTATTATGTAAACCACCCATAATGTCTCATGACCAACCATAGCTTTAAACAGTTATTGAAATAGGTAAAGGTTATGAAAAGATTCAGCATCTTATGACTCTAACTGTCATCCATAACTCTTAAGGAGAAGATTTACCTCCCCATCCACTAATTAAATATTTTTAGAGTATAATTCAAAAATATTAAACTTGAAAGATAAGGGGTCTCATTAAGAGCCGGCTTACCATGATCATGGGTACTAATGGTATTTACATTACCAAATATGGTCACCAAGCTAGGGTAATGGCTTATAGCCAAAATTTGTAAGACAAGAGGTCTCATCATGAGGCGACTTGTTCAATATCGTTAATACTTGTGAGTGGGATTGTCAACATCTGGTCACCAACCAGGACAATGAATTTCAAGGAAAATAAAATATCAAAAGTCTAAAATAAATCTCTCTAAAATATTTACTAGTTGATGGGATACTAACATTTCCTTGGGTAAAGAGCTGGAGGAGCGAACGATGCGCGCTAGGGCCTACGCAGCTGGACAGCGTTGACAGAGGCAATAGCAGGGATCAGATTGTGGAAGGTGGATTTCTGATTCGCTTGGGCAGCGAATCCCCGTTGTAAGCGCGTTTCAGTCTTCTGAGATCTCAGCGGCAGAGCTGGGTTTTAACCCTAAAAACACGCCCTGAGCGAAATGGGAGAGCCAAGGGGGGGGGGAGAGATCCCCTCCTTCAAAAACGTGGTAATAGGCGAGACAAGCACAGGTGGTGTTCAGCATAATGAGAGGGAAAGTCATGTCCCAGTAATGGGCAACCTGTGGTAGAAAAGAATGAGAGGAAAATGTCTACCTAGGGCACAAAAACAGCCAAGGTATGTCATTCCCTGCAACAAATTGGAAGAATATAATTGTTACATGAAAGACCATGCCCTAATATGTAAGTTCATAGGGTATTGGCCTTCAGAGAAGGAGCTATACAGATGGATCGATCAGAGGTGGAGACCTAAAGGACATGTGGATCTCAAATTGGGAGCCCAAGGTTTTTTGACAGTGATCTTTACGAATCTGGAAGATAAGAACAAGATCTTTGAGGAAGGGCCATATTTCTTGAACAATGCAGGCCTGTTCATGAAATATTGGGAGGAGAGATACAACCCAGAAAAGGAAAAACTGCTTGATGCACCAGTCTGGGTTCGACTGTTTGGGCTTCCTGATGAATTCTGGGACCCTGAAATTTTGGAAGGAATAGGTAACACGATTGGGAGCTTTGTTAAAATTGCAGAGGCCACGAAACGAGGTAAATATAATGCTTATGCGAGGATTTGTGTATACATGAATCTGGCAGAACCCCTCCCGGAAAACGTTGAAGTGGAGTATCACGATGATGTTTGGAAGCAGCCAATCGATTACGAACACATCCCCTTCAGATGTCGTAACTGCCATGAATATGGCCACTTATATAGGCAATGCCCACTGAATAAAGAGGAAGAGTCCAAGAAAAGCCAAGCGGATCATCAGAGAAGTACTGAGAGAATGGAGGAATCGGAGAGAGGTTTTCAGCAGGTTACAAGGAAGAAGAGGCAGAATAAAGAGGGACCAAAAACCCAATCTCAGGAGAAACCCAGCCAAAAAAACAATCAAAACAAGTTTCAGGTACTGCAGAGCGAAAATGAGGAATATGAAGTAAATTTGGAGGACGATGAGGACCCGGGGAACACCCCTATGGAAATCGCCGGAGAGGAGAAAGGAAAGGAAAAGAACCTGAACAAAACCAGCAGAGAACGACCGGAGGAGAAGATAGAAGAAACATAAATGGAATCTCAGATGGAAGTGGAAAACCAACCTGAAAGCGAAGCTGAAGAGGAGAAAATCATGAGAAGGTTAATCCAGGAATGGAAGTATCTTGACAACAGATTCATACCTGAAAAACAAAAACAGTTGTACAAGGAAGTATTCCAGAAATACAAGGAGAGAAAAGGGGAGCACCCGGATAAACCAGTAATGACAGGAAGTGAACAGGGGAATGAAGCGAAGGGAATGGGCAGCTCTGGCAAAACCAGCAGGAAAAGAGGACGAAAAACAATGAGTGAAACTATCCAGATGGTGGGAGAAACGTTGATAAACTCAGGTAAGGTGATACCTCTGTCTGAGGTATTCTTCCCCTCCTTCCAAAAGTTTTAAATGATAGTTATTAGTTGGAATATTAGGGGTTTGAATAGTAAAGGTAAACAAAGGTATATGAAGGATAAGCTGAAAAAAGAGAAACCTAGCATCATGATTTTACAAGAGACAAAGATTTTGGTTCAGTAGCTTGAAGAAATAATAGAAAAAAGCAGATTGCAATATCAAGTGATAGGGCAAGACGCAATCGGTTCTGCAGGAGGTATTGCAGTTCTGTGGAATCCGAATGAAATCATCTTAGATAGTTGGACCAGCATGCGTGGAATCCTTACTGGTCTGGGTAGGATAGTAGGAACCAAGGAACAGGTGGTCATTTCAGGGGTTTACGGCCCCCCTTCTCCTGGGGAAAAAGAGAATTTCATAAATAGTATTAAATTTGTCCGTAGACTTTACCCTGAAGCTGCTTGGATCATTGGAGGCGACTTCAATTTGATCAGATCCTTAGAAGAGAAAAAAGGAGGGGTTAGGAAGATGGACCACTTCATGGACAGATTTAATGAAATGATAGAGGAACTACGGCTTGTTGATATCCAGACCATTAATGGGATTTTCACCTGGAACAACAGAAGGGGAGGAAAAAACCAAATTGCTTCAAGACTGGATAGATTCCTAGTTTCTGAAGCCATCATGAACAAATATGTCTTTGTGGAAGCCAAGATCATTCCATCCCTGGGATCTGACCACTGGCCAATTCGATTAGAAGTAGATATCAAGAGGAATCAGGGAAAAAGGCCCTTCAGATTTGAAGCCTTCTGGTTGAGGGACCCTGAATTCATCAAGAAAGTAGAGGAATGGTGGCAACAATGTACTGTTCAGGGCAGAGGTAAAATGCATACGTTCCAACTAAAACTGAAAGAGCTGAAAGGAAAAATAAAAAAATGGAACAAAGAGAAGTTTGGTAACATTCTGGAAGATAAGCAAAAACTAGAAGGGGAAATGGAGGATCTTCAATAGAAGATGATTTTGGAAGGTAGAACAGAGGAGAGTATTAACAGGGAAGGGGTAATCCTTGGCAGATTGGAAGAGAGACGGAAGCAAGAGGAGATCTTGTGGCGACAAAAATCAAGGATAAAGGGGCTAAGGGAGGGGGAAAGAAACACTAAATTCTTCCATCAGGCTATGATCAAGCATAGATAGGGAAACAGGATTCTATCGATCAAAGACAAGAATGGGGAAAGAGTGGTGGAGCAGACTGAGATTGAACAAGTCCTAATGGATCACCACAAAGAAATTTTAACAGAACCTCAAGCTGATAGAACGAGAGCCATTCAGGAGATCTGCTCAGCTATCCCCAGCTTGGTTACTGAGGACCAAAACAAAGCGCTCATGAGGGCTGTGACCTTAGAAGAGCTTGAGGAAGTTGTGAAAGCAATGAAGAAAGGGACAGCTCCTGGACCAGATGGCTACACGGTGGACTTTTAGTAGGCAGGCTGGCACTTCTTGGGAAGGGAGATTCCGGATCTAGTGGAAGAATCAAGGATGAACCAGAAGGTATGGCCTGCTCTTAATTCTACTTTTTATGCCCTCATTCCTAAGGGAGACAATCTAGAAGATGCTAATGGCTTTAGACCTATAGCACTGTGTAATGTCATTTACAAGATGATTACATCCCTGATTGCCAAGAGATTAAAACCCCTCTTGGACAATTTAATCTCGGCTGAACAAACAGGTTTTGTGGAAGGCAGGCAGATCCTTGATGGCCTAGTTGTTACTCAGGAAGTTATCCATTCCCTAAAAGTTAAAAAGCAAAAAGGAATGATGATCAAATTAGATTTGTCAAAGGCTTATGATAGATTAAATTGGAAATATTTGGAAACAGTCCTAGAAAGATTTGGTTTTCACCAGAGATGGATTGCCTGGATCCATAATCTGATTTCTTCTCCACACTTTTCTATTCTAGTTAATGGAAGCCCCACAAAAACCTTCAACGCCTCTAGAGGCATTCGACAGGGAGATCCTTTGTCCCCGTTTCTATTTATTCTAGCCGCTGAAGGTCTGGGTCGATTCATCAAACAAGAGAGAGCAGCAAACAGGATAAAAGGTCTGAAAATATGGGGAAACAACCTGCCTCTAACTCATCAACAATTCGTTGATGATATTATGTTGTTTGGAGAACCAACGGTAAGAGAAGTAAAGCATTTCAGGAGAATCTTGGACCTGTTCGCGGAGGCTTCCGGGTTGGAAATCAATAAAGATAAATCTTGTATCTTCATCTTCAACACAGTGGACCAGATCAAAACCCATCTCATTAGATTACTGGGATTTAAAAGAGGTGAACTACCTACGAAATATTTGGGCAATGTTCTGGACTTCACATCTAAAAGGATGAAAAATTGGCAAGGTGTCCTGAATAAACTAAGCAACAAGGTTGCAAACTGGGCCTTCAGGGTTCTAAACATTGCTGGAAGAGTTGTTTTGGCCAAATCGGTCCTACAGGCCATCCCCATCTACCCTTTATCGATTATGGCTGCCCCTGTTGGGGTATGTGCTAAGATCAGAGAAATCATAAGGAAGTTCATATGGAGCGGGTCTGATCAAAAGAAAAAATGGGCGATAGTATCGTGGAGTCAGCTAACAGAAAGAAAGGAGAAAGGAGGGTTGGGGCTAAGGGACCCTGAAGTTCTTAATAGAGTTCTGGGAGCCAAACTGTGGTGGCGATGGCTCAGAGGGGGAAATCATCTCTGGAAAACCATATGGAAGACTAAATACAGAATGCCTAACTCTCTAGTCGAGATCCTAAGGCAGCAGGAAACCCCCAAAGGATCCATAATTTGGGAATTAGCCTGTCAAAACAGGGATCTGGTTGAGAAACATATTTTTTGGGAAATCCGGGGGGGTACAGAGGCCAACTTCTGGGAAGACAGGTGGCAACAAAGAGAAAGATTGAGCAGAATTCAGAACTTTCACCAGATCCGGGGTAGAATTGAAGGGAACAGAACGTGTGTAAGGGATTATTGGAAGGTAAATGATATGGCAGAGGGATGGAGAGTCTGGGAAGACCCGGTAGAATGGGACCGCGAGCTTAGCACAGATCTCCAAGAAATTTACAGGAAAGAAATGGGATCTAGGAAAATCAGAGCTCGTAATGGGAAGGATATCCTCCGGTGGGGGAATTCCATGAAAGGTTTGTTTACAACCAAAGAGGCTTACTACCTAATGGATTCTCAAAACAGAGGTGACAGGAATTTGGAATGGAAAACAATATGGGAAAGTAATTGGTGGCCGAAGGTGTCCATTTTTGTTTGGCTGGCCTCAAAAAACAAAATCCTAACCTGGGATCGTATTCAGAAAAAGGGCTTCAATGGCCCTTCGCGATGTTACCTGTGCAACAACGATGGAGAGACCAGGGATCATCTGCTGGTCAATTGTCCGTTTACAGAGAAACTTTGGACGATTACTAGACGAACTTTTAATAAACTTGGAATAAATATCAGAGAATTTAATGAACTGGTTTTCCAGTGGAGCAAGGAAACCTTTCACTGTAGAGTAGTCCAGAGGGCATGGAATCTTATCTCTGCATTTATACTCTGGATGGTCTGGAAGGAGAGAAATCGGAGGGTATTTCAGAATTCTGCTAAGGAACCAGAGGTAATTTGGGAACGGGTGGTCGAGAGTATGCGAGAGACTATCCTAGTTGAGAAATGGGAGGGAGATGACTGGAAGGCGAACCAGGAAGAACAAGGAATTCTGAACAAATTAAATTTAAATTTTGAGATGGTCCAATTTAAATGTTCGGCCCGCCACGATATGAGAATTCAAACTCCCGACAAATTCAGATATCCGAGAGATCACTTTGTTAAGCTAAACTTCGACGGGGCCTCGAAGGGGAACCCGGGCGAAGCCGGCTTCGGGGGG
The DNA here is from genome assembly GCA_031772625.1 of Pinus tabuliformis. NCBI lineage: Eukaryota > Viridiplantae > Streptophyta > Pinopsida > Pinales > Pinaceae > Pinus > Pinus tabuliformis. The sequence goes on along the minus strand of CM062809.1, from coordinate 903,884,196 downwards.
ATCTTCAGAGACAGCAATAACCAAGTAAGGTGGATATTTGCAGATTGGGGAGGAGAGATGACCAATAATGAGGCCGAGTTCTGGGCTCTGCATCAAGGATTACGAATTGCTGTTAGGAACGGCTACACCAATCTGGAAATCACAGGTGACTCGCAGATTGCAGTGGACATGCTGAGGAGGCTCAACAACGGGCGGGGATGGGAGAAAGTCACTAAAAGTTGGCGGACTGCGGGCATTGTTCAGGAAATTGCTGATCTTGTAAAACGAATTGACTACAGAATTATAAACCATGTTCGAAGGAGAGGGAATCAGGCAGCGGATTGGCTGGCCAATTGGGGCTGCAGGGGACGTGGCAGCACGATTGACAGTCAGTGGAGAGCCGTGGAGGGAAACAGGGAGTGGAAGGAGCTGGCGGACATCATTAAGGCTGATCATGATCAGGCCACAGATGACAACACACGGATCAGTGAGCTGGATTAATAGAAGGCAGTGGAGATCCTGATATATGAACATGGTTCAATCGGGCTTCGGTAAAGACATCATATCAGATTACGGGGTGTATGATCAGGAGTTATGTGGTAGTACAGCGACGGCGGGAGGGGCGAGTAGGTAGGAGTACACACAAGATGAGTTAATAAATGCTCGAGCCATCAGAGGCAAGGGGAGCGGTTCGTCAGACTTCACAGCAGAGGAGATTAGTAGAGAAATGATGGTCGAGGGTAGTGGCTCATCGGAAAACTACCGGCGGCAATCGGAAGTAGAACCAAGATGGTACCCCGAGGACAGGAGAACGATATATATCCAAAGCAGGATGATCGTTAAAACATTATGTGATTTCCTAATTTGGGGAGGTTCGGAGGTTGCAGTTGAGAGGAAGCAAAGAAAATCTAAGATCTTAGATAACCAGAGAGTGGTGCGTGTCAGACCCATGGGCAACATGGAGACCAGACAGAAATTGAGAGAAACAGAGGAGCAACAGAACGCAGAGGTGGGGAACAGGAGCCGAAAAGGCAAAAACATTCTGCAGGACGAACAACCGTTTAAGATTTGGGATGTTGAGGATGATTCGGAAGAGGATCTGGTTCCTGACGTAGGGAGTGAACGTCTTTACCCTCAAAAGAACTCGGCGGATGATGTAAATGAGCAGACGGGGGAGGACCAGTCCGAGTCGCAGGACTCGAAGGTCCGCCGTTATGGCTTGAGGAAACGCAGTAAGACACCCAATAGGGAAGGGGATTCGGAGCGGAAAAGAGGCCGAGGGCAGAGGAGGAAAGCGCAGGAGGAGGGGGAGAATTCCAGGCGCGGCCAGAGTAAAGACAAAAAACAAAAGAAGACTGTGAACCACAGAATTCGAAGGGCTGAACAGGCTTACTACCGTAACTCCAACCCTGCTGTGCGTAGAATCATGCAGTATCTTGAAGAGGAGTCGTTACAGGATCAATCTGCAGAGGAGATGGAAGAGTGGGAGTTTCTTCTCCATGACCCTGGTCATACCAGGGGGCGAATGTCATTGTTCAAGCAGTCTCTTCATATTTATTGGGTGATGAAGGGATTAATGGCCAAGGCTCTGGAGCAAGTGGCAAAGGAGATGGTTGAGTTGGCCCAAGGAAATCCAGACATCCGCAGAGAATTGAGCTTCATTCGCATAGCAATGGCAAGGCAGGAGGAGAAGCTGGATGCAATCCAGCAAATGCTGAATAGGGACCATCCAGAACCAGCGAGAGTAGCCAACCAGCAACCAAATGCGGGCAATGACTGACATAAGATATGTTTAGAAACTGCAATAGTTTTTTTTATTATGGCTTGTTATATGTTAAAGATAGGGAAAAGCAAGTAGTGCAGATTAGCAGTATTAGTAAGTTTCAAGACTGCATCGTTTATTTAGCTAAGACAATTAGACTGTGGACCTTCTATTTTTGGGCTGCAATTAAAAACTATAGGTGGATTTCTGACCCGGTTTCCCCACGTAGGCGGGCTGCAACAGTTTTGAAATGATGTAATGTTCTGTTGATCAAGTAATAGAAAGAGTACCATCCTAGCTTACAAAAAAAAAAACATTTCCTTGGGTAAAAGGTAAACCTGCCGAGGCTATGGAAACCTACTGGCAGAAGTGGCACTACCTATGACATTGGAGTCTATCTTAATGCAAAACCTATAAATAGTTTTTATCTCATCATTATTGATGAGGCTGATCAATAGGTAAATCATATGGACCTCAATGCCACTCTCCAGCATATTAAAATCAACTTTTCTCACATCTATTTACATGTTTTGTTATATTTTGCTTAGTGAGAAGGGTAAAGATGAGATGTTATGTCATGTGGCCTAATGTGCATTAATTCCAATATTTGGAGCAATTTTGGCTAATTAAAGTGCAGGAACTTGAAGTAGAAAAGCAAGAGGGATTTTAGGAGATTGTATCTCCCTACTTAAATCCTCACTCACTCGAAGATTCCTCCACCAGATCTCATCAGCTCGGAGTTACAAGCAGCCAAGCCATTGAGGTCATTGGCAGCCAAGCCAGTGATAGTTGAAGACAAGTTGATCTCAAGTTGGGAGCAAAGCCTCCTAAATTTAAGGAAGTTGTTGGTAGCTTTAGTTGTATAAATAAGAAGGCCTAGGGCTTCATTAGGGTTCGACTTTTTTTTGTAGCCAAGAGGCATTTTCGAGCTAAGACATTGTCACTGATAAATCTTATGTATTTTTGATATTTTAATGAAAGTGAAAAGAATTCCCTTGATCCAACATTGAGTTGACATAGAGGGCTGAAGAACTTGGGTTAGTGCCCAACCCTAGTAGCAGAGGTTCCTCTTTTTGTACATGTATGCTTAGATTGCATTCATATTTAGCTGTTGAAGTAATTTTGGTTTTGTTTAATCTGTAAGTATTTGGATGATTACTTAGTTTGCTTCCATTTTTGGATAGATAGATCAGTGGTATCATAGTCACAGTAAACACTTCAAAAAATCTTGTGATAGTAGCCTTTGCGTCGTCTTCCTTATGGGATCATGATTTGAGGGTTCCATTCACATAGCCCAAAAAAATAGAGTTATTGTTTGATCACTGCATAACCTAGGGTTTTTTGTTGAATAGATCATTGTCTCTAAATTTCTTAGAAGTGTCTACAATTGTCATTTTTGATCTCTTGAGTTTTCTATGGTTTAGAAGCACTTCCAATCATAAAATTAGCCATTAGCTATTGATAACTCTATTTTTCCTCCATTCAACTCACGTTTTCCATGTATAAATGAAATTGTGCATAAATAAAGAAAATAGTGTATGTTGTTGCAGGAGCTTCTGATCTGCAGGGTGACCTCATCTCATTCGTGTCATCCAAGTCTTCTCCACCTATGATGCCAAAGTCCACCAAACCCTAATCCAAATTCTTTTTTTGTAAGCAAAGTGGTCATTTTCCTTGAGAAAATCCAACCATTTGGAAGCATTTGACTGAGCCTTGGGTAGTGTGCACCTCCTCCATGCCTTATTTCCCCATCAAACACATTTCCCACACTTCATTCCACCTTTCCTACCTCCTTATAAGCTTTCAAACTGTTTCCTGTAGTAAAATAGGGCATCCTGTAGTACTACATGAAACCCTATAGCAACCTATTTTTAAGCCCAAATTGAGCAGAAATGGTCATCTGAGCTTAGGTTAGTCCTCCACTTGGCTTCCATACCCTTGAAACTATTCCAGACCTTCCCCCCCATACCTGTCTCCCCTGCCAAAGAACAAGTGGGAAATTAGCATTTGCATTCATAAAACTAAACATCAAAAAGGCTTTTTCTGCAATTTCTAAGTTAGCACATGCATGCAACAGTCATAGTAGTTCTTAGATAAAATTCCATGCCCAGTTAGTCAAGATAACTAGATGTTATATACAAGGTTAATTTAGGTATCTTTTGCAAGAAAAATGTGTAGATGCTTAGCTAGATGATTTCATGTCCCTTTATAGCACCTTCCAATTCAGCACCTTCATTTCCTAGAATAGGCAGCATTCCTTTTTTTGCATTAAGAATAATTTTTCATTTTCCATTTGGTAGTCAGACTCCTTCTAGTCAATAGAAGACTAGTTTGAAAAACCCTAGTGGTCTATCGCCCCAGTTGAAAAGTGACAAGAGTGGACCATTTCATCTACTCTGTATACAACACTGTCACTTCCAAGTTTGTACAAACCCCGGGTTGATGAAGTAAAGTTGGTAGCTCCAGGTGTTGTAGCATTCTTGCTGTAATATTGGTGCTTGTCACTTTTTGGCATCGTTACCGGAGAGGTGTCTAAGTATATTTGATTTTTTCTTTCTTTCTTTCTTCCATTCAGTAAAGAGTTGCAATCTTTTCTTTCTTTCCAATTCTTCTAGTAGTTCCATTTAGAAAATAGTTGCAAATCTTTGCTTTCCTTTTGTTTTGCATGTAATTCTAAAAAAACCCTGAAAAAAAAAAACTCCTTTCATGCCTCATAGGAGTAGAGACAACTTAGGGAAATTTTTGCCAAAAAACCCATTAGGCGAACAACCAGAGATATTTGAAGAGCCTATTGGGGAAGAAGAAGATACCATTCCACCGACCTACACCATGGATGAAAATGGAAATGGGATTGAAGACAGAGGAGGAGATGAGAATAAAGTTGAGGGTGATTTTCCCATCAGAGAAACTAATGGAGATGCTAGGATGAAAAATATAAGCCCATTTTCCCTTCCTCACTTCCATGGCCTGACCTCAGAGGACCTAGATACCATTTTGTTCGAGTTTGTTGTCATATGCAGAACTTATGATTACACCTCTGATGACCAAAAGTTGAAATTGTTCCCATCCACCCTCAAAGATGTAGCCTTGCGCTAGTTCATGGGTTTACCTGGGAACAACATCACCACCTGGGCTCAGATGCAAAAAGCCTTCAACAATAAATATAGGGACTATTTTAGGTCCAAAGATACTAAAGAGGAAATTTTTAGAATGACCTTGGGACATGATGAATATTTGGAAGATGATGAGGAAAGGTTCCAACATAGCTACAAAAGGGCTAGGTGCACCCTCGATATTGAATCACTTAAGCTAGTCCTTCTTAGAGGGATCAGGGAAGATCTCCTAGAAAACCTAAACCTGTTGTCAAGAGGGGACATTTATCAATTACCCTATGATGATATCAAGACTATTTTCAAAAATCATTCTATGGCAGCCAGAAAGAAGGGTAGGGCTAGTCCAGCTTTGGCCAGTTCATCCTCCTCCAACACATCCATAAAAATTGAAATTGGGAAAATGTTGGAAGACTTCAAGAGTGAAATGTTGCATACCCTTTCTCTACAAATAGACACCATGCATATCCAGAGGAAGCAGGAGGAAGCAGAAAGAGCATTAGTTGTCTTCTTCCCTAGATGCATGAGAAGGCACCCTAGGAATGAATGTCCATTGAATATTATAGATATTTGCTCAGCCTATGAGGAGAACCACTCCACAGAGAAGTGCCCTTCTATGCCTGGATTGAAAGTTATGTATCAAGGAACTTAAGGGGTGACTGAACAACTCTGCTCTATCAACCAAAGGAGGCCTCAAGGACCTCGACCATGCTAGCAAGGCATGCAAGGGGCATCCTATTCATATTAAAACCCTAACCAGAATGCATCCATTCCCTCTTGGTGCCCTTCCGCTCATCCTTCATGGTCCACACCTTCTCCCTGGTATTTTGTACCTCATAACCATTCCCAACCTGCCAACCAACCATTTCAGCGATATACTCCTCCACAACCTCAGTGGAATGCACCATCCCAGTGGTGGAGGCCCCCATACAACAAATCTCTAGCCTTACTGCCTCCACCTCCATCCCAACCACAACTCCTTCACCCTGCTCCACCTAAGCAACCTCAGGTGCCTTCTGAGCCAAATCTGAGCCTGAACAATAGATAGGCACAACAAGTCTACAGTGGGGAAGAATCTTACCCTGCCTATGATGTGGAAATTCAAGAAATCAACCTCAGGTCTCGAAGAGTACTTCCAGATAATAAACCTCCATCTCAACCTGAGGAGATTGAAGAGGAAAAGGAGGAGAGTGTCCCTCAAGAAAATCCACCTCCTTTTCCTGAGAGATTAATCCATCCTATCCAACACACCCCAGAAGAGACTGAACTTCTGGGTGAATTGAAAAACTTGTGTATTAAAATCCCTCTCCTCCAAGCTATCAAGGATGTCCCCATGTAAAACAAATTAATCAAGGAGAAATGTTTCAAACATCGTGGGAGGCGAAAGAAAGACACCCCTACAATTAATGTCAACGGACAACTGTCTGACTTAATGTTGGGGCGGGTGATTTACCCAAAGTATTTAGATCCTGGAAGTCTTATGGTAGATGTGCACATCGATGGTATCATTATCCCCCATACCTTGATCAATCTTGGGGCCGCCATCAATGTGATGACTAAGGAGACTATGCTTAAACTGAATCTCTAAGGATCATTAAAAAAGACCACAACAATCTTGAAGCTTGCAAACAGGTCCACAGTAGCTCCTGAGGGACTTGTCGAGGATGTGATGGTCTCCATTTATTCTTGGGAACCATGCTGACTTCTTAGTTCTCCAACCTAAGACCAAGTTCAATGGTTATCCTCTCATCCTTGGAAGGCCATGGTTAGCCACTGCTGATGCTTACATAAGTTGCAGGGTTGGGAATATGACCATTAAAAATGGGCATTTGTCCAAACAATTGGTCTTGTACCCTCCTTCCCAACCATCTCTAGAGCATGACTTACCTTTATGGTTAGAAGAGGAGGAGTAATATGAAGTCTACTCTTCCCAATTTTGTACCTTAGATGCTACTATAGGAGGGGGGAAACCTGATGAAGAGGACCTAATTGAGAAAATCCTCCAGAATCAACCCCCCAACACCATGTCTCTTGAGGAGTTAGTGAAGAAAGCTAAAGATAACCCTTGGAATGATTTGTGCCTAGCTGAATCAAGTCCTACTCATGTCAAGATGATAGAATTTGGTCCAGAAAGAACATTGAAAATCAACCCCTCTCTCTCTGTACATCAGGAAGAGGAGTTATGTGACATGCTAAGAAAGCATCTGGATGCCTTTGCCTGGAGTTATAAGGAAATGAAGGGAGTGCACCCTTCGGTGTGTACTCACCACATTTACATCAAGGAAGGCTGCAAGCCAATGTGCCAACCTCAGAAGAGAATGAACCCAACCCTCAAGGATATCGTCAAAGAAGAACTATAGAAGTTTTTGGATGCAGGGTTCATTTACCCCATCTCAGATAGTGAGTGGGTGTCTCCTCTGTTTCTAGTTCCAAAGGAAAATGGGAAGTGGAGGATTTGTGTGGACTACAGAGAGATAAACAAAGACACAAAAAAGGACCATTTCCCTCTACCTTTCATTGACCAAGTATTAGATGGTCTGGCAGGAAAGAAGTTCTTCTCTTTCCTGGATGGGTTCAGTGGTTACAATCAGACCCAGATCAGCCCATAGGACCAAGATAAAACCACCTTCACATTTCCTTGGGGTACCTTTTCTTATAGAGTCCTTCCTTTTGGATTATGCAATGACCCTGCCACTTTTCAGAGGGAAGTCTTGAGCATATTTACAGAGCTAGTCCATGACTTTGTGGAAATTTATATGGATGATTTCACCCCCTATGGGTGTGATTTCCTAGAGGCTCTCTCTAACTTGGTAAAATTATTAAACAAATGCATTGAAATGAACTTATCCATTAGTCCTGAGAAGTGTGAGTTATTGATGACTACATGGATTTTTCTAAGTCACTCAATATCCTAGAAAGGACTGCAAGTGGACCCAAATAAGATCGCTATCAAAAAGAGGGTCCCTACTCCTCAGAAGTAGAGGGAGTGTCAGAAGTTTCTTAGGTTTAGTTGGATACTATAAGAGATTCATAAAATACTTTAGCAAGGTAGCCTCACCTTTGTTTGGACTATTGGCCAAGGACTCCAAATTTTTATGGTCAAAAAGCTACCAAGAGGCCCTAGAAACCTTAAAGAACAAGTTGACTACTGCACGTATACTCCAAGGCCCAAATTGGGCTCTTCCTTTCCAAATCCATGCTGATTCCTCTGAAAACGCTATAGGATCATCTCTAGGCTAGATAGATGACAAGCTACCTTATGCCAATTACTTCATCAGCAAAATTTTTTCCAAGGTTGAATTGAACTATAGTGTGACTGAAAAAGAGCTCCTAGTTGTTGTGCATTCCTTGAATAAATTTAGACATTACATCACTGGTGACCAGACCTTTGTACATACTGACCATGCTAATATTAAATATTTGATTAACAAACTTGATGTGAATGCCCAAATTATTAGATGGTTACTTTTGTTACAACATTTTGATCTAACTATCATTGATAAGCCTGATAGGGAAAATGTAGTTGCAGATTTTTTGTCCAAATTGGATTTACCTGCAGGTGAGGAAGGAATGGTTGATGACCAACTTCCATATGAGAATTTTTTTGTTATTTCAATTCTCTCTCCATGGTTTGCTGACATAGCCATCTACTTAGTAGCTACACAATTCCCTCCAAATCTGTCCTCCAAGGAAAAGAGCAGAATTATAAGGAAAAGCACCCCATTCACTTGAATTGGGGGAAATATCTTCAAGCAAGGCCCATATCAAATTTTAAGAAGACATGTTAGGGAGGAGGAAGTTTTTGACATCCTTCTGGCCTGTCATGATGGACCTTGTGGAGAGCACTTTGTAGCTAAGAGGACAACCTTCAAGGTACTAAAAGCTGGCTTCTGTTAGCCCACTCTCCACCAAGATGCAAGACGATATACCAGCCAATGTGACCGGTACCAAAGAATGGGGAAACCTACTCCTAGGGATGAAATTCCTTTGCAACCTCAAGTGACTATTGAGCCATTTGAAAAGTGGGGCATGGATTTCATTGGGCCCATTGATCCACCATCACGACAGAAAAAGTACATAATTGTGTGAACTGACTACTTGACAAAGTGGGATGAAACCAAGGCTGTCAAGGTATCCATAGAAGAGAAAGTGGTTGATTTCTTGAGGGAGAATGTGTTTTACAAGTTTGGATACCCTAGAGAGCTAGTCACTGATCAGGGAACTCAATTCACCTCACACATGATTGAGAATCTGTTAAGCCAACATAAGATCAAGCATAGGAAATAAACTCCTTACCACCCTCAGGCCAATGGGCAAGTAGGAGTTACCAACAAAGCATTGGAAAGCATTCTCATAAAGGTGGTGAGAAGTAGCAGAAAGGATTGGGTTGATAGACTAGTGGAGGCCACTTGGGCCTACAATACAACTTGGAAGACAACCACTAGCTTCATCCCTTATGATTTGGTCTATGGGAAGAAGGCTCTCCTCTCCATTGAGTTTGAGTACAACACTTTAAGAATGGAAGCACAGTTGGATTTGGATGTTACAAGGGCACAATAAGAGAGGTGACTCCAGCTCAATGGGTTAGATTAATTCAGGATGCAGGCCCTCCTACACACAGAGGTGAGTTAAGTAAAAAGAAAGGTTTGGCATGACAAAAATATCAAAGACAAATTGTTTCAAGAAGGTGATTGGGCTTTGTTGTATGACTCCAGGTTCAAGGATTTCAAAGGCAAGTTGATGACCAGATGGTTGGGCCCATATGTGATAGAAAAGTTCCATGACAATGGTGTTGTTCAAATAAGAACCATTGATGTAGAAGGTATCCCCTTTCTTGTCAATGGGTATATATTGAAAGCCTACAAAAAACCTATGTCAAAGGAAGAGTTCGTCAGTAGTATTAGTAAGGTAGTGATGGTGATTGGAGTCTCGACTTCCACCTCACCAAATTCTTGAATATTGTCAAATTTTTGAAAAAAATGAAAAAAAAACAAAAAAGACAATAAGAGACCTAGGTAAAAACCTCCATGAGGCACCTAAGGCCCACTTTTGGGTTGAAAAACTCCTTGAGGTAGCCTAAGAGTGAAATAAAAAAAAAAAAAAATTAAAAGATCCCAGGGTGAAAACCTCCCTTGAGGCGCCTAGGGTAGGCAAACAGGTTGAAAACCTCCTTTGAGGTGACCTAGTTGTCTTTCAAAAAAAACACAAAAACACAAAAATGTAATGGCAGGGACCTCAAACTTGCCCACTCATAATAACTCCTGGTTTTTACAGGTTTTCAAGGAAATAATGGACACCAAGTTCAGAGAGTAACAAGCCAAGAAAAAACCCATTCTTCATTCATTCATTTCATATCTTCCATGACCACCATGTCTCATGCATCCATACTCATCTCCAACCATCAAAAATCCAATTTTCAGGCAATTTTCTAACTTCTACAGGATTTCCTGTAGTTACTACAGGAGTTTCCTGTAGTACTACAGGAAGTCTTGAAAATCTACAGGAATGAAATCTCGGTTGAGAAATCATAATGCAGGCCTATTTTGGGTTGAAAGAGGAGGCCATTTACCTCACCACATCTCAACTAACACCATTTCATGACCATGTCACCCTTTGTGTCCATCAAGAAATCTACTTAGAAAAGGGAAAAAAAGAAGAAGAGGAAAACAAAGAAAAGTCCAAGGGCCATACCATCAGTAGCCTACCTCACCTACCACTCCATCTCCCCATTTCCACCCCTTCCACTCCTACTTCAACACCTATTCCTCCTCCAAGAAAAAGAAAAACAAAAAAAATTCAGAAAGAGGTAGCTACAGGATTTCCTGTAGTACTACAGGAAACCCTGTAGCAGCCTATATTGTAACAACAATAGTCTCTAGTATCCTCCTTCATCATCCATGCAGAGGAAGAGTATCAACACCCTTGCAGGTCTATGGCACCTATCCAAAGCTCAACAACAACAAAAGAGGCCAGCACATGCACATCAAAACAAAGAAGACAACCTATTAGCCAGATGAAATCAACAAAACAAGAGAAAAATGGAAGATGTATCTAAACCAGAAGAAGCACAACAGAGCCACCCTCCAGCATGCATCAACCAACCAAAGGAAGCCATAGGTATGGCACCTCATCCACACTCTCTCCTAAGTACGAATATGATAAAATGGTAAGAATATGAAAAAGTTGGTTTTATAAGTTGAAGGTGGCCGGTTAACTTGGCCACCCTCAGCCTGAAAACAAAAAGTTAAGTTCTAGTCAGTAGGACATGTGGAAAGGTCACATCAAAGGAAATAAGTTAGAAAGGTGGTTGATTTAAGTTTTATAGGAGTGGGTGATGATTACGAGAAAGGGTTGCATGATATATAATAGTGTGCCAATGGTCCAAAAGGAGAAATTACGTACCCAACCAGCTAGCACACCACTCCAAGGAATCGACCATAAATAGAAATTCCCTAACTTTCATGCAATACATTGTTCATTTCAAGATTTAGAGAACTGGGACCACCTAGAGGAACCATCAAAGAAGAAATCTAGTCTCGTCCATCCTATAGTGAGCACCTACAGGAAACGCAGAAAAACTATAGGAAATAGTGGGAATTGTCAAAAACTCTACGAGGGGGTGCCTAGGGCCCATCTATTAAGGAATTCTCCTCAAACAAGGCATTTAATTGAAAGTTAGGTGGCCCATATCATCTGTGCTTTAATTTGAAAAGAGGAAAGGAAAATAAATTGTCATTTTTTTCTAGTAATTACAGTGTGCATAGAGATAGACAGAATTGTGTGGAGATATAGGGAGAATTGTAGTAATCTCCCTTCTAAAATCTAAACCCTCAGTCAACTAGGAAATATCTTAAGCTAAAGCCACCAAATTACATACAATCAGATTGATAGAGAGAGAAAATGACAGGGGGTTTCAATAGAAGGGAGCCAACAAGAACATCTAGAATACATCTCCATCCCCCTCTGGTAGAGATATTTAGAAGCCATCAATGGTTGGGATTCTTTGAGCTACTTAGAGGATATGATGATGATATAGCTCAGGAATTTGCAATGTAACTCACACCTCCAGCTAGAGTCAGTGCCACTTCTGTGGTGAGAGGATTGTTAGTAACAATTACCCCTGAAAGCATTACCAAAATCACTACACTTCCTCTAGGTTTACAATGGAGAAAAGAGGATAAAGCTAGCAGCACTTATGAAAGAGACCCAACCACTAGTGAAGAAGAACATGAATAAGAACATGAAGAAGAAGAGGAAGAAGAACCAGAAGAAGAACATGAAGAAGAAGAGGAAGAAGAACCAGAAGAAGAAGAGGAAGAAGAGCTTGAAGAAGAGGAAGAAGAAACTGAAGAAGGAGAAGAGGAACATGAAGAAGAAGAGGATGAGCTAGAGGAAGAAGATGAGGAAGAGATAAACGAAACATAGGAAGAGAAGAATAGTGAGGAAGAAGCAAAAAAGGATGAGACAAGCCCTGAAACACATAACAAGGAAGGGGAGGAATCCCCAAGAGTGTCTCCTGAACCCACAGAGAAGGAGACAGATGCTGCCTTGACTTCCCTAAGCACACCCATAAAGTCAACACGAAAATGGTAGAGGCAGACTCCCCTATATTTCAAAACAAGGAAGAGCACCAGGATAAAATAGGAGAGACCACAAACACCTACCAAGACTCCTATCATCATTGAAGACTCACCAAAACGACAAGAAAAGCTAGTCTCCCTGGAAATGAAAGGTGAAGAGGGCACATCAAAAAAGGCTCCCCCAAAGTCACCAATCACCTATGTTAGGAGGCTTGTCACCAGGTCAACCTCAGAAAATAAAATCAAATAACCTTTTACCCCCTTTAAAAAAGGTAAAATCCTCCCACAGGAAACACAGATAGCCCTACAGGAAACTCTATCAGCACTACAAGAAACACAAAAAAAGGAGTAGGAAGGACAACAAGGACAAAGGAAAGGAAAGGAAGCAGCAACACAAGTACAGGGGGAGACAGATACTCCAAAGACAGTAAAGGGATAATCCAAAGAGCTACAGGAACCTAGCCCACAACCCAATCTCAGCTCCTATTATAGATTCATTGACAGAGGCAGAGTAATACCACATAAATTTTCCATCCCTCTATTCTTTGAGCTTGAAAAGGAGAGAGCAAGGACACATCGTTGGATGAAAATTTATAAATCAAAGAATGTATAGGATATGGACCATATGGAAGAGAAACTGCTAGAGATGGGCATAGATTTGAGTGAGATAAGAGACAGGGAAAGAGTGATGAAATCTCAACTAGAGGCTGAGAACACATGGCTAAGGAGGCAGGTATAGGAAAAAGAGAGCCAATTGGCCACTATGGAAAGTCTCTCTATGGAGGCAGTCTAGTGGAGGATGCTAGAAAAATCATATGCCTTGTACCTAAAAGAATAATGGCTACAATTTTAGATAAAGACCCTAGCACAACGAGGGAATATGCCTTTCCAAGACTATAGGCAGTTCATTGAGCTTTATGACCAAAGCACCCTGGAGGAAAGGGCCAAGATATCTGAATTCTACTTACATAACTTGGCCTTAACAGACTTGAATGTGTGGGTCTCTAATCCAAAGTTGTGGGACTTACAACCGATGGCCTTGGCATCATGGACGAGTCATGAGGAGGCCAGGGCTAAGGAAGTAAAGAGAGTTTTGGAAAGAGAAGAAAAAGAGCCCCTTTACATCAGAGCAGAACAGAGAAATTCCATGGTTGTCATTAGCACCCACAACCTCATCACCAATGATCCCCAGCTTGCACTAAAATACCTAGCTACACAAGAGCAAGAAGTCACTCATTTTTAGGACACTTTGATATTTCTAGGGTATGAAATCCAACGAGCATGTCAAAGGAGATGGGACACCTTACCATACAACCAAAAGATCAGGGAGTATCATTCCCCTGAAAGAATGAGGGATGCGCTAGAGAGGACCCCACTATATAAGAAGGAAATGCAAAGACTCAAAATCAACTAGATTGGCTTGCAACTTAGTCCAACATTGCTCTTGGGTATGTTAGAAGGAATAAAGGAAGAATAAGAAAGAAAGCAGTGGGAGGAAATAGAGAAGTATGAAGGATTTTATCCACAAGAGGAGAATACATCAACAGAAGCCTGGAATGTCAAAGAGGCCACAAGAGCAATGAAAGACATGGACATAGATTAATTTGCTCAGAGGATGAGCAACACTTTTAGTAGGGGGTGATGATGAGGCTCATTAATAGGTAAATAATATGGACCTTAATGCCACTCTCTAGCTTATTAAAATCAACTTTTCTCACATTTATTTACATGTTTTGTTATATTTTTCTTAGTGAGAAGTGTAAAGATGAGATGTTATGTCATGTGGACTAATGTGCATTAATTGTAGGATTTGGAGCAATTTTAGCTAATTAAAGTGCAGGAACTCGGGGTAGACAAGAAAGAGGTATTTTAGGAGATTGGATCTCCCTCCTTAACTCCTCACTCACTCAAATATTCCTCCACCAGATCTCATCATCTCGGAGTTACAAGCAGCCAAGCCACTGAGTTCATTGGCAGCCAAGCCAATGATAGTTGAAGAAAATTTGATCTCAAGTTGGGAGCAAAGCCTCCCTAAATTTAAGGAAGTTGTTGGTAGCTTCAGTTGTATAAATAATAAGGCCTAGAGCCTCATTAAGATTCAACTTTTTTTGTTGTAGCTAAGAGGCATTTTCAAGCTAAGACATTGTGACTGATAACTCTTATGTATTTTTTATATTTTAATGAAAATTAAAAGCATTCCCTTGATCCATCATTGAGTTGACTTAAAGGGATGAATCTCTTGGGTTAGGGCCCAACCCTAGCAGCATAGGTTCCTCTTTCTGTACATGTATGCTTAGATTATATTCATAGTTAGCCTTTGAAGTGATTTTGGTTTTGTTTAATATGCAAGTATTTGGATGATTACTTAGTTTGCTTCCATTTGTGGATAGATAGATCAGTGGTATCATAGTGATAGTAAACACTTCAGAAAATCTTGTGATAGTGGCCTTTACCTCATCTCCCTTATGGGATCATGATTTGAGGGTTCCATTCACACAACCCAAAAAAATAGAGTTATTGTTCGATGACTGCATAACCTAGGGTTTTTTGTTGAATAGATCACTGTCTCTAAATTTCTTAGAAGTATCTGCAATTGTCATTTTTTGTCTCTTTAGTTTGCTATGGTTTAGAAGCACTTCCATTCATAAAATTAGCCATTATCTATTGATAACTCTATTTTTCCTCCATTCAACTCATCTTTTCCATGTATAAATGAAATTGTGCATAAATGAAGAAAATGGTGTATGTTGTTGTAGGAGCTTCCGATCTACACGGAGACCTCATCTCATTCACCCCATCCAAGTCTTCTCAACCTACACTGCCAATTCCACCAAACCCTAATATGAATTATTGTTTTGTAAGCAAAGTGGTCATTTTCCTTGAGCAAATCCAACCATCTGGAAGCATTTGACTGAGCCTTGGGTAGTGTGCACCTGCTCCATGCCTTATTTACCCATCAGACACCTTTCCCACACTTCATGCTACCTTTCCTACCTCCTTATAAGCTTTCGGCCTGTTTCCTATAGTAAAACATGGCATCCTGTAGTAGAACTAGAACATCCTGTAGTAATACAAGAAACCCTGTAGCAACTTGTTTTTAAGCCGAAATTGAGAAGAAATGGTCATCTGAGCTTAGGTTAGGCCTACACTTGGCTTCCATACCCTTGAAATTATTCCAGACCTTTTACCCCATACCTGTCTCCCCTTCCAAAGAACAAGTTGGAAATTAGCATTTGCATTCATAAAACTAAACATCAAAAAGGATTTTTCTGTAATTTCTAAGTTAGCACATGCAATCAACAGTCACAATAGTTTATGATAAAATTCCATGCTCAGTTAGTCCAGATAACTAGATGTTATATACAAGGTTAAGTTAGGTCTCTTTTGCAAGTAAAATGTGTAGATGCTTAGTTATATGATTTCATATCCCTTTATAGCACCTTCCAATTCAACACCTTCATTTCCTAGAGTAGGTAGCATTCCTTTTTTTGCATTAAGAATAATTTTCCCTTTTCCATTTGGTAGTCAGACTCCTTCTAGTCAATAGATGATTGGTTTGAAAAACCCTACTGGTCTATCTCCCCAGTTGAAAAGTGACAAGAGTAGACCATTGCATCTACTGTCTATACAACACTGTCACCTCCAAGTTTGTACGAACCCCGGGTTGATGAAGTAAAGTTGGTAGCCCCAGGAGTTGCAACATTCTTGTTGAAATAATGGTGCTCATCAATTATAACTGACATTAATAATTGGCTGCTAGAGATAGGTTAAGTCTTTCATAATGATAGGCTGTGAAGTTTGCAAATAATAACTTTTCTTTTTATTTTTCAAAGAATTTATTATAAGAAATATGAACTTTAGCATTCTGATCTTAGTATATTTATTAATTTTTCTTTTCAATTTCATTAATTTATTCAGAGATAAATTTTTCGCCTAGTGCACCGCCAATTTTTGTAGCAAGGAACAACCCCCCAATTTTTATTAATCTTTTAGACATAATAATTAATGGGGACCCTTTGATTTTTCTTATGTATCCAAAAGACACTTTACATTATTTTAATAATAAGACAAAAGGAAAATAAGTTTGAATTCAGCCTTGAAATTATTTTCAAAAGAAAACATAAGATAATTCTTCATCAGGACAATTGTTATCAGAGTTACCCGACCATGAATTTTTTATAAAACATTACAATATTTTCTTCCCCAAAATGTGACTACCCGATATTCCTAAAGGGTTAAACTCCCAAGGTAAGATTCCCGATTATATGAATTGAGGCCTTTCCTTTTTTGGGCCTTTTTGTATCGAGACATTTTTATGAAATGGTACAAGATGTTTCTTCTCCAAGATTCCACTTTCCTAGGCCCTTTTCCTCTGTATTTGAAACTTTCTTATTGGGTCATTTTATATCAGAGCTTCACACATCGTAACAATTGTTTAATAAAACATACGAGAAAAGTTTCTTATGAGAAAAATCTTATAGCAAAAATTTGATATATCAAAACGTTGTTTATCGGAGGTTACTTATCTCAGAGCCTTGGCTTATCAGAATGTCTATCTCGGACCTTTCCATATCAAAGAAGTGTGATGTCGTAAGTCTATTTCAAATTCCTCTCTGATATCTCTGCTGCGAGATCCGATGTGGAAATATTCACGTGGCCCACCATATTTTCACATAAAGGATTTAATGTGATATTAATGTGTCTCGATTGTATAAACCTTTTACATCTAATAAGCTTTGGTTTTCTCAATCCATTTCTAAAAAGAAATTTAACACTAAGTTTCTATCTTGCGTCATTCTTAGTTTTTGCAAATAGTGTCTCTGCTAAGTCTCTACGTCTATCTTCTACATGTAAGCTCGAGTCCTCGACACATTGAAGAAATGAAGAAAAGAGGCAAGGGTAGGAAAAAGGCTCCTCAGAAGCAACCTGCCGGTCCATTTTTGGAAGATGTGGATGAGAAAAATCTAGGAGACTACCTATTTTCAGACACCATATGTACTAGAGGTGTTGGGATTTTCTCTTGGGAAGAAATTTATCGGTATTTTGAATATGAAGGGCCTCAAGTCACCAAAATAATAGTCATAGCCGATGACAAACTTCCTGTCTCAGAAAATACTCCAAGAGACACAACCAATTCCTTTCTTCATAGGATCACATCGAGGCCACTCTTAATGCCTTATACAGATATGGTTCGTTGGGTTGTTGAAAATTTGGATATTGCTGAGAGACACATTGTTATAGGCATATTTGGGCACAGCGACCCCAAACTCATATGTCCATAAACCAAGGGCTCTTTAGTCCCTAAAAGTGTTTTTTCATACCCTAAAGGATCAAAGTCAACTGATTACATCATTTCCCAGAAGTTCCACCTGAAAAACCACCCAGAACTGGCCAATGCTGTACCATACTGACTGCTCCATGGTCAAGGTACGATGCATACTGGCTGCCACACTAGCCAGGTGTGATGCATACTGAAATGGCCTTCTGTAGGGTGCAATGAGCGAGAACAGACAAATGGCAAAGATAGTTTTCTAAGTGGAAGCTCATGGAATCTTCCAGAACTTCTCCCAAGACACTTACCTCTCTGAATTCGCCCAGGGATGAGTAAGAGATCAATGAAATCTCCAAGTGGAACCATGAACTATCAGTGGAATGACACTAATCAAAAACCCAAAGTTGACTCACACCCTTGCAAGACATCTATAAATGGATCCCTCATCTGAGAGATCTAGAGGCTGGAATTTTGTAATTTGTAAGGAAGTGTTGTTGGTTTATCTGTGAGAAGAGACATTGTATTGTTGAGTGATCTTTCTTTTCATGAGGTGAAGAGGGCTTCTATTTTGGGAGGATGATGCTGGATCAAACAGCTGGGTTGTAATCCTTTCTTCTACTATTCATAAAGTTCTTTGAGTTTTCCTCCATATAATCGTGTGTTTGTGAATCTTATTGTTTATGAATGGAATTGTATGGTCAATATGTTTCTGATTTTGCATTGTTTATGATGTTTTAGATAGAGATGTTTTGATGGTTTTCTATTACTTTGACTCTACAGGTACTCTTTATAGCAGGACAAGTAGGAGATGAGTGGAAAATTCTATCAAGGGAAAGAGAAATCAAGCAAGGATCAAAGCGGAAGATCCAGGTTGGTCCTCTTTTCTTCCCTCTTATCTATCACACCTAAAGGAAATCTCAAATTGATTTGATTGTTTCTTTCTAAGATAGCTACCCATCTTAGTGGGAATAGCAGTTCGAATCGACACTAGTTTTTCCAGAAACAAAATGGCGACTCTGCTGGGGAGCGAATACTTTGTTTGTTTGTTATTATTGTTTGCTTTATAAACTACAGACGGAGGCTGAAGTTAGCCAGCTAGCCTTCGAACCGCCTTTGCTATGTAATTGTGAAGTAGATGAATGCTTCTTTAGTCAATCTCTAGGTTGGCTTATGAACTGAACATCTACGTTACAAGCATCCTAAGCACCCTTGTGGTAGCTCATAACCTCATAAGATCATACCCCTATACTTTGTTTTTACCGTCCATCATAACTCAGCCTAAATCACTGAACTTAGCTGTAAATTTTGAGCAAAAACCAAACTCAGTTTCGCTCCCTGGCCCATCGCACTGTCTGCAACTGGGCAGCCTGTATGCATCACACCTCCTGTGTGTTGCAGGTGAGATGCATCCCTGTTTCCCTGAAGGACAGGTGTGATGATTGAGTGACACTGTTTTTCTCTTTGAAATTTGGTTTTTCCTCCTTGTTTTCAGCTCTATTCAATAGTTTTGTTGTTCATGATCAGTATCTCATTGTTGAAGCCTCCTTCCTTTACATTATTTAGAGTCCATTGATTGGGATTTGTAAATGTTTTTATGTATTTTTCAATCATTTACAGTCCTCGTTTGTCGAAAGTAGCTTAATCAAACTGTCGTTTTTGATGCAAAAAGTGTAGTAACTGTCATTTTTAGTCAAAAAGAAGAGTGTCGTAAAGTGTTCCTCCTCTAGATAGTCGATTGTACTTTTTCATTGTATTTGATTTGGATTGTTAATATTTGAACTATCGAAAGTAGTTCCATTCAAAATTGAAAAGTGTCGTTTTAGTCTTCCTTTCGTTTTTTGAAAAGAAATTGTCGAAATGTCGCTTTGAAGAAAATAGTTCAGATCTGTACTTAGTTTTCCTTTTGAGCATTCTCACATTAAGGAAATGAAAAACAAATACATGCATTTGCATTTGCATTTAGACTGTGTGCAAAAGATGATTTAGGAAAAGTGCATTTAGTGTGTGCTCTTTGCTCTATGTTGAAAGAATTGTATTCTTCTTTCCTTAGTAGCTAGGATTTTCATTGCTAAAACAAAATAAACGACTGTTTATCATTTTAGATTGCATATTTAGGAATTTTACATCTACATCACGCGGTGAACCTTGAAAGACAAACTTCTAAGCAAGATCAACTCTAAAATAAATCTCAATGAACATAAAAACGCTTTGGAACCTAACACAACACATCTAGAAGTCTAGGCTAGAGACGTGTTCCGGTGTCGTAAAACCTGGTAACTATCATTTTCATCGAAGGTTGGGTGATTCCTCCTCTTTGATACGAAAAGTGCCAGTACGGACTTGTGCTCCCCGTACCATCGAGTATATATTGGGAGACCACAATAGGCTGATATCCTTTATCCTTAGGAAGCCGTGTCTACCGCCCTATCGATCGCAATGCACTGAACATAGCATTCGGGAAGATTGACTATCGTACATAAGTCCTTGGTAATTTCTCTATCATTTATCACCAAGGTGTATTTTGTAGTTTTGCAATTGGTTTGGTAATCCCTCTGTCTAGATTTCCAAAGTAGTCACTTTCGTTCCTTTTCGACTCCTTAAAAGAAAAGGTCCATCTGAGCACTTGTCACTTCAGGCTCATTAAAAATCGAAGGTGACTAGAGTTGCCTTTAGCTTTTTCTCGACTGTTAAAAATTGAAAAAGAAAGTTGTGTCAAAGCGTCATAAAATTTATTTAAATCAAAATAACATCCCTATTCCTTCATTGATCATAGGTTGAGATAATGGAGTCCAATCAAGGAACCCCTCTTGGAGGGAATCCTAGTCCTTTCTATTTGTAGGGAGATATTGGTGCTCCATATATGGCTACATAGTCCCTTCCGGGAATCACAATTGGCCTGCCAGTATGGCTATTCTCGACCTCTATTGTTCAAAATATCGTGATTCCTCAGCAATCAAATCAACAACCAGATGATACTAAAGTGGTCCCTTCACCTTCTACTTCGCTTATTTCTCCCTCCCCTTCTTCCTCTTCACTTGGCGAAACTAGTGATACTAAAAACGAAGTGTCTGAGAAGAAGAAGAAAGGGAAGGAGAAGAAAAAGAAGAAGCTAGTTAAACAAGGGGGCAACAATGAATCATCTGGTGAAAATTCACACATTAAATCTCCTAGATATACTTGTCTAATTTGCAAAGAAAACCATTTTCATTGAGATTGTCCTTGCATTCCGCGAATCTTGAGAGAATGGTCTCCCTGTTCGCACCATTCGGTCTCACCAACCTCTGGTAATCAGGTTGATAGCACACCGTCGACTAGTGAAAATGAAAGACCTGAACAGGAAAGAAAGGTCAAAACTCCATGTCTATTATGTGAGGGAGACCATCACCTTCCCCATTGTCCTTTTCTAGATGAGGCTAAGAGAATCTTGCATAATCATCCTGCTTCACTGCAACGACTTCTGCCTGGATACAATAAACTCTTATTGAGTCTATTGCTAGTTGAAAACCGACTGGCATAACTCAATTTTCAGTCGAAACGCCTATCGTTGAAAGTGAACCTTCCGAGTCCATACCGAACCAAAGTCAACAGGTCGAGATGGCAATCGACCCAGTCTTGCTTTCAGAAGGACCACCTTCAGATGATACAATTTCCAAAGAGAATGAGAACGACACCATTCAAATTCTTTTTGTCGATACAGAGTCTGGTGAACTTGGGGGAAATCCACCCATTCCTTTACAACATGAGGAAAGCCCCCGAGTTCATGAGGTTTATCTAGCTGTTTATTCGGTACCTCCTCCGAGTAGTCTAGTCATTTTCTTTGATTGGAATCAACTAGTAAGACCCCAGCTTCCATCTAATGTACCATTCTGAATCATAGTACAAGTTTACAAAATGATCATGTCTGGCACTATCATAGATGAAGGGGCTTTAGTGAGTATCCTTTCCTCAACTGCTTGGAAAGTGCTTGGTTCGCCATCGCTTCTGCCTGAAACACAAAATTTGTCAGGCTTCAACAAAGGAACCAGTTGACCGTTAGGGATCCTTCCAAAGTTGCCGATAACTTTGAAAAGGAAAACCGTTTAATTGAACATGATGGTAGTTCAAGGGCCTTTAGATTACAATCTACTCCTTGGACGTGACTATATATATAGCATGGAAGCTATTGTTTCCACACTCTTTCGAGTGATGTGTTTTCCACATGAAGGCAAACTGGTGCAATTTTTCGACCAACTTTCATTTCTTGGTTCAAACACAACTACGAATCAACCATCATCCCTAAATGGTCTCTTTGTTTCAACAATGTCTCTTCAACCTTCATTCCATCCACCTAATTACTGCGATAGTTTGGTGAATGTAACGAAGTTTAGTGGGTATGCACCCTAGTTTTCTTTGGTAGGTGAACCGAGATGAAAAGAAAGATTTCCTTGAAGGTTATATGATTGGACTGAAAACCATTTCCTTATAGGTTATGTGATCAGTCTAAAACAACTATTTCCTTGTAAGTTATGTGATTGGAAGCTCACACCATTCAAATTTTTCTATTTTGATGGACGAAGCCAAGGAAGTCCTACTTAACTGCAAGGACTTCCATATGGTGACCTAGGAACTCTCCTTTTCTTAAATACCTGGGGGCATGCAAACCTTTGTATGCAAGTAGAAAATGATTGATTTCATTTTTTATCTTTTTAGCTTTTTAGTTCAACTTCTTAGATTAGGAAATTGGTCTAAGATGCTTGCACACTAGACAGACCAAAGGAAGTATTTTGCCTCGTGAAAGGACAAAACCATGCTACCTAACTTCAGTAGTTTCTTAGCTTTGGTGTTGTTAGCTTTGTAGTTTGGTAATTTCTAGCTTACATAAAAAGGCAATGAGCACATGTTATAGTACAGTGCAAGCTCATTAAAAAAAATAAAAAAAATAAATAAACCTACCAATAAGAGACATCTTCAAGTGACTGGCGTGAGCAATGTTTCCACAAGGTTCAAGCTCTTTAAAAAATAAACCCGCCTATGAGCATAGTTTCTACTAGTTCAAGCTCACTAAAAAAATGAATCCACCTTTGGTAAATAACCTTTGTGATTGCCCTGCTATCAGCCTTTTTGAACCTTGGTTGTGTTCCTACCATCACCTCCATTCATTTGGCCGATCATATGCTTCCACTTGATTGTTTACCCTTTTGAGGAACAACTGTGATGAGTGATTCTGATTGCCACCCTCTTCACACTGCCATGTTTTGAGAAGTTCCAAACTTACCTGGAACCAGTTGCTACCTGAAAATACCACTCGTTCCTCAAAAAACGAGTCACTTTTAAACTCTTTTTAGACTCGTTAAATATAAAAATATTGTCGAGCCATTGGCCTTTCCAGTTCATTAAAGTAAGGGGAAGCACCATCCCTCCCATACATTTTAATCTTTTTGGACCTAAGGGATTATCAAACAAAAATATCGAGAGATTGTCTTTTTTGGCTCACTAAAATGATCGAAAAATCATCCCTTTCGTATTATTTTATACTTTTTCAGACTCAAGGGATTATGCTACAAAAAAGGATTTCTAGAGTCTCCTTTTCATCCCTTTTCAAACTCTCTAAACATGAAAAGGGCCGAGTTATTTTTGTCGTTAAACTCGTTAAAACAATAGCAAAAAACTTATCCACCCAGACAAGAACGAGTCTCACTAACGCTAGGCTCGCTAAAACATAGCGACATGTTTTCCTGAAGGGAAAATTATAGACCAAGCATATGTTATCCTCCTCAAGCTTGACAAAAATAAAGAGGTACTGGTCAGCAATGACTTGGAAAAAAGGGGAAGAAAACTTGAAGAATTTTATTGGTAGCAGGTCACTCTTGAACATGACACTTTCACTCCATCACCATAATTGAGTCGGGTTGGGTTTTTCATTCATCGGTCATATCACCATTGGTCCTTCGAACCATCCATGGGGTTAATGCTACCAATCCATATCAATGTCACTGACATGTTCAAGAGAAGTCATTCAGAGATTTTACCATCCAGCTAACGCCTCATCCACTGCAATACCTTCACCCTTCATTTTTCGTGATCGCCATTCCTGAAACTTGCATCATCAGATTGTTTTCACCTCCAGAAAAATCATTTGCTTCATTTCATGTCGTAGGTATGGGATACCTCAAGGCCCTCCTACAATGGGTCACTTCTTGTTGACATCAGCTCATTATCCAAGAAGTTGACTTAGAAACAATCCTTTCAGTACTTTGAAGCTTGGATGCCTTAATGGCAAGTTTCTCACTTTCGGCGACAGGTTTACATCAATGACCTTCAACTGAAAGATTTTGTGTGGTGTTCGACATCAGCTCATGTATTCACACCACGTGAATTGTACTGTAGTACCTTGAGGGTCATCATTATCGATGATTCCTCTCGCGCCTGTTAACAGCTTACATTATTGGTTAGTAATCAGGCGATGTCTTTCCATGTTCGACTTCAGAACATCTTTTTCACATGGATTGACTTGTACATCGGGCAAAGATTGAATGAGTTTGAAGACCCCGGATCTAGTTTCATCCATCCGGGCTGCGATATATTCAGGAACATAAAGACATCAAATGTACACAGAAGCTACACAGATAGTCATCTAAGCAAAAGAAGATGACTCTTCATATGAAGAATCACTCTATCCTATGTACATGAAAATGAATTTATAAAGTTGAGCATGGGAATGCTCGCCTCAGCCAGATCATGAAAATAATATGATGATGATGTATTGTATTGTATCTTATACAGGTCACCTTCCAGTTTGAATACCTCAGATCCTCATGATAAAGCATTTCACCCGACATCAAAAGATTTATGACCTCATGATTTAGGGGGCAATTGTTATAGACATATCTGGGCAATGCGACCCAAAAATCATATGTCCATAAACCAAGGGCTCTTTAGTCCCTAAAAGTGTTGTTTCATAGCCTAAAGGATCATGGTCAACTGATTACATCATTTCCCAGAAGTTCCACCTGAAAAACCACTCAGAACTGGCCAAAACTAGACCATACTGACTGCTCCATGGTCAAGGTGTGATGCATACTCGCTGCCACACTAGCCAAGTGCGATGCATACTGAAATGGCATTCTGTAGGGTGTGATGAGCGAGAATAGACAAATGGCAGAGACAATTTGCTAAGTGGAAGATCATGGAATCTTCCAGAAACTTCTCGCAAGACACTTGCCTCTCTGAATTCGCCCAGGGATGAGTAAGAGATCAATGAAATATCCAAGTGGAACCAAGAACTATCAGTGGAATGGCACTAATCAAAACCCTAGAGCTGAATCACACCCTTGCAAGACATCTATAAATGGATCCCTCATCTGAGAGATCTAGAGGCTAGAATTTTGTAATTTGTAAGGAAGTGATGTTGGTTTATCTGTGAGAAGAGACATTGTATTGTTGAGTGATATTTCTTTTCATGAGGTGAAGAGGGCTTCGATGCTGGGAGGATGATGCTGGATCAGACAACTGGGTTGTAATCCTCTCTTCTACTATTAATAAAGTTCTTTGAGTTTTCCTCCATATAATCGTGTGTTTGTGAATCTTATTGTTTATGAATGCAATTGTATGGTGAATGTGTTTCTGATTCTGCATTGTTTATGATGTTTTAGATAGAGATGCTTTGATGGTTTTCTGTTACTTTGACTCTAAAGGTACTCTTTAAAGTGGGACAAGTAGGAGAGGAGTGGAAAATTCTATCAAGGGAAGGAGAAATCAAGCAAGGATTAAAGTGGAAGATCCAGGTTGGTCCTCTTCTCTTCCCTCTTATCTATTACACCTAAAGGAAATCTCAAATTGCTTTGATTGTTTGTTTCTAAGATAGCTACCCATCTTAGTGTGACTAGCAGTTCGAAACGACACTAATTTTTCCAGAAACACACATACAAAAATTAAAATGAAAAAAATTATTGGTTCATTTGCCAAGAAGGATTTGTAAAGTATGTATCATTTTCCAAATCCTCAGTGTATATATAATAAGGATTTTGTCAAGGCCTTTGTAAAGGATCATGGGCATTCATCAGAACAAATCAGGGAATGGAGAAAAGACCCAAACAAGAATAAAGCATAGGAATCTAGTAAGTACTCACTCAATTCCCTTGCTACTCCTTTTTCCCAAGTTGCAACTATGATGTGTCGATTGCATGCACAACCTAATGTGTCAAAATTCCCAGACACATGGGTACCTTTAATCCATGTTGCAGTAGAAGGTTATATATTTGATTGGGCCACTATTTTGTCAGATAATTTAGTTACACATATCTTATCTTTCTGGCAAGCTAGAAGTGTTTCTGAAAATAAGCTTCCCCCTTTCTACATGTTTTCCTATATCATGGATGCCCTGTGTTTTATAATGTATTTTCCTACTATGGTTTGGAAATGGACCATTCAGGATCCAAAGCCTATTCATATCTATCATGATACCATGTGGGAGCCAAAATAATATGAACATTTCTATCAGATTTTTCACAGAGTGATGATTCTTATATATGAAGTCATTTTTTAGTCCCAAACACCTCGGATCTCTCCAGAAGCCACGAATGACCTTTGGAAGGTAAGAAATTGGTTCAGGGAAGAATTATTCACTTACATTAGATTCTATGGTAGCCATTCCCATCCTCATGTTTTTCCCTTGTTCATTCCAGTCAAATTAGTAAGCATAGAATTATCTTATCAAGAAGTGGGTTATGGTATCACTAAGGTATTGAAGGAATCAAATAAAAGAATACGACATGTTTTCCCTTACAATTTTGGCATATTTTCATTGGATAATTATCACAATGTTGAGAAAGAGATATTGGCCATTCAAACTCTTCAGTTTCCTACTGTTCCTAACAAAAAATATGATGCTAGTGCAATGGTGAATAATTTTACTGATTCCTACGGACTCCGACAGGTTTTCCATGAAGCAGACAAGTTAGATGACTTGTTTGCACAATCCTCCTCTTATGCATCAGTCCTACAATGAGTAGAACCAAAATTGACTGTGGACGAGAAAAATCAGTTTATGCAATACAAAACTTCTAGGATAGCCAATATTCCTCTAGATCTGCTACAAGTAACCCTGGAAAAGTCATCAGTTTCCAATGTTTATCTTGACAGTTCTTCACAATGAGTGATTCCTCCTCATGATCAACCAGAAGTTGTCATAATTTCTTCTACCTCCGAAGTAGATGAATTGATATTTAATCCTAAATTAAATGAGGCATGGAATGAGTTTAGCTAGATTCTTAATCCAAAGACTGAAGTTCAAAATAAAGTTTCACAAATTCTAAATTCTTCACAATTGTTTGGATGGGGTCCCCTGGGTCAGTTTTGGGGTTAAAAACCCAAGTTTTGATGTAAATTTTGGTAAAAAGATGTAAAGTCTCTGCAATTTGTGGATGCGGAGCACGTAGATAGTTAGAAGTCAAAAGGGGTTTTAGCCCCTTGGTTATGTAAAGTCGAGTCAGTTTTGAGATCCACCCATGGTCCGCGGACCATGGGATTGTATGTAAAAAGCTATAAATAGGTGTGTCTTAGAGATTCTAAGGGAGATAGATGCTAGGTCTGAGAAAAATGGAAAGTAAGCAGCGGGTAGATAGAAGGGAAAAAGGCTTCACAACTGAGTGCGTGGAGGCCTAGAGTAGAGTCTGCAGCTGAGTGCGCGGACCCCTGCAGCTGAGTGCGTAGGGCAGTTTTGAGTTTGTAACCTCATATTGAAGATCATTAAAGAATACTATTGAACAAATTCATGTGTTTATCTATTTACTTATTTTATTTATGTTTGCAATATATGTTGTGATGGAATAATGTCTTTATGAAATATTGATGTATTGATGTGCGACTCTATTGGATAAGTCTTATAAACTATATGCAATGCATGTTAAGTACTTACACGAAGATTATAATACATTCTGACATGTTTAATGAATATTTAAGTAGATCTGAGCGAACTCAGATCTAGGGTTATTTTATGGTGCACGTAAGTAGCTTATTCATCTGTTAAGGGTCTGAAAAGACCTATCATAGACCTTCGTGAAGGTCTAAAGGCCGTTTAAGAGAAGTTGCAGAATACTGCTTCAGGTGAGACTTCAACCTATGCTACACGGGTTGATGCCGAAAGGGCCAGTAGTGTAGGGTTTTGTTTGGCCCAATTAACTCTGAACCTGGGTCAGGACCCACTAATCCAACAAATGGTTATGTTGTCGGGACCGAGATCTGCATAAGGAGATGTGTGATGTCGCATCAATGGAATCCGACCAACAAGGAAATTGAGAAGTGGTTGGATAGGAAGATCCACGAATTCGCAGTGAAAGAGAACATGAATCTGCGCCTGTCAAAGGAGAAGTGGCTGGATAGATACTTGTACACATAAATACATGAAATTTTCTTCTACACCTTCCCGATCGAACTATACGAGTGGATAGCTAAGTTGGCAGACGACTAAGGAAGGTGGAGGCTTGACGGTCCAATAGTGTGGACTATGGAGCTAATGCGAAGGGTGGAAGCCTCTGAAGACAAGATCGCATGCACTATCGACCATTGGCTCGATCTGATTATAGGAGGATTTGTTACAGAGTTCACGGTTGATACCTCAGTCAACTAGAGTGAAGAAGAGCGACACTTCTTCAAGGGACCATGAGGTAAGTATCTGAGATCTCTGAATACCTGGATTAAGATGCTCTTGTGTGAGAAATGGGTTATTCCATTGCCTTGATGTTTGGACCTACGTGAAGTGGATGGATCTTTAGAAATCAAGAGAAAGCAGGTCCTGAATATAGCCATTTATTGGACCTCCTTCGAGTGACCACGAGGGAGTGGTATAGGCCTCACCACGGAGTGTTGTCCAGTTGATAAGGCAGGGTTTTCCACGAATACATCATCCATCCACTCCACCTCCACCTTCACCTCCACAACGTACACCTTTGCCCACACCACCGCCACCACCACCATCGTTCAACATGTCGAACTCGATAAAGCTTCCGATTTTCAAGGGTATAGGGAGCGAGGATACATATCAGTTCTGGTTTGTTGTGAATGTTGTATGGACCACGCAGTAGATCATTGATGACAATATAAAGAAGGCGCACTTAGTTACTACTCTACAGGATCGCGTGCTGACATGGTATATTAAGTATTGTGTTGATCACCCCTCAGCAACGTTAGCAGATACTAAGGATGCTTTAAACAAGGATTTTAGTAAGCCTAAGTCTGACTCACAGTTAGTCATTGGATTTAAGGAGATCATGATGAGGGCTGGTGAGATGCCTTGGGAGTTAGATCAAAGGCTGAAATGTGTGATCCGTGAAGCTAATATGCATCTCATAGATGGTCAGCACCGCAAGTGGTTTATAGCCTCGCTTCTGCCCCACCTGAGGATTTCTTTGTCACAACAGAAGATAGGAACTTAGGCGGAAGCCTTGGAAATCGCGATGAGACTGCATGAGACACCTATTTAGGACGTGACTTTGGGAGTCCAACAAATTCACTTGCAATTGCAGAACCTCTGTTTAGAATTATAGAGCTTGAAAAAAGAGGAGGCTAGGCTAGAGGTGCACGAGGAAGTTTGGTGCCTCAAGTGTAAGAGCCAGGGGCATGATAAAGACCACTACCCTGTCTTCACAAATTATATTACAGGAGGGGGACTGATTCCCCTGAGGCAAGAAGCTCCAGTAGGACTGAGTGCGGGGCTCACGCTATGGTGCGCTATTTGTCAGGTGGTTGGAAAAAACGTAATAGATAATTGTCATTTGTTGCAAAAGTTCATTCAAATGCCACAACAGTTGTTCTGTGATTTCTGCAAATTGGTGGGCCATGATGAGTGTCATTGTCACAGCTATGAATTGATGATGAAAAGAATGCCTACCTACCGAATGCAAGCAGAAAGTCGGCCTCCAGATCAGGGCATAGGAGGGGTGTGTGGAGGTTATCAAGGAAGAGGATGGGCTGAGGAGGAGGAGGACCTGGTAGAGGTCACGAACATGTTATTTTCTATAATTGTGGGACACTAGGGCACTACACGCAGGAGTGTCAGAATCAGACATGCCCGTCCTATCAATACTGCAGCTAGTTTGACCACACTATAGAAGAATTCCCTTTGCTGATAGCTAAGATGCAGGAGAAGAAGGCGCAAGCTCAACAACCTACGCAGAACTTACAAATGATGAGATTCAAGCCCCGCGAGGAAGATCCGAATGTGAATATCATACTGAGAAGTAGAGTGACAACTGGGGATGATAAGGGAAAATAGCCCGAAGAAGATGGATGGGTTCACAAGGCCCCAAAGAAGGAAGTTGGTTTTGATATGGCACGTGTAAAGGAAACATTTATGGAGGCCAAGAAAAGCTTCGTTGAGGCATCTACTTCAGGAAGCTAGAACAAAGTACCAGAAACCAGCACGCCTACAGAGGTTGATCCCTCTGTACTTACCACGTTCTTGGAAACCTGCATGAAACTTCTACGTGATAGCAAGGCTGTGAAAGGCCTGCAGGAATTAATAAACAAGTGTGTTGGTAATGAAAATGCTCCTGATGGACACTGTGTAGTAAGAAAAATTGGCAAACATAAGGCAAGAACAGGGCGCGACATGAGGCTCATCATGCAGATAGGAGATTATGAGATCAACCAGGTTATTCTGGATTCGGGGTTTGACGAAAACATTTTTCCTAAATGGAAATGGGAGAGAATGGGGAGACTTACGCTGCAGTGGTCTCCAATCCAGCTAAGGATACGAACCAGTAGAAGATCATCCCTATGGGATGACTACATGGAGTCACCGTAGATATAGAAGGTGTGAGAACGCTAGCTGATTTTGAAGTAATAGAAATTGTTGACGACATCAATCCATACCCTGTGCTCCTTGGAATTGATTGGGCCATTGATATGAATGGAGTCATCAACTTGAATAAAAGGACAATGTCATTCGAGAGGAAATCACTTTGGGTTGTAGTACCATTGGACCTTGTGGAAGGACCACATTATACTGAACCAGTCCGTGACTATGAAGAATGTGATGATGACTTGGATCAAAGTTACAAAATAACTATGTGATATCAAGACTGGATTAATCCAACAGCCGATGGATGGATTGTATGGGACCAGGAAAGTTCCTATACCTCAGATTCAGATGAAGAACTAGAGCATTGGTAGAATACGCTGCATGAAGTATCTACGCTATGCTACAACATGATGTCTAAATCGTTGCGTTGTGTGTCATCGGAGGTAAGAAATTTACCCTATTGTGATGGTTTAACTGACGTAGATAAGTTTTTGGATGAATTTGAATGAGAAGTCCCTGAGGATCATCGCTTCCAAGCACTGGATTTGGTGTTGCGCGCTATGCCCACACGATGGTGGGGTACGCACAAGGACAACTTCGATGAATGGCGAGATTACAGAAGGATGATGAGGTTGTGAGTTGGTTGTCCTAAAATCTGACTAACTGAGAAGTACGATGGGAGGAATGATTCGCACGATCATTTAGCGAAGTGGACTAAAGTTTATGGAATGGAGCCACAACCGGAATGGGTGCACTTATTCTGTCATACTTTGGATACAATCCCTATGAATTGGTACCTGGAAACAGAGCTTTGCCATGGCACCGCAGAGTGGGATATATTAAGGGAAGGATTCTTAATGACCTTCAGTTTTGTAGATGGGTTCAAATTCATTGATGAAGCTCTACAGGTGGTCAAGGCAGCGATCTTCAGAATTCCGCATGATCCTTTGGAGTTGGTTCAGCCTGATTGGAGTACCCAGCTGCGCCATGCGTTGGAATGCTATAATGTGATTGCTGAGGGGGAGGATGAAGATCCAAGAAATATCAATATTCTGGAGGTAGAAGGCCATCGCAAAGTTGAAGGTCTGCAAATAGAGAACCCAGACATCATTGCGCCATTGAAAACCAAGCAAGTAAACATTGGTATTGAAGAAGAGCCAAAATTTGCAAAGATCGGGGACTACTGGGATGATGCCACAGTGGATAAAGTTGTTGAGTTACTCCACAAGTACTGGGATCTTTTTCCTACCAAGTTTTCGGACATGAAAGGTATCATAGGTGACTTGGGTGTGATGAAAATCACTTTGAAACCAAACGCATAGGTGACTTGGGTGTGATGAAAATCATTTTGAAACCAAACGCAAAGCCTGTTAAGAAAATGTTGTATCGCCTTAACCCCAAATACAAGGAAAATGTCCGCTTGGAGTTGGATAAGATGCTTGAGGCAGGAATTATCTAACCTGTGGAGGAATCTGATTGGGTGAGCCCAATGGTGGTTCAAGAGAAGAAACAGAAGGGAGAAATAAGGATTTTCATATATCTAAGGAAACTTAATGATGCCTGCATCCATGATCCTTTTCCAACACCGTTTACTAATGAGGTATTGGATAACATTGGAGGGTAGGAGGCATACTCATTCACTGATGGATTTTCAGGGTACCATCAGATCAAGATCACGCTAGAAGATAGGAGAAAAAAAACCTTCACAACTGAATGGGGTTGTTTTTAGTATATTGTCATGCCGTTTGGACTCAAGAATGTGCCCTTGATATTCTCTCGCGTAGTTATAGCAGTGTTTAAGGAGTTCATCCATAAGTTCTTGGAGGTGTATTTTGATGACTGGATAGTGTTTGGCTTAGTGAAGCGCCATGTAGCAAGTTTGCGCCTGATGCTGGATACGTGCCACAGATACCAGATTGTGTTGAACCTGAAGAAGTGTCTATTTTGTGTCCCCTTTGGGATCCTGTTGGGTCCTGTGGTGTGTAAGTAAGGGTCGATGGTGGACCCTGCCAACATTGTGGTGATAGTAAATTTGGAGGCCCCAAGAAGTGTCAAGCAGCTGCGTGCAACACTTGGGCATACAGGATATTACAGAAAGTTCATCAAGGCTTATGCTCAGATTACCACACCCA
Organism: Pinus tabuliformis; assembly: GCA_031772625.1. Classification (NCBI taxonomy): domain Eukaryota; kingdom Viridiplantae; phylum Streptophyta; class Pinopsida; order Pinales; family Pinaceae; genus Pinus; species Pinus tabuliformis. The sequence goes on along the minus strand of CM062809.1, from coordinate 903,851,583 downwards.
TGGAGAAACTGCTGAAGAAGGATGCTACATTCTGTTGGGATGAAGAATGTCAGCACAGTTTGGATGTATTGAAGGAGAATATGGTCACCGTGTCGATTTTGGTCTTCCCGGATTGGAAAAAGAAATTCCATGTACATGTCGATACCTCTTGCATTGTGCTGGGAGCAATGGTAACACAGGCTGGTGATGGAGAGATGGACCACCCTATAGCCTTCACAAGAAGGAAATTATCAAAGGCCTAGAAGAATTACTCAATGATAGAGCGCGAAGGATTGGCTATGGTATACATGCTTCAAAAGTTCAGGCACTTGTTCAGCAGACATTTCAAAATGTACACAGATCATTTTGCCTTGAAATGCCTAGTCAATAAGCCTGTGTTCAGGGGGAAGATTTGTCAATGGCTACTTCTATTCTAGGAGTATGACTTTGAAGTGATTGTGAAGCCAGGAAGGTTGAATGCAGGACCTGACCATCTGTCGCGGATCGAGACAAGAGAAGAGCCTACTAATTTGGAGGAAGGGTTGCCCAATGCATAGCTCTTCGTAGTGCATGTAGCAGATAACCACTTTGCATATATTATTCACTTTTTGACTACAGGAATGACACCGGAGGGGTATATAAATCAGCAGAAGAAGGAACTAGTAGTGTGTGTGGCGGATTTCTCGGTGATTGAAGGACATTTGTATAAGATGGGTGGAGACGAGATATTACAATGGTATGTACCAGAATTTGAATGGAATAGCATCCTCGTTGAAGCCCATGGAGGGGCTGCGGGAGGACATTATGCAGGAAAGGTGACAACGGAGAAGATTTTACGCACAGGGTTATGGTGGCCTACGTTGCATAAAGATTCTAAAGAATATTGTAGGGCATGCGATGCATGTCAACGAATGGGCAGACCATCGCGGAGGGATGAGTTTCCACTAAATCCTCAAGTATCATTGTAGCCATTTGAAAAATGGGCAATTGATTTTGTTGGGCCCATTCAGCCCCCACGAAAGAAGACAAGTGCGTGCTATATCATCACCACGATGGAGTATCTGACCAGATGGGCGGAGGCACAGCTGGTGAAGGATTGTACAGGGGCTACATCAATGAATTTCTTGTTTGAGTATGTGTTAACTAGATTTGGCTACCCAAAAGTGTTAATGAGTGATTGGGGTACGCACTTCCTAAACGAAACGATCAGTGCGTTGACTAAAGAGTTCCAGGTTTATCATCAGAAGAGCACATCGTATCATCCTCAGGCTAATGGAACAATTGAGGCCTTTAATAAGATCTTGGAGAACACGTTGATGAATATTTGCAACGCACAACAGAATGACTGGGATGTGTGCATACCTGGAGTACTATGGGTGTATAGGACTACTTGCAAAAAGTTGACATGTCAGACACCTTTTAGATTGGTCTATGGTGTAGAAGTTGTGATGCCTATGGAATATATCGTGCCTAGTCTATACATAGCAACTTTCACATGTATGGCAGATAGTAAAGCCTTGGAAGAACGGCTCGTGCAGCTGATGGAGCTTGAAGAAGAAATATTCTTGGCTGGATTCCATCAGTAAGTACAGAAGGAGCGCGAAAAATCATGGCACGATAGACACATCAAGCTGCGCATGTTCAAGGTAAATGATTTGGTCTTATTGTATGATAGCAAGTTCACTAAGTTTCCGGGAAAATTTCAGATGCACTGGCTTGGGCCATATGTTATCAAAGAGATTACAGATGGAGGTGCAATTCAACTCGCAAAGTTGAATGGAGAACCTTTTCCAGGAAGGGTGAATGGTAGCCGATTGAACCCATATACAGGAGACCCAACTTAATGACTATATGATGGCGGGATAGTCCTAGTGCTCTAGGAAACTGTGAGGGAGTGCAAGACTATAAACTACACTTCCAGGATTGGAGGACTCCGCGGCAGGAGGGCTGCATGGAAAATGTTGAAGTTGTAGTATAAGAAGTTGCGCGAAGGGAGTTGTGCTACGAAGGGAGGTACCGCACAGCACAGCCAAAAAGTGACCATTGGAGTCATTGTACATGATTTGATAGCCAGGAGACAGTTAAGAGGAGCGGGCTGGCAGAATTTAAGGCCAAAATCTTTGATGATCTTCTGCCAAAATAGCATTAATGATCAAATTTTGGGGGAACAGTCTGATTTGAATTCAAAAACCCCTATAAATTACGTGTGTCAGTCCAAGAGAGAACACTTTGCACACTTAGAATTTTTGAGCTGAGTTTTATGTTGCTTATGAGCTACTCATTCTTTGAGGATTTGGTTGTGATCCCTGCGTTTTCCCATTTACCAGAGTTGAACAAGAAGTTTATCATTGAAACCATGTTAGGATCAAGCCCTGCCGAGACTATGAGCACTAGGGGAGATGTCATGTCTGAAGGAACTACTCCAGAGGTAGTAAGTATGGAAGCTCTGGCTCCTATGCCTACTGTGCCGAGGTCATCAAGGCCGAAGCCTACAACTATCCGAGAGACTCAGAAGCCGAAGAAGGATAAGTAGAAGAAACCGGTGCCAGTCCGCGAGTCACCTAGGAAACATTCTGCAACTCAAAAGTAGAAGAAAGACAAGCATCCCGAGAGGGTTGTTGATTTAGAAGCCGAGTGATTCGAGGCTGAGTCATGACCTTTGTGTTGGGGGCCTATTGGGATGGGGTCCCCTGGGTCATTTTTGGGGTTAAAAACCCAAGTTTTGATGTAATGTTTGGTAAAAAGATGTAAAGTCTCCACAATTTGTGGATGCGGAGCGCATAGATAGTTATAAGTCAAAAGGGGTTTTAGCCCCTTGGTTATGTAAATTCGAGTTGGTTTTGAGATCCACCCATGGTCCGCGGACCATGGGATTGTATGTAAAAATCTATAAATATGTGTGTCTTAGAGAGTCTAAGGGAGATAGATGCTAGGTCTGAGAAAAGGGGCAAGTAAGCAGTGGGTAGATAGAAGGTAAAAAGGCTCCACAACTGAGTGCGTGGAGGCCTAGAGTAGAGTCCATAGCCGAGTGCGCGGACCCCTGCAGCTGAGTGCGCAGGGAAGTTTTGAGTTTGTGACCTCATATTGAAGATCAATAAAGAAGACTCTTGAAGAAATTCATGTGTTTATCTATTTACTTCTATTATTTATGTTTGCGATATATGTTGTGATGGAATAATGTCTTTATTAAATATTGATGTATTGATGCGCGACTCTATTGGATAAATCTTAGAAACTGTACGCAATGCATGTTAAGTACTTACGTGAAGATTATAATACATTTTGACATTTTTAATGAATATTTAAGTAGATCTGAGTGAACTCAGATCTAGAGTTATTTTATGGTGCACGTAAGTAGTTGATTCATCTGTTAAGGGTCTGCAAAGACCTGTCGTAGACCTTCGCGAGGGTCTAAAGGCCGTTTAAGAGAAGTTGCAGAACCGAGCCTTAGGGGCTTATAGATCTGCGTGAAGGCATATCTAGGGCATTAAAAGACATCACACTGATCTCTGGATGCAGAAACTTGGTTCCAACATCCCCCCATACTGCTTCAGGTGAGACTTCAGCCTTGGCTACACAGGTTGATGCCAAAGGGATAGTAGTATAGGGTTTTGTTTGGAAAAATTAACTCTGAACCTGGGTCAGGACCCACTAAGCCAACAACAACAATTTGATGCTCAGGGTACTTCTAATAATTCTGAGCAAAATAACAGGTCGTGGGAGATTACTAATAAATCCTCTATTCATGATCAGAAGGACATTAGTATTATTCATGCTTTTCCTACTTTAGAGGTTACTCTGAATATTAAATAAATTCCTCCTTTGGACATTTTCTACAGTCCTCAGCATAAGGTTGTGGTCAAAAGGGGAAGGAAGAAGAGGAAATTAGATCAATCTCGGTCATTGGTTCCTAGCAAGGTCTCTTATTTTGAAGTTTTGTGGAAGGGTTCCTCTGCTACATCAACAGAAGAGTTAGGAAAACTAACTCAATTTTTAGGTGCCTATGCTTCAACAAATATTGACAAAGTTGTAGAAGCTCAAGAACTTCTTGAGGAGAAAGAGGAAAAGATTATCTTGATGGAACAAACTCTTAATACTGAGAAACAGAAAATTAATGAATAATGGCAGAATCAGGTGTCATAGCTACAACATAAATTTGATGCCTTGAAATTACAGCATGATGAGGAAGTATAGATGAAGGATGATCAAATCAAAGAAATGCGGAAGAAAATAGAGCAATTGCATGTTAGTCCTCAACTGATAGAATTCAATAAAGAAGCTAAAGAATTAAATGATTTTCTCGTGCATCAACATAAATTCATTTGCAATAAGGTCACGATGATCTAGGATCAATGTGAAACTGCAATTTCTCTTGTGGATCAGTTATCTGATATGATGAATTACTTCGAAGAAGTGAATGAGTAGCTTATTGATTTTCTAACTTGGCAATAAAATGGAGCAGGTAGAACTGTGAATCTACCTAAGATTGATGAAGCCCAAAAGATAATAATTTTCCGAGAGTGAGAAATTAGGATGAAACAGGCTGAAGTTGTTGTGAATGAAGTCTGAGATCTTTCCATTTCTATCATTGAAGCATCCAATGATACCTTATTACAATCCAATCTCATTTCTAACTACTCTTAAGATTCACTGCCAGATGCCAAGACATTATTGAAATCTTGGCTTGAACATTGTACAAAAATGGATGAAATGATTGAGTAGTTGTCTAAAATTGACCTTGAGCATCATTGGTAGTTTCTGGTTAAGCCTCACAGCCAATGGTTAATTCTCTGATGCTTATCCAATGTTACTACATAGATGTTTCCACCACTGAAGGCTATTATTTTTATCATCTAGATTAGCATCAATACCAAGCATCCCCTGGAGCTCACCAGTCTACTGGATATTTACAGATTGCGAAAACTTACTATTGGACAAATCTTCGTCCTAAATTCAAAGACTATTACAACTATTTCTTTATTAGTCTTTTTCTTTTGTTTCTTTTGAGAGATTGGTGGAATAGTTTTTTTTTTATCATTTTTGTATTAAGACTATAAATTACCTCTTTGAGATGGAGAAAGGGTTCTGAATTTTGAAAAGAAAGGACTTGAAATTGCACTATTGTATTCTAAGTTCTTCTTAATATAAGTTGAACCACTTGCAATTCTGAGATGAGAAGATCTACAGTTTCTTGATTATTGTTATCCTATGTTTTTTTATATTTGATTTGAAAGGAATTGTTTAATGAAATTGTTCACATATATGTATGCTAGTAAGTCTTTCATGATCACTATTGGCATGTTTGGTTGAAATTTAATGTTTATTGTGAACAACAAAATTGTTATCATATGTGATGCTTTAATTAAATTAATTTATTTTTATTGAATTATTATCGTGATTTCCTAATAATCTACATTATTATGTTAATTACCACATCTTTCTAGCACATATGTCCTCAGGTTACCCAGGTGTTATAATAGGTTCTAGTAGCTTTGTTGAAAATAACAACAAGAAATGTTAAAAATAACATCTAGAAATTCTAATTTAATTTGTCCTTGAGTTAAATTAGGAATTAAATTGTAATTCTATTTTCATAGCATCTTGTAGCAGTTAAATAAGTTAAGTTGACTTAGTTGGCTCAACAAATTCGAGTTGGAAGTCTATCCAGAGTCATGTAGAGTGATCCCTAAATTTTAGGGGGGCAGGTTGAGTTCTTTTGAGTTGTAACTAGATAACTTAGTCTAACTGAGTTATAGTCAGTTAAACTAGTTCTAACTATTGGAGGAACTAGTAGGAGGTCTACTAGTGGAGTAGTGCACTAGTGCATCACCAGTACCACACCAATTAACTAAATATTCATTCATAAATAACTCATGCATGTCAGTTCAGAGGAAGACCCAGTTGACATTAGAGTTCAGGGACAGTGTACTATCAGTTGTATAATTTTCTAAATTTTACAGATGGTGCATGCAATTAGAAGAAGGCCTAAAATAAATCATTCCTTAATTATAGAAATTTTCTTTAAAAGGAGGAATGGAGGCACAAGTTTAATCATTGTTTTGGTGAGTACGAGTTGGTGAGACCAAGCAATAGGAAGCACAAGTTTGTGCGTGGAGCTTGTGTATGCAAGGAAGTAGGGGCTTGGAAGGCAACATAATTGGCTAAGTGTTGGCTTGAGTTGGCTTGTGAGGGAAAGAGATAGATTGTAATTTTCCATAGATTGCTCGTGTTAAACAAGCATTATATTTTCTTCTCAGAACATCTGGTTAATGCAATATAGATAGTCGAGGTCTTGAGCAGTTACCTTCCCTAGACAAATATTGTGTTATGTGCGATTTATATTCTTCCTTTTCTACTTATTATTTTCATCGATCAAGTTTGGTTTCCACTGAAGAGTAGAGTATATTCTTGTCTTATGTTTTAGCATATCACATAAGTGGTTGAATCTACAAGTAAAAATCTACATGGTATCAGAGCAGGAACTTTTTGGGCTGCGAATTTGCAGAGCAGATCTGAAAAATATTTGTGAATTTTTTTCACAAAAAAATAGTAGATCCAAATTCATTACGAAAAAATACACAAATTCAAAAACGAAATCGACCGAATCGGAGTTCGGATGAGGGAGATACCACCAATTTAAAATCAGTTGTTTTTTTAGAAAATTTTGTGATGGCAGGACAAATGAAACAGATCGGTGTGCGAGTCAAGAACTTGTATGCACTTGAGGTACAAGATGCATGCAAAGCCTTCAGGAGCAAGGAAAAGGTTATATACTTGGTATTTTAGAGGGAGCATGAATTGCCTCTCAACATGCAACCTCAGAAAGTTGTGGAGAAGCCACAATTACAGAAGCAGAGAGGAGACCAATTGGAGACATCCACTCAAGCATAGACTTCTAGTAGGGTGAAATTTCTAGCCAAGTGGGCAGAGGGAGCACATACAACCACACCTCCAGGTGAGAGGTGGGGCGATGTGAAGTAATAGTCCCATGAGTGCAGAAATTTGGGCAAGGTCCATTGAGAGGTTTTGACTCATGGATCATTACCTTTCTACGATAGCCCACAATACATAGTAGCATGATGGATCAGTGGTGGTTGATGCAGTCATATGTCAGAGTGAAAGAGGCATAGATTAGCATCATTTATATACTAGGGAGCACAGAGAAGAGTTGAAAATAGTGCATATGGCACAAAGGCATAGTCAGCAAAAGCACAAAGTTTCCAGTCAACAGAGGCAAAGCTAGTAGCAGTCAGAGACTTTGGTGACAAATGCATCATACTGATTCAGTTTGGATGTTTTCTTAGTTTCAGAAGTTGCAGTATAAATAACACTAGAGAGATTGTGATAGAGTTGAATTCCTTTCTTGTTGAGAGGGAGTGTTGAAAATATCAACAAGAAATGTTAAAAATAACATCTAGAAATTCTAATTTAATTTGTCCTTGAATTAAATTGTAATTCTATTCTCATATCAGCTTGTAGCAATTAACTAAGTTAAGTTGACTTAGTTGGCTGAGTAAATTCGATTTGGAAGTATATCTAGAGTCATGTAGAGTGATCCCTAAATTTAAGGGGCCTATGTTGAGTTCTTTTGAGTTGTAATTAGATAACTCAGTCTAACTGAGTTATATTTTTTAAACTAGTTCTAACTATTGGAGGAACTAGTAGGAGGTCTAGTAGTGGAGTAGTGCACCAGTGCATCACTAGTACCACACTAGTTACATAAAGATTGACTCATAAATATTCAGTTCAGAGGAAGACCCAGTTGAGATTAGAGTTCAGGGATAGTGTACTATTAGTTGTATAATTTTCTGAATTTTAGAGATGGTGCATGCAATCAAAGGAAGGCCTAAAATAAATCATTCTGTAATTAGACAAATTTCCTTTAAAAGGAGGAATGACTGCACAAGTTTAATCATTGTTTTGGTGAGCACGAGTTGGTGAGACCAAGCAATAGGAAGCACAAGTTTGTGCATGGATCTTGTGTGCGCAAGGAAGTAGGGGCTTGGTAGGAAGCAGAATTACCTAAGTGTTGGCTTGTGAAGCAGAGAGATAGATTGTACTTGTGCAGAGATTGTTCGGTTTGAACAAACATTATATTTTAGTATCTGATATTTTAGTTTATGCAATATAGATCATAGGGGTTTTGAGGAGTTTATTTCCCCAGAGAACTATTGTGTTATGTGTGATTGATATTCTTCCTTTTCTACTTATTGTTTTCATCGATCAAATTTGGTTTCCACTGAAGAGTAGAATAGATTCTTGTCTTATGTTTTATCATATCACTTAAGTTGTTGAATCTTCAAGTAAAAATATACAAGCTTATACTTTAGTTGTTTGTACATATTAATATAAATTAATATATATTTTTACCATCATCCATCCCACTTCACATAGATTTTATTTAAGGGAAACTGGTCCCAAAATTCTAGTTGAAGCCACTATTACAAATGGAAAAGGGTCTAATTGAGACCCTGACCAGGTGGTTTTCCCCCAATGTTGATGAGGAGAATTCAAACCATCAACATGACTACAAGACTAAGTTTTGGCCTCTTTATGCAAACCTTATTTATTACACAGAAGTGGTTTATCTCTCCTTCCATGAGAAAAAATTGATTGATGGTTAATTTGGATTTGTTGGAACATTCTAATGTACTATTGATGAAAAAAAATCTTTTTCTCATAAGGAAATAATTTTGGGTTTTCCCCTTGTGGGTTTTTCCTTAGATGCGAGCCTAATCTTGGTGTCTCTTGTCTCTTTCTTATTGTTTATTATTCATTGTCTATTGTGATCTCTATTAACTACTCTTGTTGAAGCATTAATGGTTGAAGTTTTTCATGTATAGCTACTTGTTGACTAAATATAAAGAAGGAACAATTTATATCAACAAAAGTAGTTATCAATTGTGAAAAACTACTCTAGTCATTTCAACACTAGAATTTCAACATATTTTGCTTTAATATGAATGGTTTCAAAGTCATAATCACTAAAAGATTTCAACCACCACGCTTGTGTAACATTCATATTTGGTTGGTGAAATACGTTAAGACTGACATTATCAATTTTTAGATGAAATTTTCTCCCTTTAAAATAGTGCCTCCACATTTTGAGAGCATGAATGATAGTTGCGAGCTCTAGGTCATGTGTGGCATATTTTCTCATGATGTTTTGGTTTTCAAGATTTTTATCATTACATAACCTTCTTTCATTAGAACTCCCCTCAAACCTTCCTTACAAGCATTAGTATAGACTTTAAATCCTATGTTGGGATCAACTAATTTCAAAATTGGAGCAGTAGTTAATAGTTTCTTCAATTCTCAAATCTATCTTGACATTTCTAATTCCATTCAAACTTAGTTCCCTTCTTCTATAAAGAAGTGATTTTGTATGCTAGTTTTGAAATTCCTTTTATGAATCTTCTATAATAACTTATAATTCCCACGAAATACCTAATATCAGCTACATCCTTAGGAACTAGCCACTCTATGATAATGTTATGAAACCAACTCACAAAAAGATAGAAAAGATAGATGAATGCCTTAGAAATAAGCCTCTCGGAGGGGGAAACCTCCTTTACATTACACAAATGAACAATTCTTGTATGATACAAATGACAAGACCTCCTTTCTATATATAAGAGTCTAAGGGGTCATAATATAATCAGAGCCGACATAACAATAATAATGTAAGGGCACAATAATAACGATAGTGGGCTTCTTTGGGGCACAATAGTAACAATATGGGGACTACATGGGTACAACAATATAATAAGGGGGTTGTACTAATAACAATAAGGGGTTACACTAGTAGTATAGGGGCCTAACATGACCCTCTCCTTCAAAAAGTGTTGTCCTCAACACATGAGTAGTTCTTGATGCTTTTGTAGAAAATTATTGTCCTCCCATGTGGAATCTTTAGCAGGTAAGTTCTTCCACTTGATGAGATACTCTAAAATTGGTCGATTTCATAGCTGTCGGGTTCTTGATTCTGTGGCTGCTCCAGGTTCCAATATGATTTTTCCTTCCTCTTCAAGTTCTGGAAATATTGTTTGAATTGGGATCTTCTACAACTTTTGAATGAGTGGCCACACTTCTTCATCCTTCTTACATTCATCCCTTGCTTCATTTATCCAATCTGGTTGGATAATAGAAATAGCACAAAACAATGCTTCCACATCCTCATCCTTTCTTGAGAGTGCATCTGCAACAAAATTTTGCTTCCCTTTCTATAGATGATTTCAAAGTCATAATCCAACATATTTGTGACCCATTTTTTCTGTTCTTCTAAAGATAATATTTGTTCTAAAAAGTATCTAAGACTATCATGATCCATTTTTACGTTGATGTGTCTTCCCATTGGGTAAGGTCAGCATTTCTTAAGTGCATGTAGTATTGCCAACATTTCCTTCTCATAAATATCTTGCTTGAGATGTAGTCGTAAAATTACCCAATCACCTACATCAAAATTTTTTTCACTACAATGTTGATTTAACTATTGTTTCATTCGATTCTGCACCAAAGTGGCATTATCCTTTAAAATTTGGAGAACTTGTTGTTGATGCTCGATGTGATTTTTTACTGCTTGAACCTTTTTCTTCTTGATATGTCCTTATATTTTTAGAGTTTGAGGAGTGGTAGTTTCTTCCAAGGCTTTACAAGATATGGTCGGATTCATTTCTTGATGCTCGATGTGATTTTTCACTTTTTGAACATTTTTATTCTTGATATGTCCTTCTATCTTGATAGTTTGAGGAGTGGTAATTCTTGCCAATACATTAAAAGATATGGTTGGATTCATTTCTTCTTTCTCGATGTGATCTTTCACTTCTTGAACCTTTTTCTTCTTGATATGTCTTTCTATCCTAATAGTTTGAGGAGTAGTAATTCTTTCGAATGCTTTACAAGATATGGTCGGATTCATTTCTTCTTTCTCTGGGGTTGGTTCCTGGTGTATATACTCTTCTTTTGACATTTCTTGATCCTTTTCTTCCTCCTCTCCACAATCAATGTAAAATAATTTCTTCTCAGCACACTTATGACCTTTAATGTATTTGTTATCACAATTGTAACAAAGCCCCTTTTTTCTTTTTTCTTCCAATTGTTGTGGTGTAACCCTTGTAGGTTGTGGAAGGCTAGGAGAAACAACACTTCCACAACACCACGTGTTATAAAACTAGCTCAGAAAAAGATAGAAAAGATAGATCAACGCCTTAGAATTTAGCCTCTTCAAGGGGGTAACCTCCTTTACATTACACAAATGATCAATTCTTCCATATTTATAGTTGTGAGGGGTAGACTTCCTTGTCTCCATAATTTCGCTTTCAATTTTTCTTCCCAACTTGAATGCCTCCTCCAATTAATCAGGTTCCCAAAAACGAACCTCGTGTTGAACGTTATCCTTTAAAGTCCCTATGAAGACATCAATCCTTTGCTTCTCTGGAATATAATTTACCCTTCTATTCAATTTTTGAAAGTCCTCAATGTTCTCTTCCGTTGAACCCTTTTGTTTGAGATTTATCAATTAGCTAAAGAAGGAGTTTCTCTTTGTATCCTCATAATGTGCTGTCATTTCCTCCGTAAAAATTGACCACGTAACAAGTGGTTTACGAGAACAAAGCCCTTTATACCATAAAAATTGATCTGGTTCTAAATATGAAGATGCAATATGTACCTTTTGTAATAGTTGAATGTCATGTAGATTGAAATATTTCTCCATCTGAAGTATCCAACTTACCAGATCCTTTCCATCAAATTTCCTCATATCGCCTTTTCTTGATTTTAGGAGCTTGATCTTGAAACAACTATAACTCTGTAATTTTGGTTCTTCCAGTTCTGAAATTGTGACCTGTAGTAGCCCTTTGTGTCCTCTTACCAATGCCACCAGTTTGATCAAAATTGGATTCTACAAGAAAGAGTTATGCACAATCTCCCAAGATGACCTAATTATATACCTTTTCAGAAGGGCAAACTTGTATGAAGTGCCACGTGTCCTTGTTTTGACCTTTGGAACTGAAAAATATGTACAAGAAACTATAGTCTGTCCTCTTTCTGTAACTTCGTATGAAATTTCAATTTGATGTTCAGAGAGACAGTTATGACGATTTTCCGAAGGTGGCTTGTTTGGAATGTAATTCAGGGGTCTGCAAAAATCCTATCTTCCTCAAACTATATCTCCAAAAATATAGCGAGATAGGATCTGAAATTCATAGTGAAGGTTCAAACCGATTTCTTCTCAAATGGGATTTTTTCTTAGCTTCTGAAACTTCGTAGTGAAATAGTTATAGTGAAAATCCCATGATGACCTGTTTTAGCTTAAATTCTGGAGCTTGCAAAAACCCTAACTTTCTTAGATCATATCTCTGAAAATATAGCGATACAAGCTCTGAAATTCAGACCTGAGGTTCAGCACGATTTCTTCTCAAATGGGTTTTTTTTTAGCATCTAAAATGGCACAGAAAACAAGTTATAAATGCCACTATGACCCGTTTGGAGCAGCGAGACCCTAGAATCCACAGCGCTGATACCAAATGTTATGAAACTAGCTCACAAAAATATAGAAAAGACAGATGAACGCCTTAGAAATAAACCTCTTCGAGGGGGCAGCCTCCTTTACATTACACAAATGAACAATTCTTGGATGATACAAATGACAAGACCTCCTTTCTATATATAAGAGTTTAAGGGGTCATAATATAATCATAGTCAACATAACAATAATAATGTAAGGGCACAATAATAACGATAGTGGGCTTCTTTGGGGCACAATAGTAACAATATGGGGACTACATGGGTGCAACAATATAATAAGGGGGTTTTACTAATAACAATAAGGGGTTACACTAGTAGTATAGGGGCCTAGCAGATAACCTTTACCTTTTCCAAATCCACAACAATCACTTCCTCATATACCACATATCCTAAGTAGTGAATCTATTTATGATAAAATGAGCATTTGCTAAACTTAACATACAACTCATTTTCTCTAAGTGATTGAAAAACCTTCTATAAATGTTGATCATGCTTTTATTTACTCTTTGAGTACACTAGAATGTCATATATGAGTACAATGACAAATTTGTTTATAAATTGACTAAGCACACTATTCATCAGACACATAAAAGTGGTTGGTGCATTAGTGAGTCCGAGTCGAAGTACCATGAACTCATAATGTCCATACAGTGTCCTAAATTGTATTTTGTGACTATCCTCATCTTTGATTCTAATCTGATGGCATCCATATCTTAGGTCATGTTTTTTAGAAAACAAAAGCTCCCTTGACTTGGTTAAACAAGTCATCAATCTCGGGCAAGGGATATTTCTTTTTTTAGTCATTTTGTTGAGTTGTTTGTAATCTATGCAAATTCTAATGGTTTCATATTTCTTTTTAACAAATAAGATTGGTGCACCCCAAGGTGATACACTAGATCTTATATACCTTTTGGTCTAGAAATTCTTGTAGCTAAATTATTAATTCTATTAGTTCAAGAATACTCATTTTGTATGGGGATTTTGACACTGGAAATGCTCTAGGAATAATATCAATAGTAAATTATATATCCCCTCTTATAGGAAGTTCTGGTATTTCTTTAGGAAAAACATCCTTATATTGTTCTAATATAGGATAATCCTCCACATATGGTTTTTGATTGCTACTAGAAATTTATTCTAAAATATTTTCATCACATTCCTAAATGCTCAAGGAATCATGTGATAAACAGGCAATAAATTCTTCAATATTTGGCTCTAGTGTATGCTCTTCATTGGATGTGGCTCGTGACTCCTTTATCTCTTTCATATGCTAACAAGGATAACTAGAAGAAACTTCTAGATCCTCCTCTTATGGATTCTCTTCATGGATCATTTTCTCCTCTTCAATATTTTTAAATGAACATTCATCCTTGGTGACAATTATAAATTGTAGATAAGTATTTGAGAAGCTCCTTATGGTGGGATGACCTCCTTTACTGAATAAATTCTTTAGCATCTTCATATTTTTCCTTTAATCATGAATCACTAATTACAAATAAATTAGTGATTTGAGGGTTCTTACAACACCTCTAAGTGAAATAGTTGGAGTAGTTGATAATTCTCTTTCTATTTATTTAAAATACCTACTCCTACTATCCAATTAATCTATGTAGACAATACAAACAAGACAAAGGTTTGTGATGAGTCACTAAAGTGAATGCATAGGGTCTAACCTCTCATATTACCACCTTCACTCCTCATTGTCTTAAATTTTTGTATCAAATGCAATCATTTAAATCCTAATGCAAGAAGTATTATTTCACCCTTGAAATCTACCCAACAACAACACCAAAAATTTGGTCTAAAATATTTGCATAAATTGTGACATTAAATTATCAATCTGGGAGTTTGTAAACTTGTGAGATGTTATGCACTGTATGTGCAAACTAACAATTTACTATCTTGTAAAATGTTATATATCCTTAAAATATTGCAATTTAAAGTAAAAGTTTAAACTAATAAAGTAATTTCAAGACAAAAAGGAACTAATCTTCTTTGGTCTTGACTACAAAAGCCTACACTCACAGGAAAACATGGCATGGGAATCTAATCCTTGAGGAATTCCCATGCAACAATTTAGTTTATTGATCAAAGAATAAATTATAAGAACACATAGAAAAGTATTTTAAAGCAAGGAAAACATAATTGATTCAAGTTTGAATTGGTTGATTAAGCATGCATTAGGGTCCTTTCTAGTATAAATTTTAGATTTAGAGCTTTTGGTTCACTCCCTTAGGTGGCTCAAGGAATTGCAATAATAATACGTTTGACTTCTCAATATTTTACTTAGTGAAGCAACATTAAACTTTAATTTTGAAAGCAATAACTTCTCTATGTAACGGAAAATAAATTTGTTCATGAAAACTACAATGATTACAATGAAAGAACATTAAGGTTGCAAAAAAATAGTGAATATAACAACAAAAAGAAAGTGAAATTATTATGCGACCATCTCACAAAAATATAGATCAATGACTTAAAAATTATCCTCTTCGAGGGGGGACCTCCTTTACATTACATAAATGAACAATTCTTGGATGCTACAAATGACAAGACCTCCTTTGTATATATAGGAGTCTAAGGGGTCACAATATAATGAGAGCCTACACAAGAATAATAATGTAAGGGAACAATAATAACAATAGTGGGATTCTATGGGGCACAACAATAACAATAAGGGGGATACACTAGTATTATAGGGACATAACATGCCCCTCTCCTTCAAAAAATTGTTGTCCTCAATGCTTGAGTAGTTCTGGATTCTTTTGTATAAAATTATAATCCCCCTATGTGGAATCTTCAGTGGGTAAGTTCTTCCACTTAATGAGATACTTTGAAATTGATATTGTCTGTATTTGTCGGGTTCTTTTTTTCATGACTTCTTCAGGCTCAAATATGATTTTTCCTTCTTTATCAAGTTCTGGCAACACTGTTTGAACTGGAAGCTTGTCACCTATAACCTTCTTTAAGCATGAAACATGGAAAACTGGGTGTACTCGGCAAGATGTAGGCAACTCCAATTTCTATGCCATAGTACCAATCTTTTGGAACGCCTTGTAAGGACCATAGTACTTGGGTGATAATTTATTATCCTTGTTAGCTTTCTTGAGATATATTTGTTTGTATGGTTGTAGCCGTAAAAATACTCAGTCACCTACATAAAAAAAGTTTAACTTTGATGTTTATCCTCCTTTTATTTCATTCGATTCCGCACCAAAGTGAGGTTATCCTTTAAGAGTCAGAGAACTTGTTGTTGATGCTCGATGTGATCTTCCACTGCTTGAACCTTATAATTTTCTCTTAAATATGATGTGATGGATGGTGGATTATATCCATAAAGTGCCATAAATGGGGTAATTTTTGTTGTAGTATGGAAGGAAGTTTTATACCACCATTCAGCTAGAGGTAACCACTTGACCCATTATGTTTGTGTGTCAGATATAAAGCAACGAAGATATCCTTCCAAAAATTTGTTCGCTATCTTAGTTTTCCCATCAGATTAAGGATGATAAGATGAGTTATGATCTAATTGAGTACCAAGACAAGAAAATAATTCCATCGAAAAATTTCTAGTGAAAATGGGATCTCCATCACTTACTATAATCTTTGGATTTACATGAAGCTTTTGAATTATTTCGATAAATGCAGTAGAAATCATGTTGGCTTTAAAAGGATCAGATAATGCACAAAAGTGTGCATACTTGGTAATTCTATCAACTACCACCATGATGAAACTCTTTCCTTAAGACTTGGGTAAACCTGTGATAAAATCCATTGGCACCTCCTCCCAACACTGACATGGAATGGCTAAGGGTTGTAACAGACATGGGGTCTTAATTGTCTCAACGTTATTTTGCAAACCAAACATTCTTCCACACATTTCTAAATATCATATTTAAGGCCATCCCACAAAATTCCTTCTTGACCCTATGGTAAGTTTTTAAAAATCCTGAGTGCCCTCCTAAGGGAGAGGTGAGCAATAACAAAAGAATATTTTGTTTGAGTTGGGAATTATTACAAAGATATAAGAAATCTTTGTACCATAATGAATCATTTTTCTAGCTAAATGTATCACATGTATTGGGATCTTGTCGTAACTTTTGAATGAGTGACCACACCTCTTCATCATTCTTCCATTCATCCCTTGCTTCAGTTATCCACTCAGGTTGGATAATAGAAATGGAAAAAAATGATGCTTCCACATCCTCATCCTTTCTTGAGAGTGCATCTGCAATAACATTTTGCTTCCCTTTTTTGTAGATGATTTCAAAGTCATAACCCAACATCTTTATCACCCATTTTTGTTGCTCTTCTGAAGATAATATTTGTTCCAAAAAATATTTAAGACTATCATGATCTATTTTTACTTTGAAGTGTCTTCCCGTTAGGTAAGGTAACCATTGCTTTAGTGCATGTAGTATTGCCGACATTTCCTTCTCGTAAATAGGTTTTTGTAAATACTTTCCTTTGATTGGATGACTTTAAAAAGAAATGGTTCTTCATTCTTGCATTAAAACAACACCAATTCCATTTCCTGAAGAAACACATTCCATAATAAAAGTTTTTGTGAAGTTTGGCATAACTAAGACCAGTGCTTGGCACATTTCCTCTTTAATATGTTCAAAGGCCTTCACTTCTTCTGGAGTCCAAGAAAATGCATCTTTCTTTAGCAATGATGTTAGAGGTTCCACTATTATCCCACAATTCTAAACAAACTTGTGATAATACCCTGCCAACCTGAGAAATCCTCGAAGATGCTTTATGGTTGTGGGTATTTTCCATTCCTTAATGCCTTTAATTTTGTTAGGGTCTACCTTAACAACCTCATGAGATACAACATGACCCAAATATTCCACCTCCTGTACTCTAAAGAAACATTTGGAGGATTTTGCATATAATGTTTTCTCCATTAAAAGTTTGAGCACCCTGTCATAATGTTGAACATGATCCTTCCAAGACTTGTTGTAGATTAGTATATCATCAAAAAATACTAACATAAATTTTCTAAGGAAGGGTTTGAAAATGGAATTCATCAAACCTTGAAATCTGGAAGGTGCATTAGTAAGGCCAAAAGGCATGACAAAAAACTCATAATGAACCTCATGAGTTATGAATGTTATTTCCAGAATGTCTTCAGTCTTCATTCTAATTTGATGATATCCTGAATGAAGATCCATCTTGGTGAAGTAAAATTCTCCATGTAATTCATCAATGACAGGAATGGAAATTTTATCTTTAATCGTGAGCTTCTTGATCTCCCTATAATATGGACACATACACCATGATCAATAATTTTTGTGCACCAATACTATTGGAGCAGAGAAAGAACTTTGATTAGGTTGAATTATACCATCCTCTAACATTTTTGCAACTATACGTTCAATTTCACTCTTTTGGGCATAAGTATATCTATAAGTATTGATGTTTGGAGGAACACTTCCTGGAATCAATTGAATCACATGATCATTATCATGAATAGCTGGGAGGCCATTGGGAGTCTCAAACACCTTGGAATGTTTGTCCAATACTTTTTGGAGATCTGGAGAAATAGGTGATTTCGATGTTTGAGCCCCCAGTGAGCATAATTATGCAATTATGCCTTGTTGTTCTTTCTTCAGAATCTTTGTCATGCCACTAGAGACAATTATCTTTCTTGGTCTCCCTATGATACCCCTTAATTCAACTTCTTTTCCTTCCCAAAAAAAATTCAAGAAAATTTCTTGAAAATTGAAAGTTATCATCCCCAAAGATTATAACCATTGGACTCGAAGTATGACATCATCACCACCCATTGGAATGGAAAGCATTAGACTATTCAATACATATTCCCCCATGGTTAGCTTGATATTATGGAACTTCCTAGACAAATTTATAGTTCCTCCATTTGCAACCATCACTTGATACTCTGGTGTTGGATATAGTAAGCAATTCAATTCCTTGGTTATCTTATAGTGAATAAAATTATGGGTACTATCTGAATCAATCAACACTATTACCTTTTTCTTCTTGGTATATCCTTCTATCTTGAGAGTTTGAGGAGTGTTAATTCCTGCCAATGCATTACAAGATATGGTCGGATTCATTTATTTTTTCTCTAGGGTTGGTTCCTAGTGTAAATACTCCTCTTTTGATGTTTCTTATTCCTTTTCTTCCTCCTCTTCAAAATCTATGTAGAATAATTTCTTCTCAGCACATTTATGACCTTTAGTGTATTTTCTATCACAATTGTAAAAAATCCCTTTTGCTCTTTTTTCCTCCAATTTTTGTGGTGTCAACCTTGTAGGTTGTGGAAGACTAGGAGTAGCAACACTTCCATCTTTATAGTTGTGAGTGGTAGACTTCCTTTTTTCCATAATTTGGCTTTCAAATTTTCTCGCCACCCTAAATGCCTTCTATAATGAATCAGGTTCCCAAAGGTGAACCTCATGTTGGATGTTATCTTTTAAAGTTACTATGAAGACATCAATCCTATGCTCCTTTAGAATATTGGTTACCCTAATATTTAATTTTTGGAAGTCTTCAATGTGCTCTGCCATTGAATCCTTTTGTTTGAGATTTATCAATTGGATAAAGAAGGTGTTGCTCTTTGTATCCTCATAATGTGTTATCATTTCCTACGTAAAAATTGACCAGGTGAAAAGTGGTTTACGAGAACAAAGCCATATATACCATACAAATGGATTATGTTATAAATATAAAGATGGAATATGTACCTTTTGTGAGGGTTTCACATCCTGTAAATAAAAATATTTCTCCATCTGTAGTATCCAAGTTACCGGATCATTGCCATCAAACTTCCTCATATCTATCTTTGGAATGTGGTGGTTCTTAAACCCTACATTTGAGTCTCTAAAATCATAATTCATATTCCTTTTATCTTCATCATGATTTTCATGGATTACCTTGTCCCCACTGGGAAGCCTTTCTTTTAGCAACTTTGTCGAACCTTCCTTCAACCCCTCTATCTTGACATTCATCATTGCTTCCATGTCTTCTTTTAAACGATCATTCAAAACTCCCACATCCCTTTTGATACCAACTATATTAACTCCCATATCCCTTTTTATACCATTTATCTTAACATTCATTATGGCTTCCAATTCATTTTTTGTTACTTTTTGCGAGAACGAAATTTGTTGCACTTGGTCTCGTAAATTTGATATATCATGTTGCATTTATTTCTTTTATTCATGTGTCATAGAAGAGCTTTCTGGTGGCTTACTAGGTGTGTCCATTTATTTTTTCAAGGAATTTTTAAATCCAACAATGATATCTATGCTTCACTCTGCCCTTTGAATCACTTCAAACTTATTTTTCAAACAAAAGTTATGCAAAATTTAAAAAATACACACTTGTTTCTTTCTTTATAGGAGCTAGATATTGCAACTGTTGTGTATTTGTAATTGTGAATCTTCTAAAGTTTTTTAATACAACATAGGCTTGTTTCTCGAGGCAGCGATGAGCACCAACTATCGGGTACAACACTAGGGTTTTGACAGAACCCTGCAGGCGGCAGGTCTGTTGAACCAGGTACCTGCGGCAGCTTCTGGAGAGGGAGGGTGCAGGCGGACGGGACCATACGGGCAGGAACAATGATTCCCCCCCAGGGGGAGGGCCAGGAGCCTCCCCCGTCTCCGAATAACAGCGCATGGCAAACGGTGGATTGGGAGAACGCAAACAGGGTTAGCGACAGCACAAGGGACAACATACAGCAAAAGGGTAAGGGCATTGATACAGAGAACAGAAATAAAGCAAGTTCCTCAACTTGCAAACCTGTTGCTACCAATAGACCACGGGTGTACTTCCCAAGTGAGCGAATCAATGCCCGAATACAGTACATGCGAGATCATGCACTGATCGGCAAGTTTATAGGGATTTGGCCAACAGAAAGAGCTCTGAGAACTTGGATCAGCACCGTATGGCATCCAAAAGGGGATATATCTCTGCATTTGGGGGCCAAGGGCTTCTTCACTGCCGTATTTAACTGTCTAGAAGATCGAACTAGAATTCTGGAGGGAGGTCCATATTTTTTCAACTTTGCAGGCCTATTTCTCAAAGGCTGGGTGGAAAGATTCAACCAAGATAAGGAGGATCTGAGTTGTGTGCCAGTGTGGATAAGGCTTTACTCATTGCCATGGGAATATTGGGAGGAAAAATCTCTGCAGGAGATCGGAAACGCCATTGGTGAATTTGTAAGGGTAGCAGAGGAAACAAAACTCTGCAAGCACACTTCATATGCTCGGATCTGTGTATACATGGATCTCAAACAACCACTGCCAGAAACGGTAAGCTTCTTTCATGAACACTCTGAATGGGTTCAAGTCATTGATTATGAACAGGTGCCATTTAGATGCAGGAAATGCCATGATATAGGACATCTCTATAGAGACTGTCCGCTAAATAAGATACCCTCCCTTCCAGACAAGTCTGATAATCACACCCCAGATGGATTCACAAAGGTAGTCAATAGAAGGAGAGGAAACAAAAAAGCCACCAACAACCCCAAAGCAAATCCGAGCAATAAAGCAACAACAAGCAACAGATTTAAAGCTCTAAACAAAACCGATGAGAAGGGTTCGGACGAGGAATAGGAGAAAGACGAAGCAGTCCAACAGAAGCAACCGGGTGAAACATCAATGCAAGGAGGACAGAAAATTACAAATCAAGAGCACCTGATATCGCAGAACAAAAATATGTCAAAGCAAACTGAAAAAATGGATATGGAGTACTCTCAGCCAGGCGAAAAAGCCTCAATCGAAACTGAGGACTTTTTTCAATCGCCCCAAGTCATGGACGAAGACCAGGAGCCCCTCGATATAGGGGAGCTGGACATCTTAGGTTTGGAACATGCTTGCCGCACAAAGAACTTTGAAAAAATCCCAGAACAACAAGTCGACAACCTAGTATAAGTGTTAAACAGAGCACAGAAGAAATACTCTCTAGGGGTCCAGATCGGTAGTCCATGGGATGGAAAATTTATCACCAAGTACAGCAAGAAGAGGGGAAGGAAAACAACCCTAGAAAGAACAATCAATATAGGAGAAATACTGGTGGAGTCAGGGAGGTATGCCAAACTGACTAAGTACTTCACTGCAAACCCCCACCCTTCGCAATGAAGTTAATATCCTGGAATATCAAAGGGCTTAATAGCCCTAGGAAAGGAAGAATCTTAAAAAATATGCTGAAGCAAGAAAAACCCAGTATTCTCTTTTTGCAGGAGACGAAGTGTAGCTCCACAATTTTGGAAAGAATAGCTGCGAAGGATTGGCCAGGAGGCCTAGTCACAGCGGTGGATGCACAAGGTGCCTCGGGAGGCCTAGCAATACGTTGGGATGCCCGGATCATCCATCTCAACAATATTCAAGCTAACAAAAACTTCATCCAAGCCACATTCCACCTCTCAGGTACGAATGCTCATGGACTGCTAACTAATGTTTATTTCCCTCAGGACACAACTCAAAAAAGCCAACTTCTGAATACATTGTCAGAACTCAATAGAAATAGACCATTTCCACTATGGATATCTGGAGGGGATTACAATATGATCGCCAGCATGGAAGAAAAGAGAGGAGGCAGAAGCAACTCAAACAATGATGACGGCCTTCTAAAGGAGTTCATCAACAACAACTGGTTAATGGACATCCCAACAAGCAACGGTATCTTCACCTGGACAAACAAGAGAGTAGGAGCGCAACAAATTGCATCGCGCCTTGATCAGTTCCTAATCTCACACAATGCCACTCATATCGGAGGAGAATTTACAGCTTCCATTCTCCCTTTCTCCGGATCGGATCATTGGCCCATAGAGCTCCAATGGAAGAGGACAGGTAACAATATCAGACGCCCTTTTTGTTTTGAAGAATTTTGGTTCTCCCATCCAGAATTTGAAAAGCTGGTCAGATCAAGCTGGACAAATTTCAATCCGACCGAGGGGACAAGAATGGCCAGGTTCCAACAAAAACTCAAATATCTAAAAAGGGCCATCAAACAATGGAACCACAAGATATTTGGCAACATCTTTGCCGACCAAGCCCTGCTCAATACTGAAATTAAGAAAATACAACAATCCATTATCAATGAAGGGCGAACAGAGGAACTCTCCAAACAGGAACAAGCCATAGAATCAAAAATTCTAGAAAGAGCCAAGCAGGAGGAAACATTATGGAGGCAGAAATCCCGAATTTGATGGTTGAAAAGCGGAGAAAAAAACACAAAATTCTTTCATAAAACCACGGTTCAGAGAAGAATGATAAACCAAATTACTCATGTTAACAATGAGCAGGGAGAGAAGATTGAAACGCATGAGGGCATTGAAAAGGAAGTTATCAACTACTTCAAAAAAGCCCACCAAGAGCCCGACTTCAACAGAATACCAGCCATCAATCAACTTCTCCAGAACATACCCAAGGTCATAACGGAGGAGCATAACAGTTTACTGATCAAACCCATCAATCCGTAGGAAGTTGAAGAGGCCGTGCAACAAATGAAAGAGGGAAAGGCGCCAGGTCCGGATGGCTTCACAGCAAACTTCTTTCACAGATTCTGAGACCTGATAAAAAATGAAGTTTGGCAGGTTGTGGAGGAATCCAGAGAGCTCAGGTGGATGTACCCGAGACTAAATGCTACTTTCATTGCACTAGTGCCTAAAGGAGAAGACTCCAACACCCCTGACAAATACAGGCCCATAGCCCTATGCAACATGATATATAAAATTATTTCAAAGGTCATTGCTACCAGGCTTAAAACGCTTCTTCCACTCATCATCTCGCCTGAGAAATCGGGCTATGTCGAAGGGCGCCAAATAACGGATGGAATTATTCTCACACATGAACTAATTCACTCCCTAAAGCTGACCAAAAAGCCAGGTATGCTGCTTAAACTAGATCTTTCTAAAGCATTTGACAGCCTCAGTTGGGTCTACATACAAAAAATTCTTATTGCTTTTGGCTTTGCTCCCTCTTGGGTTAGATGGATCCATAGTTTAATATCCTCAGCATTCTTCTCAGTGCTAATCAATGGCACCCCTTCAGCCACATTTCGACCTTCTAGAGGTATTAGGCAGGGGGATCCCTTATCTCCCTTTCTTTTCGTAATCATGGCTGAGGGTTTGGGTAGAAGCATCACAGCTGCTAAGCTTAATAGGTGGTTAAAAGGGCTCTCATTTCACAATTCCCCGGTCCACACCCACCAGCAATTTGTAGATGATAATATGCTCTTTGCTCATCCTTCGGTATAGGAAGCTCGTCTTGTAAAATCCATTCTATCCACTTTCTCTGACGCTTCTGGTGCCCTTATCAATCGAGTCAAATCACAAATTTTTTTCTTCAATACCCCTGTTTCTACTCAAAGAGCCATTGAGCGTATTCTGGGCTTCACCTCTGCCTCCAAGCCTTCCAAATATTTAGGAGCCCCGCTTATGAGCTCAGCTCTCAAGCATTCCTCCTGGAAGCAGCTATTAGAAAAATTAGAAGCACGACTATTCCTATGGACCAATCGAACTCTGAACATGGCCAGCATAATAGTTCTCATAAAAGTTATTCTTCACTCCATGCCTCTGTATCTCTTCTCCATTCTAGCTGCCCCCAAATGGGTCCTTAAAGAAATCAAGAATCTACAACGAAAATTTTTGTGGGGAGGCTCAGGACAGAATCGAAAATGGGCTCTACTTAAATGGGAGAAAGTGTGTCTTCCCAAGTATGCAGGAGGCATAGGCCTTAGAGATCCTGAGCATAGTAACAAAGCGATGGGAGCTAAAATCTGGTGGCGGTGGCTGGCCCATCCTAGTACTCCATGGGCTTCCCTTTGGACGGCCAAGTATGCAAGTAACTATCCAATGGAGGAAAGATTGCGTATGACTGAGACAAGTTCGGGATCCGCAATCTGGAACGCAGCCATACAACACAGATCTCTCATTCAAGAACACTGCTTCTGGGAAATAAAAAATGGGAACATAGCACGATTCTGGGAAGATTCATGGCAGCAATTGCCAAAAATCAAAGACATTCTCCAGGAATTTCCAGCTGATGAGAGAGGGATACACCATCTGGCCAAAGTTAACCATTGCTAGACTTCCGCTGCTACTCAGGATTACCGGAAGTGGAAAGACATCCATCAGCTCCTACCAAATAGCTCAGGACAGACTCAACATCTACTAGAAATAGAGTTACAAAAGAGGCAGATAAGAGTCTCAGAAGAACCGGACATTTTAAGATGGGGCTACGGAGAAAAAGGAATTTTCACAACCAAGGAGGCTTACAATATAATCATACAAGGGCAGATACACAAAGACAACTTATGGGAAAAAGTCTGGCATAAATCTAATTGGCCGAAAGTTTCCACATTTCTATGGCTTCTCTGTCACATGTCACATGTCACATGTGCCGACAGGAGGAAGAAACAACACTTCATCTTATGCAGAATTGCCCAGTGGGAAAGAAATTATGGGAGAAGATTGCTTTCCGCTGTCAAATTGAAAAAAGAGTGCAAGATGACCTCAAAGGAACCATCAGCAAAGGAAGCCAAACCCCTTTTCAAAGTTCTCTTCTCAATGCGTTGTGGCAACTAATTCCCGGTTTACTGATGTGCAATCTCTGGAAAGAACGCAATCAAAGAATATTCAAAGATCAATCGATGCCGCTGGACAAACTGTGGAATAATTTTCATCAAAACATAATGGAGACTCTTTCACTCAAAGACTGGCATCCTGAGGACCTTCCTACTCTGCCACAGGAAAAAGCTGTTTGGGATAACTCGCAAATACGGATAAACCATAATTTAGCCAGCGGCAGGAATCCCAACAACCACAGACAGGAAGCAAATTCTTGGAAGCCTCCTCCAGTTGACATGATCCAACTAAACTTTGACGGGGCCTCTAAAGGAAACCCAGGTCAAGCAAGTTATGGAGGAGTTTTCAGAGATCATAAGGGCAATTCTCTTGGCATCTACATGGGTTCGATAGGCTGGGACACTAACAACTCATCGGAATTGGAAGGTCTATGGCGAGGGCTCAAAATAGCACACAGAAAAAACTTCTTTCCCCTCGTCATAGAAGGAGACTCGCAGATCATCATCAGAATGGCCACAAAGCTTCAACATGGCTCTCCAATTCATAAGGTAAGCAGCAGCTGGAGAATGGGCCAGAGGCTTGAGCTTATCAATCACTGCATCTCTCAGCACCAAGCAATCACTTTCAAGCATACCAGAAGAGAAGGGAATAAGCTGGCTGACCTACTAGCCAACCTTGGAGTGGAAGCAAAAGAAAACCACTTTGAAGGAACTATAGACAACCTATCTTCCAGAGACCAAATGGATAAGCTGAGGGAAATGATCTCTCAGGACAAATCTCTGATAGAGAATTCGCACCCGGATGCGGGTGCTTTTACTTGCCATTAATCATGGCACACGCCATGCCACCTGGGCTGCGGACAGTAGAACGGAACCTGTACGCAGAGGCCGGCAGAGGAGGTTATCAGTTAATGCGAACAATAGTCGGATGTGATGTGATACAGATCCGAGGGGACGGCACATTCAAGTCGAGCATGGTAGCTCTGGACTCGATGCAAACCTGGTTTATGGTGCGACGCCATCCTCCCGCGATGCTAACGGATGCTTCTCCTTATATTGGGATAGCCATGCCAATTCATAATCAGAATTCTCCAATTGCTGCTGGTGTGCTGAGCGGGGATACTCTGGCTTTTAGAATTCGAGGGGTCGAGGAGTGTTTGGGGTCTCTGGACTTAGGCGCCATGCCGCGCAGCAGAGGCGTGCCAAGACGAGGAGGGAGGTCCGGCATCCGTGTCGCCCCTGATCTTGAAGAATTGCATCCAATTTCTCCAATGGCTTCTGCTCCACCCTCGTCCCCCAGCTCTGAGCAGGAAAGCCTTGTCCCGCAAGGCACATACCAGACTTTTCGACTTAGGTTTCCTAGTCGGCTCATCAGGCCAGAGGTGGTAGTTAACCTCACGGTGTACATTTCTGAGGAAGAGCCTGGAGATCCCACTTTGACCTCTCCTGCCTCTGCAAGTGTCCAGAACAGTGACATTCTCCTGGGGGATATGAATGGCTTGGTGTATAAAGCTCACCGTAACGAGGATGCTCCAGCTCAGCACGCCCTGGTCCAGGAAGCCGCGGCTCAGGAGGTTTCAGTTCATGCTGCTTCAGTTCAAGAAGTTCTGTCGCCACACAACTCAGCTATGGAAAGGGAAGCGCGCGACAACCACGCTCAGCCTGGCTTGGGAGAGCCATTTCTAGACGGGGAAGGGCTCGTCATCTAGCTTGACTCGCCCAGTCCGGACAAAGGAAAACAGCCAGCGTCGCCCAGTCGCCCAGCCTAAACTTCATCGGGTGCTTCTGTCTTGTTTTTTGCACTTATGTCGATGTTTATGATGTTTTCTCCTGCAGTTTATTTAAGTCCAAGGTCTCAGTTCATCCACTGTTGTAAGTCACAAGCTATTACAGTCTGCTTTTTTTTGTATCAGAGTTAATGGTGTAAACTGGTTATGTCTGGCCAGTATCAATGGTGGTGTTGTCAGTTCCAGTCCAGGTTGTCTGAAGTCCAGGAAAAATCATTATGGACTGTATTTTGTTTATCAGTTTAAGCAGTTAGACAGTATGGTCCAGCTTCTACTGTTTGAGGACTGGCCTCGGCCTCCTCGGAAGGTCTAATCCATGTACATATTTTTACTTTTCTTAATATAGCACTAGCCTTAACTTAGAAAAAAAAAAATTGTGAATCTTCTGAAATTACATCTTTTGGTATCCCTATGAGTCTTTTTTCCAACCCAACAACTCAGACCAAGATTGGATTCTTCAATAAAGCGTTATGCCCAATCTCAGGAGATGACTTGATTATAGACTATTTTCATTGAGCGAACTTGTACGGAGTGCCATGTGTCATTGTTTCAACCTTCGGCCCTAAAAATAATACCCAAATAGATAAAATTAATTATCTTTCCATCAAGGTTTACGAAATTCAAATCCGATGCTCAGAGAAAAATCTATGACGATTTTCCCTAGGTCTCCTGTTTGAGACGGATTTCTGGAGCCTTCAAAAACCCTAACTTCCTCGGATTATATCTCCAAAAATATAGCGAGACAAGATCTGAAATTAGTACACAAAGTTCACCAAGATTTCAGCTCCTTGTGGTTTCAATTTCTTCTTCTGAAGCTTCGTATAAAAAAAATTATAGCGAAAATTCCATGATGATTTGTTTGAAGCAGTGAAACCCTAGAATTCAAAGCTTTGTTACCAAATGTTATGCAACCAGCTCACAAAAATATAGATCAACGACTAAAAAATATCCACTTTGAGGGGGAAACCTCCTTTACATTACATAAATGAACAATTCTTGGATGCTACAAATGATAACACCTCCTTTGGATATATAGGAGTCTAAGGGGTCACAATATAATTAGAGCCTACATAACAATAATAATGTAAGGGCACAACAATAACAATAGTGGGCTTCTATGGGGCACAAAAATAACAATATGGGGGCTACATGGGCGTAACAATAACAATAAGGTGGATACACTAGTATTATAGGGACCTAACAAAAATAGTTAGCATATAAACAAGGAACTAATGATGAATATTAACAATGATTAATTTGCACATTTGAATATTAAAATAAAAAAGAAACCATAGAGATATTTAGTAGCACTCATAGCTAAAGCCATCCACATTTATGCACAAGGAAAAATATGGTGCAAAGGTTAAGAATAGCGCTGCTCGAAGCTTCAAGTTTCACACTTGAAGACTATCAACTAGATAAACTCAAAATGGTTACATATATTAATAAAAGGAAGCTTGAAATAGAGTGTCATTTCAGAATTTTTGTAGTATGAGAAACATAATAGAAATTAAAACTAAATTCTAATTAGTACCCTTCAAGATTAGTTGATTGTATATTTACACATAAGAAAAAGAAATTAAAATTAATGACTCTTAGCCCAACCAACTAATTATTATTTTAATCATCTATGCAAATGTGATTCAACCTCTAAAATAATGTATTTTCCAGCTGACTTGGCCATGCATTGACTGGGCCTATGTGAGGGACTTTTTTTCAAACCAGCAGGAAATGATCCAACTAGGAAACTCAAAGAAAAAAACTCATGTTCCCCTTTTTTCCCAACTTGCTTGCATACACCACAATGAATGAGAAATTACTAGAATGTCTAGTTACCTATAAAATCTGATAAAAATGAATTAGCGGTGCATAAAAGTTGCTAAAATTCAAAAATAAAGGAAAATTATAGAAAAAAGACAAAATATGTTAAAATTAGTGGATGATGAGGTTATTTTCCATAATGAGGTTTATTATCATGGTTATTTTTCACCAAAATTGAGGACCAACATTGACATTGTAATTAATAAAGTATTTTTATACTTGGAAGGTAGTAGTCCAAATGAATTCTATGTGCTCAACTTGACAATGAATTTGGGCTTAGTTCCTTGGAAGTAATTAAGATGCATTTTTATCCATGCAAATGTCTACAAGAATCATTATTTTCTAGCTTATCCTTTAAACTAGGAAGTTTTACCTTATTTTTCTTACTCATACTACTCCATCATAATTTCATACATAAGTAAAAACCATGATTTACATTAGCAAGGAATGTTGAAAGAAAGGAAACCAATTGCTAGCAACTAGAAATCTACAAAAACTAGTAGATTAGAGATTTCTTTGCTAATATCATAGCATAAGAGGAAAAATGGATTGCCTAAGAGATAACATTGTAGAGAAGGGAGCTCACTTCATGTTGTTATTTAGGATTGAGAGGGGAGAGTGTGGCTATTTAAAGAGTGATTGTTGTGCCGAGAGGAATTAGTGGTATTTTCCCCATCTGAGGACTATGGCTTGGGATATATGAGAGAGTTCAAAGCCAACAATTGGGAATTCATCCTTGTGGTCTCATAGCCTCAAATTAAAGGTGGCATCTACAGTAGAATTCCCATGGTTAGGTGGAAAAGTGATCTTTTGTAGTGAGTTGGTGGAAAACTATAGAAAGGATGAGAATTTCTTCTTATTGCTTTGTTCACCACCTATTATTCATATCTATTATGAATTCTCTAGGAGGCCCATATGTCAAAAAAATTTGGCCACCATGGCATCAAGGAAATGGTGGAAAATATACAGTCATATGTATATTGGCCATGAATATAGGATGGGGTTTCCAAGTATAATTATGGTTGTGCACTATAGAACACCTCAAAACTAAAAAACGTGAACTTGTTTTTATATGTTAACCTTCCTATTCCTTTAAGACCTGGGGAAATAATATCTATAGTTTGTATGGGTAGGATGGCTAAACCAAGCATGTATGTGACTACATTTTTGTGCATATGAATCATTTTAGTAAAATGGTGATTCTTATTCTTTTCATATAGACAACAAAAATTCATTGACAATAGATTCTTATTCTTAGCATAATATAATTTGTCTTATTCTTTGGTTATTGTAAGTTTACTCAATAGTCTTATTTCATTGCCTTCCATCCACCTTTCTCCTCTATGTTATTTATGTATATGGCATGGGAAAAAAATTAAATTTTGTTGGTTTTTTTTGTTCCTCCACTTTGATTACTCGATTTCTAAAAATATCTAATATAATAGCCCATTTTTTTGTTTCATTATACATAAATTTCATGCAAGAATCATCAAGGTTTTGAACCTCCAACAAGGAAATTTCTCAATGAAATAAGGTCATAAAAGCTCCAAGGACTATTTGATAACCACATTGGTTAATCTTCCAAGCCATTGAGTAGGATTGATTATCTTTGGAAATCCAAGTGTAATATTATACACATAGCCTTTATGTTTTCTAAAATACTCTCACAAAATTTATTAAGACATTTATAAAATAATAGATATATCTTAGTCATATTATCATTTTTTATGTAACACATAGGGTCCTTGTATTTCCATAATCTCTCTCTCTCTCTCACACAAACACGAAATCCCAAGGAAATCTTTATAGGGAAACCTAATGGATGCTTCCCTAAATTCATGAATGGAATCCTTGGTAATGTTTACTAAACCATATGACTAATATAGGTATTTTGTGTATACTGTACCTATAAGGTTAAAAAATAAGTGGTATTGCATATGAATAGCATGATCATTATTTCTGTCAAGTGGAAGACATTTAGGAACATCTCCAAATACCTTGGAATGATTGTAAATAACTTTTTGGAGATCCATGGGAATAGAGGGTCTATCTATTTGAACATATAGTGAACACAATTATGAAATTATGCTATGATTTCCTCTTTTTTATTACAATTTTTCATGTTTTTATATCTTATCATTATAGAGAGTTCCAAATTCATACCTTTGTGTTTTATTTCCCCACTTTTCAAGGAAAATATCACGAAAATTTTCCCAAAAATTAAGAACCATTATTCCTAATGATTATAATCATTGGACCTCTAATACAAGATAAACACCACCCATTTGAATTAGAAACATTGGACTACCCAATAAATTCTCCCCCTTTTTGAGCTTATTATTAATGTAATTTGTTGAAAAAATTATGATACCTCCATTTGTAATCATTACTTGAATTTCTAGTGCTAAATATATAAGGAACTTGAGAAGTTTAGCTAATTTGAAATAAATGAAGTTATGGGTACTACCAAAACTAATCCACATTGTTACCATATTTTTTATTGTGATATACCATTCTATATAGAGAGTTTAATAAGTGTTGATGTCAGCTAGTGCTTAACAAGATATGGTTGGAGCAATCCCTTCTAATTATATATCTTGCGATATTTCCAATTCTTGATCTTATTCCTCGTCACAATCTATGTAATATAATTTCCTCTCACCAAACTTATGTTCTTTATTGTAATTGTTGTCACAATTATAAAATTACCTTTTCTCTTTATTCAACCATTTGTTGAGGTGTTATTGTTGGCATTATGGCTAATGTGTTGTCCTTGATGGCAACCTACTTGATACAAATGTCAACATTGTGATAACAAAATGATTATGCAGACTAGAATGGATGCTACAGAGGTGATGGACAAAGGAATGATAGTGCAGTGACAAATGGATGATAAAAGAAAAGCTTGAGAAAGTATATGTTAAACCTGAGAAATATATACTGAATTCTTGTGAGTCAAAGTCGTGTATAGAATCTGCACCATGGTATTTTGGATACTAGGGGTCATTACCATGGTATTGGTCCATAGTATTTGGAGCGACAACATTTATTTGATCCTGCCAAAGAATACTTACAACATAACTAAGGTATTTACCTAAGGTATTGGCTAAGGAAAATACTATATAAAGAGATGGAGATCAAGGTGTTGTGTGTGCAACTATTGGGTTATCTTTAAATGATTTGATTTGAAAAAGGTGTGCACCAGCAAGTAAGGAGAAGACTCTGATCTGATAGATTTGAAAGTATAATAAAGAATAATGAATATACTTGCTCAATCTATTTTGGCTAACATTGATAAATCTATAATGATAATAATGCTCTGATGTGAATATGTGTTGGTGAAGTATGCGCAATATGTGTTGTGATTTCAATGAAGTTTTGACTCATAAATTTCAAGATCTGTACACAGGTTTGTTTCAGGATAATCACGTACATACGTGGATCCATCTCTGTAGGGTCACGTATATATTCTGTGAAATAACGTTCAGTATGTGCAAATTTGTACGGGGGTTTTATGCATGGTAAGTGCGTACATACACGGGCCTACTTCAGGAAAGTCGCGTATAAATTCTAGGGTTTTGCAGTCTGGATTAATGATGATTTCCTTCATAAGTTTTTTTCTAATTGTTGTTGTATGTCGATGATGTCTCTATTATAATGATCTATATCTAACATCATTGACCAAGTTAAATGATGAATAGTATGTTAATTGGCAATGATGCTACAATATGGTGATCTGTGTTTGATTCAGTAATCTGTGATTGGTTCAAGTAACCTGTGACTGATGGAATGATCTAATTATGGTTTAGTGATTGATGATTTAGTGTTTAGTACTCTGAGATTTGTACGCAGGTGTGATATAGAGAAAGCATGTATATACGCGAGCCTTATTAAGTAAAGTCACGTACAGAATTTGGCATTTGTTGTTTCTGGTTTTCTTCTGCATCCAATGATTTGATGCTTTAGATTTCAATTGATTTGTAGTGTGACAGTGTCTCATATTCAATGCTTTAGTTTGTTTGGTTTTATGATTGACATGGGGCCCATTTTGAAAATTTGATGAAAGGTGGCCTACAGGTTGTGTGATGATTATTTGATAGGCGGATCCAGTCTGAAATATTCTGAAAAGTGGTCAACAAGGAGCTAAGGGTTGCAACCTTCAGAAAGGGGGTAGGAGCTCCCTTCTAGTAGGAATCGATAAACGAATTAAGGGGGTTGTGGCTCCCTTCTAGTGGGTGGTAGAGAATGAGAGAAATTTGTAGCTTTCTAGAGGTGGGTGCCTGCGTACTGACAAGAGTCTGCATTAGTACAAATGTAATGTTTTTCTTTATATTATAAGAAAGAAGAAAAAGACAACAACAATGATGGTTTTCTCCCACATTGGCTTTCCACCTAAAATCTTGGGGTTCTATGTGTGTGTTGCTCATTTGTTGTGATTTATTTATTTTCTTTACTACATACTGAAAAGTAATTAATTTAATGATGCAATGATTAAAGTTAATCATCTAATAGAATGCATGAAAAATCAGTGAACTAAATATACACTGATTTCCTTCTCTAAAGTAGCGTACATACCCAGGTTGCTTTAACAACAGTAGCGTACATATTTCAGAATATAATTTTTAGAAGTTTGAATTTAAAAATACTGATTTACCCCCCCTCTTAGTATTTTTCCAACAATTGGTATTAGAGAAGGTACCTCAAAAGGAGCTTGATCACTTAAAGGGAGATCCATCAAAATGAGCATTCAAGAGGGAGTATCTTCTATCATACCACCTTTGTTTATTGGGACTAACTCTGTATTTTGGAAAGTCGTAATGAGATCATATTTGCAGTCACTTGGAGTTGAGGTATGGATGAATATTGTTGAAGGAGGATATCAATATCCATCCGCTATTCCCACAGATGATGCAGGGAAGAAATAGTATGAGACCAATGCAAAGGCATACAATGCTCTCCTAGGAAGCTTGGAAGCATCATAATTTATGAAGGTCATGCAACTCAATACCACAAAATATATATGGGACAAGATTTTCCAAAGCTATGAAGGTGACACTAAGGTAAAGAGCGTTAAAATTCAAACATTTAGAATTCAATATGCAACTCTCAGAATGCATGATGATGAAAGTATTGAAATATTTTTCCTTAGAGTAGATGAGATCGTTAACTCAATAAAAAATCTTGGTGATGAAATAAAACATTCTATTGTTGCTGAGACAATTATAAGATTTCTAACCTCAAAGTTCGATTCCATAGTCTCTGTCATTAAAGAAATCCAGGATTTGAAGAATCTCACTATTGAATAGATCCATGGGATTTTAACAGTATGAAATGAGAAAAGGGGGTTTGTCATGTGTCAGAGAAGCAACATTCAAATCTGCATACAAAGGGAAGCAAAAGGAAGAGCTTAAGGGACCAAGTTACATTTCAGACGAAGAAGAAGTGAATTTTGTGAAGAAACTTCAAGTAGGAACTCGCGGGTTTAGAGGTAAGATTCCTTTCAAATGTTTTTCTTGTGGAAGGGTTGGTCATTATGCTACTAAATATCCTTATAAATAAAATCATGAGAAAGGGAAGAATGCCAAACAAGGGAATGTTAAAAGAAGGTTTGATAGCAAGAAAAGTTTCTATACTCATGAATATAGTGAATATTATTCTAATAATGAGGATGATGAATTTTATCAAGAGTATTAGTAAATTATGGAATTTGAATACCAATTCTAGATGAACTTGATGATGTCTTTATGGATTCTCTAGAAGAAATTGATAGACTCAGGGTTATAATCAAAAATCAAGAGAAGGAAATATGTATGTATAACAAAAACACTCTTGTTGAAGAAATAACTCAGCTAAAAATATGTCTAGAAGATGCTAATTTAGTTGAAGAAGTTTTAAAGAAACAAATTCTAGAAAAGGAAAGGCACTGTGAAAATTTAGAAGTTGAAATTGTGGGTCTAAGGAACAAACTTGAAAAAACAAAGGCTCTAACTTTTAAGTTTGCTAAAGGATATAAGACTTTAAAATAAATCATCAAAGTGAAACACTATCCCCTAATAAATACAAATCTTGGATATAGTTCAAATGGTGAATCATCAAAAAGTATGAAATCCTCTTAAACATGTACAGGAAGGTACATCAATGCCATAAAAGGAAGAAGTCATTAGATTCATAGTTCTCAGCAAAAGAATGAAGGATCAAATACTTATCAAGAAAAAAAACCTTACCATAATCAAAGGGTAAGATACTCAAGAAGGTATTATACTTCTTGGTATTCCTACTTCAATGGTCAATGCTTCACTTGTCACAATTTTGGTCACAAAGTTATTCAGTGTGTTGCTTATAAAACTATTATGACTAGAGAAGCAAGAAAACAAAAGAATGAGATCAGGGAAAATAAATCTTCTTAGAATTTTTTCTACCCTATTGAAGATGAAATTGAATGTTCTCTTTGCAATAACTTTGGTCATAAAGTAGCTGAATGCAGAAGAAGAATGGGACCATCTTACCAGCATGAACAAAATACAATACCCCCTAAGGTATGGAAAAGGAAAATTACAAATACTAGAAATTATGGTCTAGTTTTGTATAAGATAAAGAAAATCTATTGTACATTGAAAACGAATGTTCAAAGAATATGATAGGTGACAAATATAAGTTTATTTCTCTTAATGAAATAAAGAAAGAAAAGAATGTAACTTTTGGTAAGAACTCACCTGCTACTATTAAAGGGAAAGGAATTGTGTTGTTAAAGAAAAGGGTCAAGGCTGGAAATGTTTTATTTGTTGATGGATTAAGACATAATTTGTTAAGTGTTAGTCAAATGTGTGACCAAGGGCATGAGGTTGTTTTCAGATCAAAGAATTGTGTGGTAAGGAATCTGGATATAGGTAAGATCATAATAAAGTGAATAAGAACTCCAAGTAATGTTTGTACCTTGGAGGGAGGCCAAAAGAATTGTTACTTAAGAAAATATGAGGAAAGTTGGCTTTGGCACAAAAGGTTGGGACATATTAGCCTTTCTCAATTATACAAGTCAAGAAGAATGGGAGAAGTTAGTGACTTTCCCAACATCTCTCCACCTGAAAGTAGCATTTGTAAATCATGTTTATTTGGTAAGAAAACCAGAGTTCAGTTTAATGCTAAAGAAGGTACCTCAAGTAAGTCACTTGAACTTAGTCATATTGATTTGTTTGGTCCTATGAGAAAGAATTCTCCTTGTGGTGAACAATACTTCATATTATTCATTGATGATTTTACAAGAATGTATTGGATTGGCTTACTAAAACATAAAGATGAAGCATTTGATAAATTTAAAGTATTCAAGCTCTGGTAGAAAATGAGTTAGATTTGAAAATCAAATGTCTTAAATATGATAGAGGAGGAGAGTCTATATCAGATGCGTTTTTCAACTTCTGTGAACAACATTGCATCAAAAGGCAATTTTCTATAACTGGGACTCCTAAAAAAAATGGAGTGGTAGAAAGAATGAACAAAACAATCCAAAAAATGGCACATGCCATGCTTGATGAGTCAGGAATACCTCATACCTTCTGGGTGGAAGCAGCGCATATAATCGTGAATATACTTACAAATCTCATGTTCGATTAAACAATGATAAAACTCCTTATGAACTATGGTTTGGTAAGCCTCCAACTGTTATGCATTCTAGAATTTTTGGAAGAAAATGTTACATAAATAAATATGATGATAAGCTTGGAAAGTTTAAATATAGAGTTGATGAAGGAATTCTCCTTGGATACTCTTCTAGAAGAAAGGGATATAAATGTGATAATAAAAGGCTTCAAAATATTGTTGAATGCATAGATGTTGTGATTGATGAAGCGTAAAAAGGTACCAAAAAGGAAGCACCAACAGATGGTGAACCTTTCCATACTACAAGCCAAAAGGTTGTAGGAGAAGGAAATAATGAAGCATCAGAAGAAAGAAATGAAAATCTAGATACATCAGAAAAGACTCCTTCAAGGTATGTTCAAAAAAATCATCATGAATCTCAAATTCTAGGTGAAAAGCAAGAAAAAGTACAAACTAGAAGAACTCTTGTTGGAACTTCTGCTTACTTAGCCTTACTATCCACAATAGAACCTAAACATCTGAATCAAGCAAGAAAATATGAATGTTAGGGTAAGGCAATGAATGAATAACTAGATCAAATAGAAAAGAACCATACATGGGAATTAGTACCAAGGCCTCATGATAAAATTGTTTTTGGGACAAAATGGGTGTTCAAGAAAAAACTGAATGAAAATGCAGAAGTAATTAGAAACAAAGAAAGACTGGTATGCAAAGGATATGCTCAACAGGAAGGGATAGACTTTGAAGAAACATTTGCACCTATAGCTAGACTTGAAGCCATAAGAATGTTTATTGATTTTTCAAGCTTTCATAACTTTAAAGTATATCAAATGGATGTTAAATCTGCATTTTTAAATAGGATCTAGAAGAAGAAGTTTATATTGAACAACCGTAAGGCTTCATTCTAGGCAATGATAAAAATCTTGTTTGCAAACTTAAGAAGACATTGTAAGGGTTAAAACAAGATCCTCATGCATGGTAGTATCATCTTGACAGGTATCTTCAACAACGAGGCTTCACAAAAGGGTCTACATATAGCAACATATATATATAATTTGATACAGACAAACTTTTGATAGTTGTTGTTTATGTAAATGACATCATATTTGGAAGTAATGTAGAATCTGAGTTATGAATTTCCTTCAGTTATGCAACAAGAATTTTATATGTCTCTACTTGGTGAACTAACATATTTTCTTGACCTTCAAGTTCAACAAACTAAGAAAGGTATCTTTCTTTCTCAAACCAAGTACCTCAAGCAGATTTTGAAGAAACATGGAATGGAAGACTGCAAGCTTGTATGCACACCAATGGTAACAGAATGCAATCTTAGTCAAAATGATAATTCTCCTTCAGTCAATAAAAAAAATTACAGATTTATGATCGGAAGGTTGCTCTACCTTATAGGCACAAGACCAGATATTATGCATGTATTAGGAATTGTTGGACGATTTCAAGCAAATCCTAAGGAAATTGATCTCCAAGCAGTTAAGAGTATATTCAAGTATTTACAAGGAACTCAAGATTTTGGTCTATGGTATCCCAAAAACATATACTTTTCACTCCATGCTTACACAGATGCAGATTGGGCAGGTAATATTGATGATTGCAAGAAGACTAATGGAGGAGCATTTTATTTGGGACGCCGCTTGGTTTCATGGTTCAGGAAGAAACAAAGATCCATTGTTTTATCTACTGCTAAGGCAGAATATGTTGTTGTCTCATCTTGTTGTACACAGATTCTATGGATGATCCAAACATTGTAAGACATTCAAGTCACTTGTCCTCAACCTATACCTATTCTCTATGACAATACTAGTGCCATAAGTATCTATAAGAATCTTGTCATGCACTAAAAAACCAAGCACATTCCATTCAAATATCAGTATCTAAGAGAGCAAGTGCTTGAACAAAAGGTCAAACTGGAGTATGTTCCTTCAAAGGAACAAGTTGCATATATATTTACAAAACCACTTCCATGTGATACCTTTGAATATCTCAAACAAAAACTAGGGATGATCCCCACTTCATCACTTTGCTAATTGTTCTAATAGGTATGTTATGTTAAGGGGGAGCTGTGAATGTAAATTTCTATATTTTATTTTCTATACGTGGATGGTGTGAAGGACAGTCGTGTATATATGTCATTTATGAGTTAGACAGACGTGTATACATCTGAGTGATGGATACAAATGACACAGATTCAGGGGGAGCCTCCTATATGCATTCATCATTTCATGTTTGGTCTTTTGTTTCTGAAATTTGCAGTCTGATTGGTTCAGGGGGAGAAGCTATTATCTATTGTTGGCATTATGGCTTCATAAGCATGTCTTGTTGCATATAATTGGATATTTCTACTATTACTATGAGGAGGATGTGTCTGTTATGGTTAATATTGATGATTGGTTGTTGAGTGTTGAAGTGTTGCCTAAAATAATTACATACTTAGTACCATATTGATGATTCTTAAGATATTGATGCTTCATTTCCCTTTCTTTCTTATTGATGAGGATGTTCATGTTGCTTCTATATTGTTGTTGTCAAATATTCATGTTGCAAGTTCCCATATGGTATATAGTGGTCGTTGAGATTATCGTGATCCTACAACCTCATTGTTGAGGTCCTGGTTTTGGTTATAAATGTCATATATGTCTCTTGATGTAAAGGTCATGTAAAGACCCATGTTGTAAATCATTGTAAAATTCTATCATATATGGGCTATTAGGGTCAAGTCATTCATGTATGTAATACCATTATGTTGGGACATTGATGCAATGTTGAGTCAAATATGTAACCCAACTATGTTGGGTCATGTTTGGTTGAGTCATAAAGTCTTCTACTCTATTGAATATCTTCAGAAGGTTCAGCATATCCTTAGGAGGAGCATGATCAGTATGCAATTTTCATTTTCAACAGATCATATCTACAATGATCCTCTCGACAAAGGGAGAGAGAAGTCTTCATTCAACATTGGTCAGCCATTTTCTCTTGATGTCAAAGGGGGAGAGGACCTTGGTGTTTGGAGAAGAATGCTTGAAGGGGCTTGGTAAGAAGCCTTGGTATTTACAGGTGTGTTTGTAGGTATTTGCAAATGGTGACCAAACACCAAAGTGGTTTCCATCAAGTCCAAAGGGGGAGATTTTTGGCATTATGGCTATGTGTTGTCCTTGATAGAAACCTACTGGATACAAATGTCAACATTTTGATAGCAGGATGATTATTCATACTAGAAAATATGCTACAGAGGTGATGGACAAAAGAATGATGGTGGAGTGACAAATGGATGATAAAAGAAAAGCTTAAGAAAGTATATGTGGGTCCTAAAAATCAAGGTCACGTACATACATGGTTCCTATGAGTCAAAGTCGCGTATAGAATCCGTACCATGATATTTTGGATACTGAGGGTTATTACCATGGTATTGGCCCATAGTATTTGGAGTGACAATGGTTATTTGATCCCACCAAAGAATACTTATAACATAACCAAGATATTTACCTAAGGTATTGGCTAAGGAAAATATTATATAAAGAGATGGAGATCAAGGTGTTGTGTGTGCAACTATTGGGCTATCTTTAAATGATTTGATCTAAAACAGGTTTTCACTAGCAAGCAAGGAGAAGACTCAGATCTGATAGATCTTAAAGTATAATAAAAAATAATAAATATACTTGCTCAATCTATTTTGGCTAACATTGATAAATCTGTGATGATAATAATGATCTGATGTGAATATGTGTTGGTGAAGCATGCACAGTATGTGTTGTGATTGTAGCAAAGGTTTGACTCAGAAATTTCAAGATATGTAGGCTGGTTTGTTTCAATATAATCACGTACATACACAGATCCATATTTGTAGGGTTGCGTATATATTCTGCAAAATAGTTTTCAATTTGTACAAATATGTATCTGGGTGTTATGCATGGTAAGCACGTACATACGCAGGTTTACTTCAAGAAAGTCGTGTATACATTCTAGGGTTTTGAATTCTGGCTTAATGATGATTTCTTTGATCAGTTCTATTCTAATTGTTGTTGTATGTCGATGATGTCTCTATTATGATGATATGTATTTGACTGTGTTGACTGAGTTAAATGATGAATGGTATATTGATTGGTAATGATGCTACAGTATGGTGATATGTGTTTGATTTAGTAATATGTTGTTGGTTCAAGTAATCTATGACTAATGGAATGATCTAAGTATGGTCCAGTGATTGATGATTCATTGTTCAATACTATGACATCTATACGTAGGTGCGATACAAAGAAAGCACATATATACGCGAGTCTTATTCAGTAAAGTCGCGTACAAAATTTGACATTTGTTGTTTCTGTTTGGGTTCTGCATTCAATGATTTGATGCTTCAGATTTCAGTTTATTTGCAGTGTAACAGTGTCTCATATTCAGTGCTTTAGTTTGTCTGGGTTTATGATTGATATGCGTCCAATTTGAAAATTTGATGAAAGGTGGCCTACAGGTTGTGTGATGATTGTTTGATAGGTGGATCTAGTCTGAAATATTCTAAAAAGTGGTCCACAGGGAGGAAATGGTTTCATCCTTCAGAAAAGGGGTAGGATCTCCCTTCTGGTAGGAGCCGGTAAACAAATTAAGGGGGTCATGTCTCCCTTCTAGTGGGTACTGGAGAACGAGAGAAAGTTGTAGCTTTCTACAGGTGGGTGCATGTGTACTGACAAGAGTTTGAATCAGTACAAAAGTAATATTTTTCTTTATATTATAAGAAAGAAGACAAAGACAACAACAATGATGGTTTTCTCCTACCTTGGGTTTCCACCTAAAAATCTCGGTGTTCTATGTGTGTGTCGCCCATTTGTTGTGATTTCTTTATGTTCTTTACTACATAATAAAAATTTATTAATCTACTTATGCAATGATTAAAGTTAATCATCTGATAGAATGCATGAAAAATCAATAAAATGGATATATGCTAGTTTCCTTCTCTGAAGTAGTGTACATACGCAGGTTACTTTAACAACAATTGCATACATATTTTAGAATATAATTTTTTGGAAGTTTGAATTTAAAAATTTTGATTCATCCCCCCTCTTAGTATTTTTCCAACAGTCATACTTTTAGGTCAAGTTATGCTAGGAGAGGTAAGATGGTGTTCTCTATAGTTTCCAATGAACATCCTTCTGATAGCCATATTTTCACTTTCAACTTCCCATGCTAGACTAAAATCATGCTCTATGGATTTAGATACCAATAAATTCACCTCACATTGTGTGTTCTCATTTAAAGTGATCCTAAAGAGATCTAACAAATATGCTCTGCAATGTTATTTACTTGGAGACTTAGGTGTTAAAATTGATGAGTGTGTTCTATTATTAGACCTTTTGGTTGGATATTTATTAATTGACTTAAGATTGTGCTGCTCTTAATATCCCCATAAATTGTTACTTATTCATTCCTAAAAATGGGCCAAGAGAAAATATTATCATTTTTTCATTCACAAATCCATTAGTACTAGATAAATGGATTAGGTTCTAAATACAAGGATGCAAGAGTTACCTTTTATAAATTTGGCAATTTATGTAGATTAAAGAATCGCTCCATTTGGAATATACATATGATGGTAGCTTTACCATCACACTTTATTATATTGATCTTAGGAATTAAGTAGTTCCTTGGTCCCAAGTTGAACCCTTGATGATGTGGATCTTGGAGTGATGAATGACCATAATTTTATGACTCAGTGTTTATTTCCTCCAAATGTGTTAAAATGTTCCCCATATGTGACTAGCATTCAACAATTTTGTTCTCCTTATTTTCATGATTTCTTTAGGTAATAATATCACTTTTAGGGAACCTCCCATCTAGGGTATGTAGGAACATGGGTTCCATGTATTTTTCTATGATTATATCTTTTGATCCATCAACTTCTCCATTTTATCTTTAACTTCCATGTTTTAATCCATCAACTTTTCCATATTTTGATCCATCAACATTTCCATTTTACATTCAATTTCTCTTTTAAGGATTTCTTATGGCCATACCAAATCAACATTTTCAGCACAATATTACACATCCCATTAAACGGGTTCCTCAATTGGGATACCTAGTTCATTAAGCCTTCACATTCTTTATGTGTCATGGATGAGTTCTCTAGAGGCATAGTTCTCTAGATGATTTCAATGTTATGCATTAAACATTCAAATAGTGTAAAAATAGAAAGAGAAGCAACTTCATGTCTTGACAATGAGAGAGAAGAATCAATGAGATGCCTCTTTGGGAGGCAACCTCCATCTATAATATAGAAAATGTGTCGGATGATGCGATCTCTTAAACAATATATCCTTAGTATATATAGTAGAAAACTAATGAAATTACAATTAAAGAGTATAGTTGACCATTTAAAGGCCTAGTTAACTAATAAGGACAAAAATAATACAATACTAGAAATGTAATAACTCAATATCTAGGTCTTAACAAGGCATGAGGATATTTTCATGCAACTTGTTCATGGAAAATCTTAATAGCCTTTGATACACACATTTGTTGATACCCTTGAGAATATTGGTATGAAGATAAATACTTTCAAGCTTGATTAAAGTGCAAATTCCCTCAAGTATGTTCTTTGTTAACATGTTTGAATAAAAACTTAAAAGGGCC
Source organism: Pinus tabuliformis (assembly GCA_031772625.1). Lineage (NCBI taxonomy): Eukaryota > Viridiplantae > Streptophyta > Pinopsida > Pinales > Pinaceae > Pinus > Pinus tabuliformis. The sequence goes on along the minus strand of CM062809.1, from coordinate 903,808,681 downwards.
AACTTGCCAAATTTTATAAGGGCTTCAAGGATACTACCAATTAACATATTTGAAGCAAGAGATTGTCAAAAAGAGAAGAGCACTTTCCTAGATATAGAAGAATTTTATTCCAACATGTTGTGGAATATAGATAAAGGAATCTAAGTTCTATAGCAAGTCCAATTCAACTAGAATTCTTCCACTTGAGTTGTTTATGGAAAAATCAATACTTGATGACTGAGTATAATTTCATAGAATTGAAAGGACATGACCAACACGATTGTTAAACTAAATGTCCAATACTTAGAGAGATGTGCATATTTTCATTGATGTTCAATACTCCAACTTAGAAGATTAATGAATAAGGAGAGATATTCCAACTTGACTAGATGACCCAATTATCTTGTTATAGTCTTTATCAAATGCTTTTTGAAAGAATGTTTCGTTGAATGTGTGTAAAATTACAAAATACTTTGTAATATATCCCCAAATAATATTAACATTGAGATAAAGTGTTTGGAGCACTTTAAGATATCCAAATTTCGGTGGAATTATTCCCATCAAATTTTTTTCTCAAAGATGCAAATTTCACAATAAGGAGAGGCTACCAAGAGATGTGGAGAGAGTACCTTTCAAATGTAATCCATAAAGGATTACAACAAAAACTCTTTTAGTGTGTTGCATATAGGAAATAATATTCCATGAGTATAGCTTCTTTGAGTTCTCAATTGTCTAGTTGTACAAAATCCTTGTGGATATAATGTAATAAACTTTTTCAAAAGAAATATGTTCCTCCATGTCCCTTTTATTCCTACATGATGTCAATTGATACATGAAATCCTCCAAAGTGCTTTGTATCTAAAAAAAATCATAGGGTTAAAGTGAAGTACTTCGACTAGGTGTGGGGTCATCAAGATGATCATATTCCTCGTGAAATATCAAAAGAAGAATAATATGGTTATCCCCTTAAGAAATTGAATGATGCAGCACCTGAATGTCCAAAGATAAAAAAATTTCATGATCACAAAGCCCACAAGCAGCAACATGACTTTTTAAATTGTTTGGTTCCATGAATTATATATCACATTTTTATTGATTCAATAATTGATTAATAATAATTAAATTTATATACAAAAATTATGTATTAAATTAATTTGTGAGGTGTGCAAAAATTATAAAGCAACATATATTTCACTTTTAATATTTGCTCATTTTTTCCATTTTACTTTTATTTTTTAATCTTCCATAATAATAGAGTAAACTTTAATTTTCTTTTCATTACAAAAATGTTAATATTTATTTTCAAAAATATATTTATGAATAAAAATGAATTTTAAGGTTACAATATTCATTTAATTTTTTACCCAAATTAAAATGTCCTAATATATTTTACATTTTGGAGGGTTTTCCAGCATATTTTTTTATTTAAATTGTCTAGAATCTCGCAGGGATTTCTTGGAATCACAAGTTTGAGTTGTAAAGTCTCAACAATCCATGTGTCTTTGGAGTTTTTTAGGGTGTTGAATCCATATATGTAGTCAAAAACTCATTTTAAACAACAAAAATTAAGATTTAGTCCAAAACATAGCATGTTTAGACAATGCCAATTAGAATATAAATATAAAAAATTCATCAATTTAAATTCATAAGTAACCATAATTTTATAAATTAAAAACAGATTAATCAAATATCATATGAAAAACAAAATTGAAACTAGAGAAAAAGGATAAAGAAAAATGTGTTAATTTTTTACAAGGATTCTCAACCAAGAACGTTGCTTTCAAGATCTATGTAAAAAGCCCAAACATAGGAGCTATATATCACTTCATTGCGCACACTACTCAAAATACGAGGAATGGAACCGGTGACTTTACATCAAGGAGTGCCTTAACAAAGCACTTGATCACCATCTATCCAAAACCCCATGGACAAAATCAATCACATTTTATTCATGAGATATTGTTTTAATTTTCAATACATATATTATGAGAATAGTATTATGGATGGACAAAAGCTAAGTCATTTAGGGAATCGATACACTCCATAAAATGGTTTTATTTCTGGAGGTACCATCCAATGCCATGCTTTATCCCACATAATTATTAATGTTACAACTCCACCAAAGCCAATTCCAAATCCTACCCCTAATGCAATTAATGAGAGATGTTCATCCACACGATTTAACCATCCTTGATCTTCACTAACATTTGCATATACTCCATCTCCTTTTTTGGGGGTGGTTTTATTGCATAGCTGTAAAGGATAACCACATAGGCACTTGTTCCTTTGAAATGAAGCCACACTAAAAGTGTCCAATTGCGTTCCTTCTGGGATTCGCCCACAAAGTCTGTTAAATGATACATCCAGATATGCCAACTTGGTTAATTTAGAGAGTTCTTGAGGAATCTCTCCACTTAAATTATTTTTAGCCAAGTCTAACTGCTCCAAAGTAGATATCTCACTCAAAGATGTAGGAATTTTTCCTTCCAATTGATTTCTAGATAAATTCAACAATCGCAAGGAACTCATATTTCCCATGCTTTGGGGTATTTCTCCAATGAAATTGTTACTAGACAAGTCCAAAATGGTATTTGTTAGTAACACATATTTTAGAGAATACTCATAGCCTTTAATGATAACTTGCACATCAATATATAATGTACTACCAGTAAGCTTAGAAGAGCTAGGGATTTGAAATCCTAGGAGTCTCCCTAAAGTAAAGGGTATTCTCCCAGTGAAATTATTATTGGATAAATCCAACACCTGTAAACTAGGGAGATTTGTGATCCAATTTGGGATACCACCCTGAAGCTTATTGTAACCAATACTTAAAACTCGTAATGATTGAAAATATGGATAATGTTTGGGAAGCTCCCCTGTCAAATTATTTCTCCTTAAATCTAGTAGTAGAAGTGAGGTGCAATTGGCCAAAGATGAAGGAATATTCCCAGAAAAACTGTTAGAATGAGCAGAGAAAATCTCCAAGGAATTTGGAAACACTGTGTCTAGGTATCCACTAAGTTTGTTCTCTGACACTTTGATCTGAGATAAGCTTGTACAATACTGTAAAGATCTAGGAATATTTCCATTCAACAAGTTTTTGGATAAATCTAATGAGGCTAGACAGGAACAATTGCCAATATCCTCCGGGATTGTTCCTCTAAGTTTGTTGTTGGACAATTGTAGATCGACCAGAAATTTGCAATTCCCTAAAGATGCGGGAATCCTTCCAGTCAAGTTGTTGAATGATAAATCCAGTGATAATAACATGGACAGCGAGCCCAATTCTATGGGAATTCTTCCACTCAAGTTGTTGGATGATAAATTCAAGAAGCTTAACACCGGCAGTGAGCCCAATTCCATGGGAATTCGTCCACTCAAATTGTTGCAATTTAGATACAATGTATTCAAGTTCTGCAGCAAGCCCAATTCTACTGGAATTATTCCATTCAAGTTATTCAAACTTAGATCCAATGTCGTCAATAAGGAAAGGTTGCCAACAGACGGGGAAAGAGTACCTTGGAGGCCTCGCCCAGAAAGCATTAGGGAAAAGACTCTGTTATTGCTGTCTAAACAGGAAACACCCTACCAAGAGCATACCTTCATCGAATTCTCAGCAGTCCAGTTGGACAGCGATCCTAGTGGATCCCATGTGATGGCCTTCTTGAACGACAGAAGCGCCTCCACGTCACTTTTATCCCCAGATGATGTCAATTGATCCTCTGGACTGCGTTTCTTTGAAACAAAATAATTAGGGGTGTGGTCATAGAGACGATGATATTCCCCATCAATATCAGGCGGCGAATTATAATAGAATATGCAAGTATCATTATCGGTAGTCGCATTATGCAACGCTGCCATCAATATGAAAAAGCTAACCAGCATGGACACAATAGCTTTATCCATACCTCTCTCTCCTTGCCCTACTGCAACGTCCTTCACTGCTCTGACTGACTACAAAACACACCCATTTATAGGAATTGGAAGAAGGTTGAAGAGTCGCAAAAATTGGCGTGATGAATGGGGGAACAGAGGGGCGAAGAATTTCTTTAGAAATTTGATTGCGTGGCAAATGAGTGGAGCGTGTGGAATACGGTGTATCGTGTCCGCATTGAGTGGAAGATATATAGAGGTCTCAATTGAACATCGTGATTTTCGGTGTGGTGATGACTTTTCTAAAATCATGATTTTTCTTTGATGTTACAGTTGCGCCGATGATCTTTTTCGCTTATTTCGGTAACTACAGTCAGCTTACTCTGAGGATGGTTTACAGTATATGTGGGTAAATAGGGTCAGCTCTCATATGAAATGGTATATCGTATATGTGGGTATTGAGAGGAATATATGGAGCTGAACACCCTGTGTTGGACTGCATATTGGTCATGGGTTTTCAAAATTATGATTTTGATTTGGAGTTTAGAATCGATTTGTAAGTAATTTTATTTGTATTTAAATTTTTAGAAGCGTTATTTATTGGGCGTACTGTAGGAAGAAGATATAAGCAATATATAAGTCCCATTACCGACTCTCTGGAATTTTGGTCTTTAGAATCGATTTACAAGCTCATATTTGACGCACCCCATAATTTAAACGGTCTCTATCCCAGCTTTAAAAATTAGTAAATTCTGAAAATTAACCTAAGAACATTCAACCGGCCATTTAAATAGAAAACGAGAGAGGAGGAAAATATATTGATTTTTAAAGACGATTCCACTTGCTCGATGAAAATATATTGATTTTTAAAGATGATTCCACTTAGTTGAAGAAAATACACTGATTTTTAAACACTATTCAACTTGTACGAGGAAATTTTCTTAAAACTCAGCTCCACTTGTGAGAGGAAAATATATTGATTTTTAAACAGGATTCTACTCGCAAGAGGAAAATATATTGATTTTTAAACACGATTCCACTCGTTATATCCTAAAAATCAGAAGGAAAAATTTTTGAACACAATTCCACTTACAAGAGCGAAATATATTGATTTTTGAACACGATCCCACATGCAAGTGGAAAAGATATTGATTTGTAAACAGGATTCCACTTTGTATATCCTACAAAAATAGGAGGATTTTTTAAATCAATACATCATGATCTCATGGGTTCCAGTTCATTTACAACTTTTAAAATAGGAAGATTTCATAAATTATAGTGTATGGTTGCGAGATTATAGCCCAAAGATTAGGATGGATTTATTAATAAACTTAACCTAAAATCAACAAAATTGATTGGTAGTTAATCGATTTCTTTTAAATAATGATATTGATGGTAATGTTAGGAGACGAAAGAAATGTGTAAACATTATTTGGAATTTGATACAAATGAATTTGTGGAATTTATATGGATAATATTTCAAAGAGAAGATTGTTTGTCTTCACTAAGTATGTGGGGGTGTTTGAATATATTTTTTATTAAATGAGAAAAAAAAGAAAAAAAAATAAATATATATATATCTATATATATATATATATATATATATATATATATATATATATATATATAAATAAAAGTTAGGTTAATAGATTTTTATTAATAATAAAATATGTTATATTGATAGTCGTTCATGTTTCAAAAAACCACATTAGGAGGTCATCTCCTTAACCAGGGGTAACTAAAATGACACCATTATTATTAGTGAAGTCTAAAATATAAGGTGTTGGTTGTCACAAAGACAAAGCGACCTTGATATGCTTACCATACTTTTTCACTGATACCCTAAGACTTTTACAAAAATTAAGGAAGACAATATTGAAACGAGGGAGTAGTAAAACAAACCTACTAATACCATACCAACCTACAAAAATAACAAAAGGAGATTTAAACACATCCGAGACAAAGGCAAACTGACTACATGCCAACTGCATCTATAGTACTATGAAGAAAACAAGACAAAATCGAACTTTGTTCCAGAGTGTCGTGTCGTTAACCCACTGTGAAGATTATTGAAAAACCATGGAATACCCAGTTGTAGAGATAAGTGCATTAAACATCAGAGACCATTAGTCAAGAATGATAACAAGAGAGAGGGGGTAGGAGTTTTCCTTAGGAGAATTACCAACATGAGCATTAATAACTGTCAGTACTTCATGTGGCTCATCAAACCCAGTACCCGAGTCAGATACCACAAACCACTCCATCCTTGCTAGTCTAGCCATGATGTCGTCTATGTCATAGTGAACGTCCCTTAGAATTCACTTAATATCCTCCTAACCCACAAACAATTTGTATTTGTCGACTTGCTTGTCATGAATAACCATACAGAGCAGTGTTTCCATCTGTTGATGTAGAGTGACTGAATGAAGAAAGTGAAGCTAACACTTCCTAAATTACCCCGAATTAGGAAACCACTTGAGGTTGTTGCCTCGAATCTCAAAATTAGAAAAATATATATGATCACCAGAACTCCTTTGCCTCTAGATGGAAATTTGTGTTCCTCACTTCAGGAGGAACCTAGTCAAAGTAGTTTGCCATTGAATCCCATCTAAACAAATGTTGATGAGAAGAAGATCAACTGGGTGCACTACCACAACAATTGAGCATTCTCTGTCGAGGAGCCATCATTACATAGGAAATGCAGTGATAAAAAAAATAGACTGAAGTTGGAGGCGAGAAATTAGGGAGATATATTCTTAAGTGAGGAGTAAACCCATGAACAAGAAGGACATCATCCACTATGCAAAGGAAAACAGAGAGTGTATTTGGGTGAGGGGAGAGATGTAAAGAAATTTTGTAGGATTTTAATAGAAATACCAACCCTGACTCCCAGTAAACTATAATTTGTGAGAGACAAAGACAAAGGGAGCCTAGAGGCCTTGAGCGTACTAGAAAAATAAAAAAACAATTAACAACATCAAAACCAAATGGAAAAGGTACCTTGTTACAAAATTCCACAAACCAACAATGGATGATTGAAGGAAGTTCTGACAGAATTAGAGACTTGAGGCGATGAGGTAGGTTAAAAAGCTACCAGTTCAAAAGAAGGATTAGTCCCCATATCATGTAGAAAGAGAACAAAAAATATTCACCCCTTTGTAAACTCACAAAAATACAGAGAAGGTACCAGAAGGTTGAGTGATTAAACAATGAACAAAAGTGACAATAAGAAAGACAATAGCAAAGAAATGAACCTCCCGCAAACCCAAAAGAGACCAACCAAAGCATCTAGGAGAAAAATGATGGTTTGAAGCCCTCCTCAGCAATACACATAGCATATCTATGTTTCCACCATAAGAAGTTTCCCATGCATTTATAATGGGGCATGGACGTGAGAGGACTGAGTTGTTGAGATAAAATACCAGAATGTGCAAAATCCATGGAGGGACAGGTGTATGACCGGGCACACTCTTCAACAAACACATGGTTCTCATAAATCATATGCTCATGAATGAGCTTTGTATACTGTGCGTCAGGATCTCCTCTACCTATAACCAATCTACCATGAGAAGGCGTAACCATTGTAGTTGCTAAGTGATGAACCTTGATGGAAAAGAGACTGTTGTGCTCCACTACATATACGACCAGTTGCATGCATTTAAGTCGATGGGACTAGGGTAGATGATCCCAAACCTGTGAAATCTAAAGGTGTCATCTACAAACACAATTGGAGAGTATGGCTCTCATTCCCACATCTGCCAACTTGTGCTCCATTCCCGTGTTTGGCATGTTAATCATGCTCCCTAACCATACTATAACACTTAATACCACGCCCATCAGGGAAGGTCTAAATATATTGTATTTTGACTTTTTCTTTTGAAATTTGGTGATGCAATTTTTAATGAGATAATAATTCTCATTATTTAAATTGCATTTTTGAATGCATGAAGGAATTGAACATCTTCAAAAATCCATTAGGCTTTCAAATTATATAAAGTCAAAAATTCAATATTTGCAATCCTGACAAATTATTGCTAAATTTCGAGTAAAATTGATTAGAAAACATGTTAGGAAAAGAGCCAAAATGTACAACATTTAGACTATGCTCATTGAATAAGTCTTAACATTCAATGATTTGGATTTCTTCTAGCAATCTCACTAGAATCAAACTATCGAAAAATTGTTATAATTACAATTTTTCATTGTTGGAGTTTCATTTTTAATTGCAAAACTATATTCAATGACCTTGAAAATCCATATTACGCTAGATTGTGTTATATCAACAATTGAAATATGTGATAATAGCAATTTGTATCTAGATTTTTTATAAAAATGGTTGGAAAAAGATGACCATAAAAAAGTTGAATTTGTGGCATGTTTAAACCATTATACTTCACCTATCTGTCCACTTTATCAAATCTCTTCTTGCTATTTGGGACAACATACCAGCATGAAATTAAAAGAGTTATATTTTTTAATTATGTCCCTATGTGGCAGAGAAATATCGTGACCATGTAGCGATAGTTCTCCATATCATACATGGCTAGAATTATGTTTTAGTTATAGGTTTGCTAAAGTTGACATTCTAATATTGTTCATTGACTTTGTCAACATGTCTTAATGCTTTAAAGTGCATTTAGCAATGTGTCTAGGCACTTTTTATGTTGTTTATTGATGTGGGGTTCTCTTGGTTGGTCCTGCACACACTAACATCTTATGTTGGGATTTGAATCCCAAGATGCGATTATGCATTGATGTGGGTTTGTGGATAGGTTGTATTCTCATTGTATTCTCGTGCTTGGAGCAATGCAATTCCTTGTACTTGAGGTTTAACATTGGTTTGTTGGTGGCTTTTTATTCATGTTTTATGCACAATGGAACTATTTGTGTGGGGAGTGTAGGAAAAGGATGCCTATAGTTTCTAGTCTGTGTTGCATTAGTTCTTTATGTCATAGTTGTTCATTCCATCCATCATATTCAAAATGTTGGGTTTCTATGGTGGGGGTGTTTCTTGTAGTTTTTTGTTGTGGTGGTTGTACTTGAGATTTAAAGTTTTGTTAGGGATGGTTTTGTCTTGAGGTTCTACCAATAGTGGATCTCTTTATGTTGAGAATGTAGATTGAGGATGCCTGTGAATATTGGTTTTCGTTGCATTAGTTTTTTGTATCATTTTGGTTAGTATTCAACACTTCATGACATCTTAGAAACAAAGATCTACTTTTCATTTGTTTGGTAAAGATGTTGCTCATGGTTTTTTTTCATGGTGGGTGTTTTGGATGTTCCTATTGTGGTTTAGACAGTTTGTTGTGTTTGTCTTGGTTGAATCTGTTAGCACTCTGAATGAACCTCAAGGCTGAGAAGAGGCAACGACAAACCAAGCTTTCAATCTGGCATCTAGCCCTGCAAGACCAAAGAGGGCTCTCTCTTTGCCAACAAAATGTGGCTATGATAACTGATTCTTAGGCTAGCTATGGAGTGCGGGGATTCGTTTGAAAGGTTTTTGGGTCAAAAACAGCAAGAGAAAGGACCATTGGGCTATGGAGTTGATGCCAGCTTCTGTCAGCGAACTTGGGCCAAAGTAAGTGCAATGTTCAGCCAGATAAAATATTAAAAATGTGAGAAGAATAGGGGAGAAATCCCACTTCCCTGCAGGCATCAAATAGGGGATGGATCTACAGTCGCAGTGTTAGATAAAAGAGAAACACAGGGTTACTCAACAGAGCATCTAACAGAGGATGGATTCTACAAAGACAACCACTACATTTAACAACAAAATCATCATGAAAGGAGCATCGTGTGTAGATGAATTCCTAACACATCTCTTAGATAATGCTGTAACAAGGTAGAAAAAACAAAATATGTAAGTGAATTATAGGAAAAACATACTAGACATTAAACACCCTGATGGATCCCAAGTCTAAAGGGAAAAAACTGCTTTATTAAAATAATATTCAAGAAAAATTTACATAGTCCCAAGCAGCCTCTCTCTGCTGCAAAAATCGAACCTCTACATCTTCAAAAATCACCCTATATATACCCTATTACATATTAATTATGATTTCCTAAACATAGGAATCAAAATAATTAAAACAAAAATCAAAATAAAATATTTGCTGCAGTCAAATTACATAAATTAAATTATAACTAAATAACCTAATTAAATCTCAATAAAAAAGAACAATTGATTCACTGCCACAAGTCAAATTGCCAAAGTTTGTTTTGGAACCATCACTGGAAATCTGGGATAATCTGGGATACTGATCAAATCATCCTCCACCTGCGCCCTGTAGATACCTTGAATGCCTGAAATATTTGTCATTTGTTCATTGAATGTTTTGAATATTGCCACCTCTCCTTCAAAAACTCAATGATGTTGATTTCATAGCTAAAATACTTGCCATCGATTCCTAGAAAGATTCGAATGATGCCACATCTAGTTATGATTCTCCATCACTATCATACCTGAAAACTAATGACACTTTGGAAATATCTTTTGCTTTCTTGGAGGCAGCACCTGAAGAAGTCTTGGAAGGAGCAACCTTGGTTGCAAAGCCAAACTTTCGTTGATCCTGCACTGCAAGAGATGTTCCGGTTCTTACTGTACCAGTGGCTAGGACAGAACGAGAGTCCTCTTGTTGCAGTTGTGACCTTTGGGCATCCGCAATCTGAACAAAGTTAACCATTGCCCTTTCCATCCTATTTTCTGCGATAGCCTGAGTTAACTGCGTGTCTATAGATGCCTCTCACAAATGATTCTCACAGATGATGGGCGCATAGGCATTGTCCCAAGACTAGCTCCACAAGGCAAAATACCTCCAATCGATATTGAGAAAATCAGCTGCATATACCAAGCTTTGCTCTGGAATCTGCCTGGGAATTTTATTGGTCTTCAATGGATCCTCAATTGCAGGTGTCAAACACTAACAGGGACCACTAGCATAGAAATTTTGAACCATAAAAGGACCAAGGAAAACATACTCCCAACATGAACTGGAAACGAGAATGTTGTCTTCAGTGTGTTTTTCCTTCATATGTGAAGCTAAGGATGGCCCTACGTGCAGTGCCAAAGGGCTATGCATAGCGCTCTTTGAATATGGCTATACGCGCAGTGCCAAAGGGCTACACGCAGCACTGGATCCAAGATAACCAAATCCCAAGATTTTTCTTTTGAAATTGCTGCTTTCATAAACTTAGTTGAATCTATATTTAGAAAATAAATCCTGCAAGAGTTGATATCGTTTAGTTTGGCATTTTCCTCCATAAGTTTCCAAAGCAGGTAATGAAGATTCAATACCAGTGACATGAACAGCACCTCCAAAAGCAGCATTAAGTGCAAAACCTCCATTGTAACAACAAACATCAAGAACTGTCCTGCCTTTTGAAAGTGAGTGCATCAGAAGCTGATTGTCACGCTGATCTGCATAGAATCCTGTCTTCTAACCCTCCAATGAAACAATGTAATTAGTGTCATTCTCCATAACCTTCACTTTGCTTTTCACAAATGTTGGCTCAAAATCCTCAAGATCTATAGTCAATCATTCCTCCTTCAACATTTCAACAATGGGTCTCTGTCTCACATAATCAATATCAGGGATTTCCCAAGGTATATCAAAGAATCACAATCACAACCCATAAATACATCTAGCACATTTATGAAATTCAAGGAAGTTTCTTTGTTTGTCCATAGAGATGATCTTGATTAGCTGTAGAATGTTTCTTTGCAGGATGTCAATGTTCTACGAACAGCTTCCCTATTGAAAATCATTTCTTGATTGAAAACATTACTGCTATAAAGATTCCAGATTGACCCTTTTGTTTTCACAAGATCACCAACAAAACTATAATTCTGACCGAAGAATTCTTACAGGTGCTTTTCTTTAATGTTCTCTAACACTTGTGAAATTGCCATGCTTCTCTTTTTTACTATGTGCAAGGGTGCAATGAGCTGGAGCAAAATTCTAATAACAATGATATTTTGATTAAATAGGACCATTTCATATTCCCCTGAACTTCAATTTGGCCAGATGCTGGGAGAGCATCAGTTCTAGTGCCATCATTCAGACCAAAACACTAATGGTTGCCTGCTGCAATATTTCCAACATCTGAACATACTGATGCCATAATAAAAGCTTCTGAATTTGCAATATTCTAATATCATGGATTTCATGGAAGAATGATTTTTAGGGTTTCAATAAGCATAGAGCCATCTCGCCAAAATCTTTTAAAAGTATCCATGTCTTCCTCACAACCATGCGCTCTGGGACCCCAATGAAGAGATCTACCGGACCCTCTGGCAAAAGGGGAGCTTTCCATTTGTTTGACATGTCAAGTATTCTTTGAGTTGAAAAGCTTGGAAGAGATGTAGGTAAGGATGACAACAAACACTGAATGAACATCTATAAATATTCAAGTAATTCCTCTCTAGAACCATAAGACTAATAGATGTAAACTAACCTTTCACCAACAATATCACTGTCAACAATGTACAGTGCCCTCTGCATAGATTCGTGGATATCTCTTTCAATCAAAGCAGAATGAGCTCGCCATATGTTGAGATGAGGATTAATAGCATGGCAATAAACCTCAAATGCTATGTTCTTTCCTTCTCTATCATAGTCCAGCCACTGACATCATTTAGTTTGCTCGGGATCATTCAATACATGTACTGCTACAATGGGAGAGTCATATCTTCTGATCCGGGAGCCATTTTTGGGAGTGTGATATACCGTTGGAAAGATTTTTCCAAGGTGTTTTTGATGGACACACTTATGATATGTTTTGTACTGAAGATCATGTGCAAAACATCTCTGAAAACCAGACATAGTAAGAGCCCATTTTGATCCCTAATGACAACTGCGAAGACTGGAACTAATAGAATATACTAGATTTGATATCCAACACAGGGATTTGCATTCAAGGACGCTGTGGTGGGTTAACTTGGCTTCATAAAGCGACATTTTCATTGTCGTTTTCTAATGGTTGAGTAGTAGTTTAACCATTTGTATTTGAGGTTTAATTATATATTGATGATGGTTTTATTCATTTCTATTTGGTGTTCTACTCGTGGAAAAGCGTTTTTTTGTGAGGAATGTATACTGAGTATGTCTATGTGTGCTAGAGTGTACTTTAACATGGTCTTAGAAATAATTTTTTATTGTTTGTTTATATGGTGGAGGTGTTAATCATGGTGTTTAGAGTGGTGGGTGTTTTGGATTTTTTGTTGTGGTTTGAGATTTTAAGGTGTCTTACTATTCTCAGTGTTATAGTGGGAATTTGGCTTTCATGTGTAGTATTATTTTTCTAAGATGTTTTCTTTGGTGTTGGAAAAAGAAAACTATGATGGAGGTGGTTCTGGTCTACTTGCTTTGTTGTGTGAATAATGGTGATTTCTCATCATTTCACTAGATTCAAGATATTCTTTTAACTTTCTATATGATTTTCAAAACATGGTTCTAGTAAGGCATTTATCAGTCTATAAGTACTTTTGTAATTTGATTTAGCGGCTACTTGTTGGTGGTGATCTTGGTAGATTGTTTGGGTTTTTATTAATTTTTTGTGCTCCATTTATAGTTGGGTTATGGTAAACATGAGGACTAGTAGCTTTATGCATCATCATTGTAGGAAATCATTATGACTGTATTATGAAATTACTCCTTATTGTGCATGATTGAATTATTTTTTCCAAACTCAGAGGCACTAAGGGGAAAGGCTTATTCTCCTCTAGGATTTCATTCACTTTGGCATCATGTTTGTGGGGTAGAGAAATACACTAGGCATTGCATGATATTTTTCCATGGCTTATTTTGTCTTTTATGATGTGCCTTGGCACTTTAAACTATATTTAATGACATGGTTGGGTGTATGTTGTTTTTCAATATGGGGCTTTCTTGGTTGGTTCTACTCATGCTGAGGTCCTGCATTGGGATTCACATACCATGTGTGGTGAGACATTCTTTATCTCATATATTTATTATGGGGGCCTTTGTGACATTTAACATTGTGTTTTCTTTTCTAGGTGTTCTAGATATGGAATTTGGTGTTCAGGTTGTATAGAGCGACAGACAATGTTGCTATAGTAGAGAAATTGGATGGGATTGGCATTGTTTCTATTGTTTTGGATGTCCAAGGTTTAGTTTGTTTCTTTCAAACTCAACACAATATACAGTTTGTCTTGTTTGGTGTCTTATTGTTGAAAAATGTGGCCATGATTCTTCATTTTCCTAGCGAACATTGTTTTTGCAAATTATGTGGAGGTTTATAATGTAGTTTTGTTGCATTTTATTTTATTTTATCGATTATTTGACGTGAACAAGATGGCCACACGACATCTCATTTTTTATTTCATTTTTGTTACATTTTAAATACTTGGCTATTATTATGTCCTTGGATAAGATGCTTCTCCAATATATTTTTTTGGATACTTAATAATTTATTTTTTCCCGTAATATAATGGTCTAGTTCTAGCGTAATACCCCGTATTACTAAAAAAGTAATTTAATAATAATAAATAAATACATGAATATCACAGTAGAGAAGAAAATAATAATAATAATAAACTACTTATATATATATATATATATATATATATATATATATATATATATATATATATATATATATATATATATATATATATCTGTGTGTGTGTGTGTGATGCAGGAGAACTTGATGGAGAATGATAAGGTTTTTTCACGCTCTGCAACTGAAGGGATAATCGATAATGGGGTTGCATCTCTTGTCCAGTATGTCCAAATATGGAGCCACTGCATTGTGTCAGATGGGTTTGGTAACCTTGGGATCTCTCTCCGATCTCTTTCGATTATCATATCTAAACTTTCTATGATACGTGACAGAGAGGTGAATTTTTTTCTTTTTATTGAATTTTTTATTCGAGCCAGATCTGCATCTGCTGAGCCGCGACATAGCTCATACCGATCTCTCTTCTGCATTGCATGTGGTTGGATATATGCATCTGTAACCACACACGCCGGGAGGTCCCAACAAATCACTGGGGTTTTTCTTTCTATCATCGCAGATGCCTCATTGGCCTAGGCATTATCAGAAAATAAGAAACCTTGTACAATGATAAGCTGATGGATGCTAGATCTATCCTTACAGTGGTTGGCTGAAATAGATATGATGATCTTTTCACCTCTATCTCCTATGTTAGAAGATCTATTACAAGAACATAAACAAGGGACTAAATGCATCACAACGATATCCATCTTCTCGCCATTGACAGATCTAGGATTTTCATCCATCTTGTGGGAAATATGTACCAAGAGAGTCGGATTGGGACCAAAAATGAGGCTATTGGAGAATTTTTCTTTGGATCTGCCCTTAATCGTAATAGATCACATAGAAGTATGAAACACACAGTCACTTATTGTGCCCACATTTGAGTCCCTATTACAAACAAAAAAAAAGCCATATAACACTGATCCCAAACCTTTATCCTACGACCCCCTGGATCAGGAAGAATAGAAATTTTTCCAATTTTTTTTAAAAACCCCTGCTAGCAAATCAAAATCAGTGTGGGTACAGGCTTCTGACAAGGTTTTTCAAATGAAGTATAATATCATGCAAAATTTTGGTTATTCCACACACCTACAAAGCCTCATCTATGGTGGTAGATCTTTGTAGGATTGACAAAGTTTGCATGATTACAATATTCTTCCCATGACCACCATCATCCAAAATTTGAGACTAAGAGGCAGAGTTGCAGGATCAAGTGAATCAAAGGTTTGAGGAGTGGTTCTTGGCTCTATCTTACCCAAGGGTACAAAACCAAACCAAGAACATATAAATGGTGTTCTCACCTAGAAAAAAAATCTCCAAGGGGAACTAGAAACTACAACAAAGCCAATACAATCACACAATACTCCCAGTCCCTACATCGTGGAGCAATTGAATCATGTCCCAGAACTAATCATAGATATTCCAAAAATAAATATTCTATGCACAACATGTGAAGCATAAGCCATCATTTGCAGATTTAACAGTTTCTGGCCATAACCAATGGATATTTTCCATTGGATTTTCACAAATTGGACAACTAACTGTGAAATACACCTTTGCTCGAAAGGATTGTTCATTGTAAAGTTTGCATCATCAGAGGACTAAGAAATTATCCTACACGAAGGCTTATGGTTTTGGGGATCAACAGGATTGTTCATTAACCCATGGTTTCCAAATTTTGATGCAAATACCATGATTGTATCAAGAATGTTGGTTTGGGTTAGGCTTCATAATATCCCCCTTCACTTCTGGGAACCCCAAGTGCTAGAAGGCATTGGGAATATCTTAGGATGATTCATTAAGATAGACACACAAATAATGGAAGAACGAATCTATACATTCACATGAATATGTGTGGAGGTGGACCTCAGTAAAGGCTTTCTGAATCACATTCGCTTATCACACAACAAGCAGACATGGACGCAACTCCTAGATTTTGAGAATATAGCCTTCAGATGTAGAATATGTCGACAAACCAGACATCTACAAAAAACGTGCCCCGACACCAAGAAAGAGTCACGAAGGAAGAAGAAACCAGGAAAACAACCCAAAGGATGGAAATTTCCATCTAATGAGCCAGATGAGGAAGAAGATGAAGTTGAAAAGGATCCTATTTTCAATATGGAAAATTAGAATACACAAGAAAAATAAGGAAATCAATTGGCTATTGTTTCATCCACACCATCTCAAGGAGAATGGTGGAAGTTTGAAAAGAAGAAATTGAGAAAAGGTTAACATTTTCTCTTCATCTGTTAGTTGATTAATTTGTATGAATTTATGATCATCAGTCATTGACTAGAGGATGGAATTCTTTCAAGCATCTACAACATGTAATTTTGTTTTCACTAATAAAATTACGATTTTTCCTTGGGAAAAAAATAAACTAATTATTTAATAAAAGCAAGATGGGTTTGTGGGAAAAGAAAAAGATAAGATAAAGAATAAAAATTACATAATGGCAAGTGGATCCTAGGGATTGGGTTCTTTATCATGGATTAATTCTACTTAAAGAAGGCGGAGAAGAAGAAAAATTCAATTTTTTTGGGAGCAATAAAGGACAAGGTTAAGGAAAACTAGCATAGTAGTCGATTGAGGGCTTAGGGATGGCCACGAACACTAGAATGCTTAGTTCAGTTCGTGAAACTCTTCCAAATATGGCCAGAATCTGAAGTCTTCTGCTAGAGGAAGTCTTCCCTATTGTTTTGAAAAGGGAGACCATTGGGGTCTCAACCTAGAATGGTTAGCGTTATTCTTGGAACTCTTCCAAATCTGGCAAGAAGTTGAAATATTCTACTAGAGGAAGTGTCCCTAATGCTTTGAAGAGGGAGACCTTCAACGTGGTAAAAGGGAGATTTGCAACCTATGGTGGTTTAAGGAATGCCACCAACCAAATGCATGCTTAGGGGATTTTCTATCATTGGCTACAACTCGGAATTTTTGTATGGCTATCTCTGGCTACAACTCTAAATTTTAGTATGGCTATTGCTAGCTATAGGCTCAGGAAGCAAGTCTAGGTTGTGGCTCAAGCACGCTTGATTTATCTTTGAAACTTGTATATGACCATCAATTCCCCCCCTATCAGATAGAAGGTGAGAAGATGAAGAAAAATAAACTACAAGACTTTTCTATAATCGTGAACAAATTCTGTGATATGAGTGAAACATTTTCTTGGTTGTTGAAGCCCATTGCTGAGAAGCAATCCATCCAAGATGAGTTTTTGTTCTTGCAAGAGGCTTGTTTTTAAAGAATTTGTTTGAATGATGAGTGTGTTGACCATAATTTTTAAAAGGATGAAGATAAAAAAATTGATGTTTCACATGGCCAACTTGATTATAGTGTTGGTATTTGACAATCTACTGTTGTGGAGGAGGAGAAGGAAGAGGTGAAGATTGATTGTCTTGAAGAAATCTAACACTTTGAAATTGGATTGGCTTGGAATACTCCGGAATATGAAAGGACACATCCGTGTCATATCTAAGACCAATTTTTTTCTTGTTGTTGACAAGCTCTTCCCAAGGCTTGATGATGGACTTGGGAAGTGTAGGCTGAATTTCTACTTCTGCATGCAAATCTACCCTTTTAATGACTTTATTTTTTTCTAGTAGTTGAAGGGAGTCTATCTCAAACTCAAAGAGAGGATTGTTCCAAACAATAACATGTTCAGAATGATCACTACGTTGTTGTAGCTCCTCTTGTTGTAGTTGAGATTGAAGCTACAAAATATCATTTTTTTCTTATGCATATTGTAGACACATCCGAATGTCAGAGAGAGAGTCTTTGCTAATTTCAACTGTATCATGAACATTGGAGTGTATTAAAGTATTTAGAAACTCTAATAATTCAGTAATCTTGGTCATTTTTTCAATAAGTCAACTTCAACAAATGAAAGTTGTTGACAATATCAATTTATGATCTATTATTTGAACTTGGCACTTTCTTCAAAGGAAATAATATACTCTATGTCAACAAGAAACCAATGAATATTATAGCTCTTGATTTGACTTTGAATTATGCAACAAATATGACATAATATCACATATACAACCATGCAAAGACATATTCCATATAACATTATGCAGCACAATTAATATAAGCAACAATTGTATTTAATGTACATACCAAAACTTCAACGAAATGATATCAACACATCTCATCATACATGAAGGACCAACATTATACCCACATATAGGTTGGACCAGCATACACTCATAGTTATGGAATGGTAAAGAAGTTTTTCATACTCATTTCACAGGATTCTCCATTTCCTTTTCGGCATTCATTATTCCTTGTAATATTTAGTGACGTTCTCTCACCATATACAAGCGACTATGACCACCATTTTGTTTGAAAAGGTTTGGAAATACCAACTATTCATAGTTCATTAACAAGTGTGATACTAGACAAACGTTTCCCATACTTCTTCGTCTTTTTCATCAATAGAGGGTGAGGCATAAATGTGGTATGCTTACAATCTTCTAAATTAGAAAGATACCCCTACTCCACGACGTTAGTTCAATGATTTGGGGACTAGATCTCCATCTAGTTAAGAAGCTGGTGGAACTATGGTCTTTAGCACTCAGACTGATTATCTGCGACTAAGTCAGTTGTTCTGTGACTAGAATGGGAGATCTACTACGGAAGCATGTAACAGTAGGAAGATACCGACACTTCATTTCTACTTCACAATTCCTCGCACATGCATCAACTCAGGGAGAAATACATTCAACATTAACAACTCCAACATTCAGTACAATGTAATTCAAAGCTCTTATATATGTATAAATGATTCGACAAACAACTAGCAAGGAATTGTTCCAAACACAACCAACATTTCATCTCACGAAATTCCATAGATCACTACCATAATGAACACCTCTTCAATTCTCAACATAGAGGATCCATACACGAACAGGAGCTGCTCAAAGCACGCTTCATTCCAAGCTCACCTCATCAAAGAGAAACAATGCAACATCAATTCAACGTATCATCTCACAAATCACTTGTTTCAAAGAAGATATTCAACTCACATTCAACTACATGACTCCAATAAACGCGGAATAGAGATGCTTCAACACATAGAAATGTCATATAATATTCAATGTTGGAGCTTGTTAAGGCAGAAGCGTATGCATATAAACCAACTATACTTTGTAGCATAAACCATATAACTCATGATCCACATATACTAGAGATTGAAAACACATGTGTTTTAACTCTATCTGATGTCACTGCAATCAATGTCATGGAGTGTCAGATTGATTATAGAGGCCAAACTCGGAATCTCTTCAGTGTTTCTATTCAACTCTTTTATCAAAATCTCAACTAAATCTAATGCATATTTGATCAACTAAATTCAATATTGTAATCATTTTTCTCATAACTCTTCTACATCAAAATAGAGACAACATAAAACCCAACGCATAGAAAATCAACTATGCCTAGATTTTTAATGCAACATTCCATGGTTTCTACCCACTAAATGAATTACGGCTCAATGTGCATACTACTCAAATTATTTTTCGATACATAACACAAACGACTCACAGCTTCAATGCTCCATTCTTTGAAGCCTGATAACATTTAATGGATACAATGTACACTCAATGGAATTCAACCAACTCACGAACAAATTGAAACTTTTCACAAAGGATATGAATCAATACATAGAGAATGAGGACTGAGCATGTTCACTGTCTAGAATCAAAATCAATTTTAGTTATCCCTATCTTAGACGCATAGAGAGGAAACAGATAGATTTCTTGACATAGGCCAAATTAGTGGAGCATTATGAGGTAATGGAAAAACTGAGAAATGAAAGGATTGAGTGTATGCTAGGATTGAGAATTATTGCAAGCGCTTAGGTGAATTTATATGTCACCAGTGACATTTCTCAGAGCTACTACAAAATTGGGCAAAAATCGAAGGTAGAATATAGTTGATAGGTCGTGCAGAACTAATGGCAGAACTAACATGAAAAGAGAGAGGCCACAAAACCAGTGGCTTAAATATTGGTAGGGCATGAGGACACTCGCTCTAATACCATGTTAAAGACACACAAATAATGGAAAACAGATTAGGATAATCATGAGATTAAATTTATTCACAAATATTTACATATTTATATGTTTCCTTGTGACCCTTGGTGTTCATATACCAAGTGATCTCTTGGAATCCAGTGACACATTCCAACCCTTAGTAGATTAGGTGTCCAACAAAATATAAAGGGGTGGTTGTAAGGGGTAGGTTTTAAATCAAATTCCAAACATATTTCCCAGTGGTCAAAGTCTATGCTTGTTAGAATAGTAACTTTGGCATAAATCCCATTGGTAGTATTGAGGTCAGCCACCTGAAGTTGGTGAGGAATATCTATTTGAACTATTACTCCTTGAGATAGATTCTCCTTATCCCTGTCTTATTTTTCTCTTCTTATATTTAATGAGGTTAAATTATCTGATGATGACCCAAAGGTCGTCTTCATGGAGATATCAAATTGTTCTAATGTCTGACAAAAAATATGATTTTTCCATGGGAATATGAAGGCTGTAAAAAACTATCACGAACCCAGACTCATTTTCTCCAACATAATGAAATCATACTAATATAATTCATATTTAAATGTTATTTATAGAGGGTTCCAAAGAATCGTAAGACCCATGGCACTCCCTTTGGCATCCAAAACAATCGCTTCACATCCTTTCCAACATCTATCAGCAATTGTCTGAACCTTTTCACTTCAAGTTTGTGTTTCTTGTAACATAAATATATATGGGTCTTCCATTTTTATTATACCTCTAAGATGTACTTGCTTACCTTGGCTATTGAGGTCATGGAAATTCCAGGAAATAATATTCATTGACTAGAGTATTTGGAGGAGTAAAACACCTCGAACAACACAACCACCCCCCGAGGACTTCTTCTTGGACTTTTGAGCGAACAATTTGTAGCAAAATGTCCCAACTCGTGACAATGAAAGCACTTAACTTTTGACATGTCTTTCTTCTTGCCTCCATGACAAGAATCTGATTTGGAATGGGATACCTTCCCTTTCCCCTTCTTTTCCTTACCCGCTAAGGTACAATTTTCCTCATCATTAGTCTTTGATGAGGAACCGTCTCTGGTGTTCCTTCTAGTCTCCTCCTTAATCAAATCTGACCATAGTCGTTCCCAATCTGGTAGCTTCTCCCTCCAATTGACAAAGTTCTGATAACTATGCCAACTCTTGGGGAGTCCTAGAAGATCTAAGTTCACCATATCATCCTCGGTAACAATTATTCCAACACTTCCAAGCTCATCACTACAGTGAGTGAGCTTGGTCAAGTATTTTGGAATGGTCTCACCCTTCTCCATCTTGATTTTTCGAAGTTTATCTTTCAATTCAAACTTCCTATGGTCACTGTTGTTCTGAAACAAGTCTGTCAATTCTTTCCACATAGCATACTGAGCTTCCTTCCCATGGAGACTTGAGACAATGTGGTCTTGAACTCCCTCAAGGATTATCTGCCTCACCTTCGCCACACACTTCTTCCATTCTACCAAATTTTGAGCATCCGATGCTGGTGGCGTAGGAATGTCTTGATCAATGAATTCCTTGAGGTCATTATCCTCCAGCACTGCCTCCATCCTGTCCTTCCAGGGTATGTAATTTGAGCTACCTTCCAAGGCATACTCGAGTCTCAAACCGTAGAAAGCCATTTTCCGATCCTGAAGTATGAATTGCAAATTTGAATTTCACTTGTAACCCCAAACTCAAACTCGAAATATCCTCTAGTATGTTGTCTTCAACTCTGATACCATGTATATTTTCATGTAGATTCATAGCTCATGTAATGTACTAAAACAAAAGACGAATCTACTCTACTCTTTAACAGCGGAAACCAATATATCAATGAAAACAATAATCAACAAGAGGAAGATAATCAATGACACATAACACAATATTTCTCTGGGGAAAGCCACTACTCAAAACCCTGACTATATATATTGTATTAATCAGAAATCTAAGTGAAAATACAAAGCTTCTTCTCACTAGAACAATTCCTGCACAAGTATGATCAACTCTTTGCCACACAAGCCCTCTCTAGCCAACACTTAGCCAATTATGGTGCCTTCCAAGCCCCTATTTCCTTGCACAATTCCAGTAAGGATCAACCCATATTTAATTGGGAAATCCTTCCTCCATAATTGCAGAATCCAAAACTAGGTCATTCTCTGATTGCATGCATGGTCTATACAACTTCGAAAATCATACAATTGATAGTTCATTGTCCTTGAATTCTAAACTCAAATGGGTCTTTCTCTGAATTGACATGCATGAGTTTCTCATGAGTGAATATTTAGTTAGTTGGAGTAACAATGAGGATGCACCAGTGCATCAACTCACTACTAGACCTCTACTAGTTCTTCCAACAGTTATAACTAGCTTAACTATCTATAACTCAGTCAAACTAAGTTATCTAATTACAACTCAAATAAACTCATTGTGGACCCCTAAGATTTAGGGATCACACATACATGACTACAACAAGACTTCCAATTCGAAATTTCAAAGTTAATTAAGTCAATTAAATTTAATTAACTATTTACAAGTTGCTATAAGAATACAATTCAATTTTAATTCACAATTTAATTCAAGGACAAATTAAACTTGAATTTCTTGTTTCCATTTCTCAATAGGGAAGAGGCCAAATAAGATAACAAATATCCTTATTGGCCAAATACGATTTGCTCAAAATTTTGTTGAAAATTTTATATATATATATATATACATGACTACAAAAAGACTTCCAACTCGAAATTCCAAAGTTAATTAAGTCAATTAAACTTAATTAACTATTTACAAGTTGCTATGAGAATATAATTCGATTTTAATTCACAATTTAATTCAAGGACAAATTAAACTGGAATTTCTTGTTTCCATTTCTCAATAGGGAAGAGGCCAAATAAGATGACAAATATTCTTATTGGCCAAATAAGATTTTCTCAAAATTTTGTTGAAAATTATATATATATATATATATATATATATATATATATATATGTATATATATATATATGTATATATATATATATATATATATATATATATATATATATATATATATATATATATATATATATATATATATATATATATATGGATTGCATAATTTAAGCCTAATAAATGTTTTTTAAAGTTTTGAATATGTTTATATATTCAAAAATACAATCTCAATAATGAAAATAATATACAGGGGTAGTAAGAGAGGGAGGGATGATTTTTGTTTGTCCCTGATAGACAAACAAAAATACAATTCACTTGGGGATTAGAAACGACAACTAATACAGAGCAAAGTTTCTCACATTATGGTAAGGACTAAATCTAGCAATTGACCTGAAGATACAAGAAATAATGATCTTTGGTGATTCAATTATAGGTATACGTCTAGTTTGGGAAGCTTATTTTCATTCTAAAGTAACCTCCTCTTTCATAGAGATGGGAATTCTTCTTCAACTACGACAATTTGTGAAGGTATAAATCAAGCATGTGCCAAGGAACTTGAATTCCTCAATATATATCCCAGCAAATCAAGGAGCACGGTTACCACACGGATCCTTAGAACTAAATCAAACTCAAATAATATATTCTCGCTTTCCATAAGGATGCAAATCCATACAATGGGATTAAATATTTTAAATTATGATCAATTAAAAACAAGACAACATGGATGTCATATGAACTATGAGAAGTCAAAGCAATTAATGGTAACTATAATGCCAAGTTCGAGATGGAATGGTAGTCGTCCCTCATGATTAGACCTCGATCTTATCCCCGGGTGGATTCATCTTGATTCAAATATAAAACCTATTTGACCCACTCCCTCCCACATTGCATGGCACATGCCATAAATTGTGTTGGGTAGAGAATAAATGGAATGTTGAGGCCACAACATTTAATTTGCTCTCTGTCAGAGTCATTTCCCTCTCTTCTTCATAGAAAGTTTTCCTTCCCACAAGCATCTTCGAGTCATTTCTCTTTGGAAATTTCAAGTTCGCATTCAGTGGACGCAGGGCAAGCTTTCAGAAGTCACACAGTTAGATTTGGTGACAAGATTTCTCAGGTGGGCACTCATATATCTAGTATTTATATTCATGTATGGTCTTCGTGAAGGGAAAGGCTTGCTTCAATCCTTTCCATGAATCTTTGTGTCTATTTCGACCAATTAGTAGCATTGGAGGAAAAACAT
The DNA here is from genome assembly GCA_031772625.1 of Pinus tabuliformis. Classification (NCBI taxonomy): domain Eukaryota; kingdom Viridiplantae; phylum Streptophyta; class Pinopsida; order Pinales; family Pinaceae; genus Pinus; species Pinus tabuliformis. The sequence goes on along the minus strand of CM062809.1, from coordinate 903,784,088 downwards.
GCCATGGCTACTACTGGTTCCCCCTATCGTGACCCAGAACCAATGGATATAAACACAATTTTGGATCGAATGCTTAGCCCGTCTAGGTAACTAGAATTTGAACCATAATTATATTACATGAAGTGAATATTATTATTCCAATAGTAATAAATATAATAATATTTATATTTATTATAAATATAATAAATATAAATTTATAATAAAGATAATTTACAGTAAATATTTATATTTAAATATGAAAGTTCTAATATGGGTGTCCCAAAAGCATATTCATTGAGTATATTTTTTATCTAAGAATTTAGTTTAATGTATTATCGTTAAAATTGTTGTACATTTACTAATTATATGGACATTTACTAATTATATGGAAGGTATGTCTCTATAGGGTTGGGCTGGGTAGAGACTCCTAATTAACTTATTAAGTATCATAAACCTGGAGTCCTAATTAAACATGAAAATACATGAAAAAAATTTAAGGCGTGAAATTTTGTTAAGGGTGCAATGAGATATGATGATTATTGAGTTTTGTGAATATATTGAAACGATGGATTATTTCGAATATTAATATATAGAGGACGTTTTTTTTTTTAATTTGAAATTTTTTTTATTTTTATTAAATTTAAAAGTTAAGATTTTTTTTTTTTAAATGGGTATGAGAATTTTATTTAAAACTAAGGTACGTATTTGGATTAAAATTGTTATATTTCTTTAAAATTATCAATATTTTTTTGCAGCTTTGATATTGATCATGGAGGCTCAACCCCATATCTTAAGTGATTATCTTAAGATACAAAAATTTCAGTCTCTTTTAAGCTAAAAAATTTCAAAAATACTCCTATGATCCAAATACATTTACATTCAATTTTTCACTACTTTTTTATTTAATTTTCACTAGATTTTGGTTTTCCTTTCACAAAATATTTCACTTCATATTTCACCAAATATATGGGACGCTAGGCCTTGAATCACTTCATGGTTCATGTCCACTTCAGTAGGTTGAATGTCTTATAATGACTCCATGAAATATTTTATCTTCTTTCCCACTTGAATCCAACCCGCATTTTTTGTTGCGTCTGATGGATCACCCTTGTTCAAATTGGGGAGCTTAGGTCAAAATTTCACTAGTAAAACAATGGAGAAAATTCATTTTTACAAGTTTCACAAAGTCAACCCATAGAAGGACAAGTCATTCGTATAAGTCAAAATCCACCTCCTATGACTCATACAAATATGAGTTCGTTGACCCCCCATTTGGACATCCATCATCACACATCAATTTGATCTGAAAATCAAAGAGCAAGTTGACTTGTGTGAAAGATGAAGACATTTTTTTTTTATTGAGAGTTGAATTTCTAATATGTCTTTGCCTATATTGACCAGTGTTGACCGAGACTTCCTCTATTATTTTGACCAATACTTAAATCTTTGACTGAAATATTCTTTGCATTGACTAAATAGTTGGCTTTGTTTTCTAGGCATTGACTACATGGTTTGACTAGGCTTTGACCACAGACTTTGACTTAGATTTTGACAGAAAATTGCAGGGTTCATTGATTGTGATTTTGAAGCATTACATGCCAAATTTTGACCCTCTATTACAGAATGTGACCATTGACCAGATTTGACTCTCCCTCTCTCATTTATTGGTTTTTTACTTGGTTCTCTTGGAAATTCAAGGGGTGTACTTTTACTGGTTTACAGATGTATTATTGGATTATGTATCTCAGGTGAACAATGAATGAATATCTAAGAAGAAGAATAATTTATTTTGGTTTCCCCCCTCATGGGGTTTTTCCCTAGTCTCTGACCTAAAATCTATGTGCCTCATCATGGTTGCCTATCTTATATTTTGCATTATTGTTTACTGTTCTATTTATAATTGCTTAATTGTTACTAGGATGAATGAAATTCAATACTATATTGTCTTAAGTGATTATTACAACATAGAACATGTGAAAAGTTAACATGGTATTAGAGCTCAATTGAACATCAATCATTGGGGCATTGAGAACACCTCTTTGAGACACTTCTCTTGTTGATTGGTGATTTGTTCTATTGCTCAAGATGACTTCCTCCTACTTCAAGGTTGAAGATAAGTTGAATGATGCCTCCAACTTTGCACCTTGGAGGGCTAGATTAGATCTTACACTCAAAGAGAATGATGCAATAGAGTATCTGGAGGGAAAATGTATCTTAACCTTCTGAGAATGCCAATACCAGTGTAAAATCCAATTATAAGAAGGGTGAGAGCAAGGCTAAGAATATCATCATTTGTTCTCTGAGAGATCAACTCATTACTTATGTGTCCATGCTAAAGAAGTCAAAGGAGATGTAAAACAAATTGATTGAGAAGTATGAGATCAACAATCTCAGAAACATCATCTCCTTGAAGAGTCAACTCCATGACATTAAGATCACCAAGTTAGAATCTATAACAGGTTACTTCATGATGATCTCTCAAATAAGAGATCATCTTCTTTCTATGCGAGAAATCAAATCTGATAGAGATTTTGTGTTGATGACCCTTGGTTGTATCCCCATATCTTAGGAGACATTCATTACTAGCATTAGTAGCAGAAAGAAACTCCCTTCATTTGATGAACCCTTGGACTCTTGCACTCAAGAAGAATTGAGGATCATTTCTGGAGGAAGAATTAAGAGACAAGAAGAAGGGGAGAATACAACATTTGCAGGTTGTCAAGAAAGGAAAAGGGAAAGGAAGACCTTCCAAATGGAATCCAAAGAAGCCAACTCCAACATTCAACAATAATAGAAAGAACTTGTCCAAAGTCCAATGCGATAGATGTGATAAATTTGCCCACATAGCTTAAGATTATCCCAAAATAATAAGTGCTCAGATTCTCAACACCAACAAAAATGGTAATTGAAAAAAAAATAAAAAATTAATTCCCTGAACCTCCAGTTGAACCGGCTAGTGATCTGAGCCTCCAAAGGGGAGAACTCTCGCTTTCATTTCCCTGAACCTCCAGTTGAACCGGCTAGTGATCTGAGACTCCAAAGGGGAGAACTCTCGCTTTCATTTCCTTGTCAATGAGCGGAAGGTCCTCTGAGATTATGAATCTGTCTAATTTTGAGGCCGCTTGAGACTCTCCTCCTCTTTTATTGTTCCAAGTAAAGAGACTATTACTCGTTACAATGTCCACTAGCTTCATATTATTTATAAAAGTTTGAAATGATGAAGAGTCTTTGCTTAGAGTTTTGGTTCCCCCTTTTTTCTTCGAAAGTGATTTGGTCATGTTGAAATCCCCCCCCCCCCAAGATCCATGATATTCCTACATGCCTATCTCTGAGATTCACCAGCGAATCTAGAAACCTGAGTTTACCATCCATTCTTTGGGGCCCATACACATTTGTGACCAGGTAGGTTTCCCTATCTCTCACAGGCTGAATGACCACTTATAAATAATCCCTATATGACTCAGCATCTATTATGCCAATCTTTGGGGGTTCCAAAGAGTGAGTATGCCTCCTGTTGTATTCTCTACTTTGACTTCCAGAAACTCAAATCGATTGAGCAATTTGTTGTGTATTTCTTTTATTTTTTGAATGGAAAATTTAGTTTCCTGGATGAAGATCACATCCGGAGCTACATGTTTCATTCTATTACTAAGTAAACTTTGTTTTCTTTTACTACCTAGACCCCTGATATTCCAAGAAGTGAACTTCATTATTAAAGATTTGTAAAGGAGTAGCTGGTTAGGTCTTTCATCTTACCTGAATCTATCATTAGCTTTCCACATTCCATAAATAGCTCATTCTACTTTTTCCTATCTCTTTTCTTTCCTAGGTTTCTAGGTGCTAATCTTGGTGTGGATTTCATAGTTTTCACACCTTCACTACCCTGCCTTTCATTGTTTCTTTGCCTCTCCTACCCTTTTGCCTGAGTTTTCCATATAAACAGCTACTGAACTCTATTGAACTCCTCTAGAGGTAAGGAGTCTACCCCTTCCCTAGTTCCTTGTTTCAAGAATCTCCTGTAGTTCGTGGTCCTCCATTTCCATATAAGTCTGGGTCATTTCCTGGTCCATCTCTAGTTCTACATCACTCATCATAGTTTCTTTCTGTTTATTAATATCTTGTGTTTGTCCACAATCTTCTTCTTTTTCCTCCCCCACTAGACTTCCTCTCTTTGCCTGATCTGCTTTTGTTATCCCTTCTTCTTTTGCGAGTACTTGGAACCTGTTCTGACTGACCTGTTTCCCTTCTGTTTGATGTAGCTTTGGCCCCCTTTTGCCTCCTTTTCCTTTATGCACCACTTTGTGAAATCTTTTAGGATCTTTCATTGTGTTAGCTTTACTCTTGTTCTCTATTTTACTGAAAGGGCAGTCTTTGAATAGGTGCCCATGCTCATGGCATTTGCGACATCTGAATGGAATATGTTCATAATCCACTCGTTGCACCCATTCTTCATCAAAAACTTCCAAGATTACCTCATCCGGTAGAGCTCGAGAGAGATCCATCTCCACACATATTCTTGCAAAGGAAGTGTATTTTCCCCTTCTAATGGCCTCAGAAGCTTTGACAAAATGTCCTGATTTATTTCCTATGGCAGATAAGGATTCCATTTGCTAGTAATCAAGAGGTAGAGAATAAAGTCTTACCCAAATCGGGATCGAAGTAAAATTCTCACGCTTCGGGACAAAATTCATAATCCATGGTCTCATATAGAGTCCTGCTACTACATAGAAGTAGGGCCCTCCTTTAAATACTCTGTCCTTATCTTCAATATTTGCAAAGACCGCAGAGAAGAATCCCTTTGACCCAAGATGTAGGTCTATGCTTCCTTTTGGTTTCCAGCGGTATTTAATCCAAGTTTGTAAAGCTTTTTTAGTGGGCCATAAACCCATGAATTTACAAATGATTGCATATGTATGCATGTGGTTCCTGTGTGCCTGCAGAGCAGGATCATTTAAAGCTACTCTGGGTGTGATCGCATTTTTGGGTTTACATGGTCCCTTTTGTTCTTTGTCTTTTGTTCCCTGTTCCTTATTTTCTTCCTCATTTCCCTTAGTGCTATTATTCTCCCTTGATTTAGTACTATCTTTCTCCTCTTCACTGTTCCTTTTCCTTCCTTCTGAAGGACCTCTATCATTCTCTATTGGTTTCTTACCCCTGCTGGCCACAACCTGCTTGTAGGAGGGAGTGGAGCTCCCTCCTTTGCGTCCTTCCATGGAGAACAACCTCTGCAAAAGCCTGTAACCCTAGCTATTCACCCCGTCAAGTAAATCCTCCCATATGATTAGATTCATTTCAAACATATATATAATCATTATTTATAATTTTAACATGATCACTTTCTATATTATAAATTATACTTGGAAAATTTCAAGTAAATAGATTAATTTCAATTATAGAATTAATGATCATCTACAATTTTTATGTGAGCATATATGATTGGAATCAATTTAGATCCATTGTAATTTAGAATTTACTAGTTGTTTAAGGAAATCAAATCCCTTGAGGTACAGATATTTTCTCAAGTTTTACACTCTGAAAATAAGTTTCCGCTTTAAAAGATTTGATCACTCTTAATACTTGGTAAATATAAAATTAAAATAAATATTATTCAATTAAATTAAAATATCAATTATCTTTTACTCCTACCTATAAAAAAAATAACTTGACTATTAAAAATTTTATATTAATAAATTGAAAAAATACCCAAGACAAATACTTTTTTTATTGAACTTTGTAACTTCCTTTGTCACAATTAATATGATAATTTAAACTTATTTAGGTCCTTTAATTACTTGTATAAGTGCTCTTTGTACTCATGTTTAATTAGTAGATTCTTTTACCATGCTCCAGTAAATTAAATTGCCATGGATATTCCACTAGACAGTTCGTCCCAATAGATTTGATAATATTATATTAAAAATTTGAAATTCTACACTATTACGGTTTTATTAAATCTCTAGATCTGCATATTTTACTTTAATTAGTGCATGCATGCAAATAGAATTTATGTAGAAAATAGAGAACGAAAAAAGAAAAATCTCACACACACATAAGACACAAGATATGCTCCGAGAAACCCTTTCGGGACAAAACCTAGCTGGAAGGTGAGGTCACTCCACTTTCTTTATTTTTCTGGAAATATGGTTGCAGGTACAAAGAAGTATGGCTTGTGACTCATGGGTTGCTATTATGCACAAATCCTCTTTGTGTGCTCTAAATCCTATCCTTCTCGGCTATTTTTGCTCAGCTATGGAACAAATGCACTCGAAAGAATGGAATTGCCTCTTCCTCCTAGTGGTCCGGTTATAAGAACCAAATAGCCTACTAGTGGTTAAGTTTGACTACATCAACTCTTAACTAGAGTTAAAATATACAATATTATAGAGTCTTTTACATCATAATCACGTGGCTAGCCCCTTTTTCCATGAAAAATGGGGTCTAACGCGGCATCCTCTCGAACCATGGTGGTGAAAACAGAAAGGTCAACATATGAGTGGCATAACTTTCGCATATGGACTCTGATTGACATGATTCTTGCGTCGTTGGAAAGGTATCTATGTGTAGAATAACATGAAATGGTGTGGTGATAAAGAAAAAAAAAATTACCCTAAAAAAATGTCATTTGGTGCTACAAAACCCTCGTGGAAGGTTTTAGGCCTCCTTTTGCTAAACTGGGTCTCACCAGTAAAAACGACCTCGTGAGCTGATTCCTCCATTTTTTCCACTCTTAATGCATCGATATGGATGAACAAAAAAATGAATTTTTTGAAAAGAATAATAGGACCATCTTGGATGTAGCTAAATTCATGATTCATGATAAAAAACGTCCTATCTTTTTGTGGGGAGAAACAAAAAATATTGTAGTATATGTTTAAAATAGAAGATATCACTCAGCCTTGGGGGGAAATATTCCTGAAGAATTTTTTAAAAGTGTGAAATCAGAAGTTGGAAACTTCAGAATATTTAGATTTCCTATCTACATTAACATATAAAATAAGAAGATGTCAAAGTTATAAGCTTCAGGAAATAAATGTATGTTTGTTGGTTATTATGAAAATTTTAAAGCTTACAAGATATATGTGTTAGGTTAGAGGAACATTGAGTTCAGTCAGGATGTTACCTTTGATGAAGATGCTTCCATTAAAAAATAAAGGGACGCACTTGTCCCTACCAACACTAAGAGGAGAGATGATACTATGGATGTAGATGCAGATCCATCCATGCTAAAGCCTGACCTTGGAGATGAGCCTATGGCACCCATGGATTCTTTAGATCCTCCTCCTTGTGATCCTATTTCTAGGAAGAGACCTTTGTGGGTTCACGATTTATTACAGGATGTAGAGAGACAGTCAGTCCTAGAGGCACTTTCAAATAAAGAAAGCAGGATTGTAGATATCAAGGATATGCCACATTGATGAGTGACATCATAGAATTAGAACCTTGCAGGTATAAAGAAGTAGTGAAGGAACAAGTTTGGAGAAATGCCATGGTAGAAGAATATCAATCCATCATGAAAAATGATGTATCGGAAGTTGTTTTGAGAACTAAGGGGAAGTCTATTGTGACTTCCAAATGGATATACAAAATCAAACATGTAGTTGATGGCAACATTGAGAAGTTCAAAGTGAGATTCATGGCTAATGAATTCTCTCAGAAGGAGGGAGAAGATTGTGATGAGATATTTGCACAGGTTTCCTAATATACTACCATATAGTCTATTATTGATATTGATGCTAATCAGGGTTGGATTCTTGATTAGATGGATATGAATACAACCTTTCTTCATGGCATAATCAAGGAAGAAGTGTACCTAGAGAAACCACAAGGCTGTAAGGAACATGAATGGGAAACTCATGTTTGCAAATTGAAGAAATCAATTTATGGATTGAAGCAAGCCCCCATGGCTTGCCATGGTCGGACTGATGCATATTTGATGAAGCTTGGATTCAGCAAAATAAATGTTGATCCTAACTTCTACTTCAAGGTTGTCCAAGGTATGCATATGATTTTGGTTTTATATGTTGATGGTTTGTTCTTAATCATAGAAAAGTCTTTCATCATATAGTGTAAGAGGGAGCTTACCTCTGAATTTGAGATGAAAGATATTAGGTTGATGCATTATTTCATAGGCTTAGAGGTGTGGCAGAATCCTAGAGAGATTTTCCATAGCCAAGGAAAACATGTTGTTAAACTCTTGGAGAGATTTTGGATGGTGGATTGCAAGTCCATGGCCACAATGATGTAGGAAAATGTCAAGAAGTTATGTGGTGATGCTGCAAGACCAGATCTAGTAGATTCTTCTATGTATCGATAGTTAATTGGGGCTTTGATGTTTCTTGTCAACACAAGACTAGATATATGTCTTCTTATTAACACCTTGAACTAGTTCATGGTAGAACCTTTGCATTCTCACTAGGTGACCGCAAAACATGTGTTGCAATATCTACATGGGACATTCAATTATGGACTAAGATATGCCTCTGGTGATGACTTTAGATTGCCTAGATACAAAGATGTAGATTGGGCTAAGAGTGTTACCAACAAGAAGAGTACATAAGGGTGTTGCTTTAGCTTGGGATCTTCCATGATTTCCTGGATGATCTAGAAGAAAACTTTTGTCACTCTCAGTACAACCAAGGCAGGGTATAGTGCACCTAATATGGCTAGCTATGAGGTAGTGTGGCTATGGAAGTTCTTTGCAAATTTTTTTGATTGGGTGCTTGATATGACCATGATATAATGTGACAATAAAAGTGGGATCAAAATTTTAGAGAATCCATTATTCCATGATAGGTTGAAGCACATCGACATTAATTACTGTAGAAATTTTGAATAATAAGACACATATTCACAGAGATTATCCTGATTATACACTTATAAGCGGAACATGCATAATGCATAACCTCCTCTACGTTGATCATCAATTTACAGAAGCAAAAACATTCACAAGCGCACATAGAAGCATCAATCACACATATCAACACAGTATTTTCCCGGGGAAAGCATCTCGCTAAAAACCCCAACTATCTGTATATTATATTGATTGAGAACATGTAACAATACATAGTACAATACTCATCCCAAGTACTCAGTACTATCTCCTCATGCTACACATAATACAGCTCAGATCTGATCTCCAAATCTCCTCCGCTGCTTGCCTGCCTCCACTGCACAATACCTGCAAGAGAATGAATCAATTCAAACTTGTTCCAAGTTCTTATTTACCTTGGAAAAGTCACTCACATTGGAAATCACGTGAGCACAGGCTATCTACTAGGCATTCTCATGGGCATTACTCAATCTTGTGTAAATCTCATGCACAACTGACAGCTACAACTCACCCTTTCACTTATCTCTACCACCTGTGCTCCTGAACTATCCATGCACTGAGTTAACTGATGTATTCTTCAGTTGCATTATGAGTTAATAATTATGAATTAATTAATAACTAATTCACCCAACTCATCACTTAGTCTATTGGCCAGTTAGACTAAATACAACTAATTCAACTAAGTCAAACTGAACACAACTCCATCAACTACTCCTCTAACTCCACAGAACTCAATCACTGAAGTTCTAACTGAGGTCCTTCATGCAATAGCTCAGTCATCCCATAGGTTACCACGTGATTCCTTCTGGGATCTGCATGTGCCACATCCGTAGCTCATCCTAAAGTGGGCCAAGAGAATAAGATAATGTTTATAGTCCAAATATTATTAAGGGCTAATAATATTCGACTGTTCTATATTTAGACTGACAGTCACTCCGCTGTGATCTAAAAATAGAAGTCCATCTATTTTTTCCAACATGACCAATCATCGATAAACAGCATCCTGCAACTCATAGACATGATCCATATGTCTAAAAATAGACTTGCGCCAAAAATAGCCTACGGGACCACTTAGTGAGGGCGACTCCTTTTCACTAAGCTCCATCATCTTGTTGCATTCTCAACAAGCATTTCTTGTTGCACACTTTTCAACAATTACCACTACATTAGAGGTATGGTACAAAAAGGAGTAGTGAGTCTCCAATACATTTCGATATATGAGTAGGTTGCAAACATTCTCACGAATCCTTCACCAAAACCAAAGTTCTTATTCTTCAGAGAGCAACTTGGAGAGCAGAAGAATGTATTCCTCCTTGGGAGGGAACACTGCTAATCGAGCACACTTAACATACACTCTTACCCCAACCTTTCAACTCGTCATGGACTTGGTGGGGGGGGGATGAGTAGTGAGGCTCCTGGCTGTGAGGGTACTCCTTTGATCCGGATTTAAACAGGAACGCAATAAAATACAGAGATAAGCATAAAGACAGATATGCAGTGGAAATAATACCTCAATTCATTACTGTAAAATACTGAAATATGCTTACAAATAGAAATGGAAATAAACCAGCTAGGGCGATGGTAGCTTATCTCTGAGAAGAGATGTGGTGGCTACATGCCTCTGAACTGTCTTACAATGAGGCTCGAAGGCCTATTTATTGTTGAGAAATAATGGAAAACCCTTCACATTCCAAAGCCTAACCCTAGAAGATGAAACGCCAAATTGTGGGCCCCGTTTTTGTGTAAGTTGGTACATCAACTTCCCGGGGTCGCGAATTGGTTGTACTATCTCCGTTTGACGTGCATGATAGCCCGTTGGAAATATATCTCCGAGGACTACGACAGAAAAGACAATTTTTATCAAAAAGATCGCTGGCGGTGGATTTCCCAAAAAGCGTCGTTTAGGGCCTCAAAACGGCTCCGGAAGTTTAGGACCCGAAAAACTGCTAAAAATAGTAAATTGTGCTATAATTAAGGAAACTGAAAAAAACTGTAAGAAGCACTAGAGGGGATCCAAGTGGAATTAGCGGGTGGCCACCAATATCCACCTGGATCATTCCTCCCCCCTTAGGAAGCAATGGTCCCCATTGCGTTGAGTTCCTCCATGAGATGAGGGAACTTATGCTGCACTTGGTCCCTGGTGAGCCACTTGCCCTGGTGAAGGAGTTGTCCTACTTTGACAAGTCGATACAGTTGGATATTCTGATGACGAGTGTGCTTGATCTGTGTGTCCAGGATCCGATCAGTTGCAACTTGTTCCATGCAAGCTGGATTTAACTCTGTGGGTGTGACTTGTTCTGGAATGTCGGACGTGTCTAGTAATGGTGGAAAGTATGGCCGAAGGCGGTCGACATTGAACACTGGGTGCAGGCCAAGGAATGGGGGAATGCTGAGCTCAAATTCATTGTTTCCCACAACCTTGGTAATGCTGTAAGGACCATATCGGAGTGGTCTGAGTTTCCGATAGGCTCCGGTAAGGCGTTCCTTTTGCAAATGCAACCAGACTTTGTCGCCCAGTTGAAACTTATGTAGCACCCGATGTTGATCATGTCGCTGCTTGTACTTGGCATTTGATTTATCCAGAATGTCATGGACCTGCTGGCGAATATGTTGGATGTGCTCAATGAAGTTGTTTGCCTTATCTGTTTCAGACTGGACATGAGCAGAATCTGCGTGAGTAGCTGCAAATGGCATCGCCACATCGATGGGACATAGTGGCTGGAATCCCAATCCCACCTGAAAAGGGTTGTGGTCAGTCGAGCTGTGGAGAGCCCGGTTGTAGCTGTGCTGAACATAGGGGAGGCTCTCGTCCCATGTGCGTGGATGCTTTGAGTTGTACATGCGTAGAATGTGTACGATCGTCCTGTTGGCGACCTCAGTCTGGCCATCAGTTTGAGGATGGAAGGCTGTGGACTTAGTGAGTTTGGTGTCCAGCATCGACCAAAGGCTAGACCAAAATGTATTGAGGAACCTGCTGTCCCGATCCGAAATGATAGACTATGGGATCCCAAAGTGTACCCATACTCGTTCAAAGAAGAGTTTAGCAGTGGCTTCTGCTGTGATATTCTTCTTGCAGGCTGTCGTAATGGCCATCTTTGAGAACCTGTCGATGACCACAAAAACACAGTCATTTCCATGCCTAGTGGAAGGGAGGCCTGACATGTAATCCATGGAGATGGATTCCCAAGGTTGACTAGGGGTAGGCAGCGGGGTATAGAGTCCTTGCTTCTTGATGGTCGGTTTGGCAATGGCGCAAGCAGTGCATGATCTGATGTACTTCCCGACATCCTGTCGAACATTCGGCCAATAGAAATATTTCTGCAGTACTGCCACCGTTTTTTCAACCCCAAAATGCCCAACGACCCGACTGTAGTGTGCTTCCCAGATCATCTTGGCACGCTCGATTGAAGGAACACAAAGGTGACCTAGGTGGCATAACAGGTCGTCCTGGAGGTGAAAATCTGGAACATGTTGACCCTCCAATAGTTTATGGTATGTGTGGCCGAATTCTGGGTCGCTTTTGTAGAGCAGTGGCCAATTAGAAGTCTCGTGCCCACAAGAGTTGAGCACGATGGTTAATGCCATGATCGGTGGTCAACTGAGGCAATCTGCGACATTACTGGTGCTGCCCTTCTTATACTTGATATTCAAATGGAACTGTTGCAGGTATGTGGACCACTTTTGATGGCGATCATTCTGCAATTTCCCTTGGGTCTGTATGAATTGCAGGGGTCGGTGGTCTGTGTGGATGACCGTTTCCTTCCCCAAGATGTAATGCTTCCATTGTCAACAGGCCTGCACAATGGAATACATCTCTTTGTCATAAGTGGGATACTTCCGGACTGTTTCTGAAAGTGTCTCACTGTGATATGCCACTGGATGCCCGTGTTGAGTAAGGACTGCCCCAATAGCATAGTCAGAGGCATCTGTCTCGACCTCAAATGGTTGTTGCAAGTCTGGTAATGCAAGAACTGGTGTTGTGCAGAGTCGATCTTTCAACTCTGTGAATGCCTTCTGTTGAGATTCAGACCAAAAAAAATTTGCTTTCGCTCCTCCCTTGGTGACCTGACTCAAGGGCCAAGTGATATGAGAAAATCCCAACACGAACCTGCGGTAGAAGTTGGCAAGGCCTAGAAAGCTGCGAAGCTCTGTCAGAGTGGTTGGAGATGACCAATCCCGAATGACTTGGATCTTGGCTGGATCCACATGCACCCCTCGTTCATCAATAATGTATCCCAGATACTGAACCTAGGTCATGCCAAAAGTGCATTTCTCCAAATTGGCACATAACTTGTGTTGTCGCAGTGTTTGGAGAACCTGTCGGATGTGGTGGAGGTGATCTTCCCAAGTCTTGCTAAAGATCAAGATGTCATCCAAGTATACCACTACAAATGAGTTGGTGAATGGCTGCAATATGTCGTCCATTAGCCTCATGAAGGTTGCAGGAGCATTCGTCAATCCGAAAGGTATAACCAACCATTCGAAAAGGCCCTCCTTGGCTTTGAAGGCAGTCTTCCACACATCGGAGGGTTCGATTGGTACCTGGTGATATCCTGACTTCAAATCGATCTTGCTGAAATATTTTTCCCCCTTTAGTTGGTCCAGGAGGTCATCAATCCGTGGGATTGGGACCTATTACGGATAGTGATCTTGTTCAGCACCCGATAGTCAATACAGAGTCTCCAAGTCCCATCCTTCTTATGTACCAGCACGATCGGGCTCCCACAGGGCGATGAACTCGGACGGATGTGACCTTTTTGCAGCAGGTCCTGAATCTGCCTCTTGATTTCATCGTTCTCCAGAACAGAGCGCCGATAGATTGGTCCATTGGGCAGTGGCGAACCTGGGGTTAGATCAATGGAGTGCTTGACTTGACAGTGCAGAGGAACCCCTGCGAGGGAGGTGAAGATGTCCTCATACTCCTCCACGACCTTGTCCATCTGTAGTTGTCGTGCGGAGGGGCCCTGTCTGGAGGTCGTGGCCACAGTCTTCTTCTTTTATTGAGGGTGTATCATCAGGAAAACAAACTTCCCGGTTTTGGAAATGAGCTTACTGCATTGTTTTGCAGTTACCAAAGAGATGGCAGTAGGCAGTGCTACCTCTGGTATCCTGTACAACTTATTTCCCAAAGTAACAATAACAGTACGGGGCCTTGACTCATACACAGCATGTCGCTTCCACAAGTATGGTTGTCCTAATAACACATCACGAACTTCAAGGGGTGCAATGTCACACAATACCTCATCTGTGAAGGGCTTGATGTTGTATGGAAGGCGACACTGTTGGCTTACGCGAAGATCTCGTCCTTGGTGCAGCCACCCAATGGTGTATGGTTGTGGATGTGCTGTGGTCGGTAAGCCCAGCCGTTTCACGACCTCTGCCGAAATGAGGTTCTTTTGGCTCCCACTGTCGACAATGAACTGTAGCGGGGAGCCCTTTACCCACATCTCGGAGTGGAAGAGACGATCCTCCTCCTCTGGATCTTCAGGTTCCTCCTTCTGGATCTTCGTGGTGGCAACAGTGGCGTTGGGCTCCGCATCGATAATCTGCTTCCCTTTGTCATTCCCCTTATCGAGTTCTAACTCAGAGTCAGAACATGCATCTGATTCTGAAACCTTTAGCTCGGCCACCAGTGATTGCTTGGCCCGACACTCACTTGTGTTGTGAGTGGAGCTCTTATGGAACTCACACCACTTTCTGGTGTCCTTTTTCGGCTTCGCGGCGCTGTTCTTTGCTTGCAGCTTTGGTGGGTTGTCTTGGGCTGCCCCGCCTTTGCTTTGTCCTTTGTTCTGCGGTTTGGGGGCACCTTTCCCTTGTTTCAGATTCGCAGACCCAAAGTCTCGCTTCTTCTGTTTAAACTTTTGCTCGACCTTGACGGCATATCAGTATGCCGTGCCGAGTGAGGAGATGTTCAGGAATTCTATTTCTTCTTGGATGTACTTGTGCAGGCAGCCACAGTATTTTAGTACCAAATGCTGCTCTGTATCCTTGATACCCAACTTTGTGCGAAGGGTATGGAAAATATTGGTAAACTCTGGTACGTCTTGGTCCCTTCCCTGTCGTAGCGTGGTCCACTTTATGTATTGATCCTCATAGCTTCCGACAGGGTAGTACTGCTCCTTGATGGCATCTCGGAATGAATCCCAAGTCGTTGCGACTGAAAATAGTGAGCCTGTACTTTCATCTTTCTGCTCGCAGTAGGTTTCCCACCAATCCTTGACGTGGGGGGCTGCTTTGAGAAGAGCGAAAATAATCTTTTCCCGACTGGAAAAATCATGAATAGAAAAATAACCCTCTAGCACATTTAACCATTTATCGACGACATTTGTGTCTATCTGACCCTCGAATATGGGGATTTCAAAATTAACTTGTACCTTAAATGGTGTGGCGTTTCCAGAGTTGCTGTTGGAAGCCGATGCGTCGCCCCTGGGTAGCCGCTGAAGGATTTGGGCAAAGTTGTCCATCATCGCGTTCCTTTGTCGCTCGAGGGCTTCTTCGAGCAAGATTTTGATAGGATCTCCTGCCCCCTCGTCTTTCTTTTCATCCGCCATGGGAGGCCGTCGGGATTTGCGAGGCTGGTCTTGCAAAGTTTCGACCAGTTCAAGCCTTAACTCCTTATATCCTGACCTCGTTGGGGACATGCAAAGAAAAATAGAGAAGAAAAGCATACCGCTCTGATACCACTGATCCGGATTTAAACAGGAATGCAATAAAATATAGAGATAACCATAAAGACAGATATGCAGCGGAAATAATACCTCAATTCATTACTGTAAAATACTGAAATATGCTTACAAATAGAAATGGAAATAAACCAGCTAGGGCGATGGTAGCTTATCTCTGAGAAGAGATGTGGTGGCCACATGCCTCTGAACTGTCTTACAATGAGGCTCGAAGGCCTATTTATTGTTGAGAAACAATGGAAAACCCTTCACATTCCAAAACCTAACCCTAGAAGATGAAACGCCAAATTGTGGGCCCCGTTTTTGTGTAAGTTGGTACATCAACTTCCCGGGGTCGCGAATTGGTCGTACTATCTCCGTTTGACGTGCATGATAGCCCGTTGGAAAGATCTCTCCGAGGACTACGACGGAAAAGACGATTTTTATCAAAAAAATTGCTGGCGGTGGATTTCCCAAAAAGCATCGTTTAGGGCCTCAAAACGGCTCCGGAAGTTTAAGACCCGAAAAACTGCTAAAAATAGTAAATTGTGCTATAATTAAGGAAACTGAAAAAAAATGTAAGAAGCACTAGAGGGGATCCAAGTGGAATTAGCGGGTGGCCACCAATATCCACCTGGATCATCCTTGAAGCAATGGAAATGGCTAAGTACATACCCTAGCATGCATCCTGCCCATAAGTCACTTTCGAGTCTTTATTGACCAAGTGTCATATTAAGATGGTTAAGCTTCTTAGGATTGCCACCCATCTGGCTAGTGGGTGAGGAGATTTAGGTGTGTGTAATCTTTACCAAGGTCAAACATGATTTCCATAGACATGGTTATGGTAAATTGATCTACCCTAAGAGTTGGATGTAGGTGTTATACCACTTGATTGTCGAGCATAAATTTGGTTGAGGACTAGTTAATGAAGATAGGGCGCGTGATATTTACCAAGGTCATTTATGACTACCATGGAATTGGTTATGGTAAATTGATCTTCTGTATTGTCGTGTGGATCATTCTTCTTCTTCTATGGATGAGGTCATTATTGTTTAACTGAGATGAGATGAGATGAGATTCCCTTATGTTGAGACATGTACATTTGAGGTGAGTCTTATAATGCAGCCACAAATTCGTCCCTAGATGAGAGGGAGTGTTGAAAATGGGTAGCTTCGGTTGGAATTTCACTAGAAAAACGATGGAGAATTTTTTTTTTATAAGTTTAACCAAGTCGACCTAGAGAAGGACAAGTATGATCCACAAGTGAAAAGCAACCTCATATGACTCATATATATATATATATATATATATATATATATATATATATATCTATATATATATATATATATATATATATATATATATATATATATATCTATATCTATATATATATATATATATAGATATAGATATAGATATAGATATAGATATAGATATATATATATATATATATATATATATATATATATATATATATATATATATATGAGTTAGTTGACACTCATTTGGACAACCATGAACACACATCAATCTGATATGAAAATTTCAAAGAAAGTTCACATGTGCAAAGGAGAAGGAGGACTTTTTTGTTTCACCAAGATTTGACTTTTTGATATTTTTTTTCTTACGTTGACCAACATTGAACTTTTGTTGACTGAGACTTTCTATTGTTGTTTTCACTGAGATTTTTACTGCACTTGGAGGTCGAACCTTTAAATAGAATATTCTTTGCCTTGACCGAATCTTTGACACTATTTTCTCGGTGTTTACTTCAGTGTTTGACTGGGCTTTGACTACAAACTTCGATTGCGATTTTCATTGAAATTGTGGGGCTTGTTGTTGTGATTCTGAGGAATTATACGCTGAATTTCAACCCTCTGTTGCAGACTAGATTTGAATCTCTCTCTCTCTCTCTCTCTCTCTCTCTCTCTCTCTCTCTCTCTCTCTCTCTCTCTCTCTCTCTCTCTCTCTCTCTCTCTCTTGATTCTGAGGAATTATACGCCGAATTTCAACGCTCTGTTGCAGACTAGATTTGAATCTCTCTCTCTCTCTCTCTCTCTCTCTCTCTCTCTCTCTCTCTCTCTCTCTCTCTCTCTCTCTCTCTCTATCTCATATGATTGGTTTTTGACCCGGTTCCCTTGGAAATTCAAAGGGCGGATTTTGACTAGTTTATGGATGTACTATTGGATTATCTATCTTAGTTGAACCTTGAATGAATATCTATTATGAAACATAATTGATTTTGGGTTTTTCACCTTGTGGGGGTTTTCCCTGGTCTCAGACCTAAAATATCTATGTCGCATTCTGCTTGCCTATCTTCTACTGTGCATTACTATTTATTTTTCTATCTATAATTGCTTAATTATTACTGGGGTGAATGAAAGTGAATGTTATATTGTTTTAATGGATTATTATAACATAGAACATGTGAAAAATTAAAAACCCTTCAATGAGTGAGCATTGTTGTCTTCGGTTTCTTCCTTGTCTTCTTGATCTGCCCAAGAAGTTGGTTTTTTAAGCTTTTTCCATTGAATATTTAGAGAGGGATCCGACTTTTACGAGATTATGTTGCACTTCTACTGTTTCTAAATCTGGAGGGTCCCCATACACTTCATCCTGGCTAGTTTTTTATTACTTCAATGAATCATATTTGACAATAAATTCTTATTTTTCTTTTCTTCTTTCTTACCCTGAGTCTCTTCTTCTTTGTACACCATATAATGTTCACTCTGAGATCCTTCCCACCATTCCTGCCTCTGGTTATTTTTTCAAGCTGTGTTATTCTGCAAATGCTTTAAGGAAATTTGTAATTACATTCCCTACTTTATATCATGCTCAACAATGAAATGAAACATTTCCATAATCGATCTTCTAAACCCACATATAGCCTCGAGTTGTCAGATTAATCTCAGTAAGGAAACCCTTGTTAAAATCCATCTCAACACATATTCAAGCATAAATGGTTTTATAAAAATATTTAGATTTCGGGCTATGACAATAAAACTTCCCTAATGCATTCCCAATGGAAGATAATATTGGGAGGTTCCAAAGATGCAAGGGAAGGTTCGGGAGCCTTACCAAATCAAGAGTCATAGAGATGGACATTGTAATCAAAGCAAATGTGGGAGACGAGGGCTGTATGAAAGGGCCAACACGACCTTAAAACTAGGGCCCAAATTCACAAATATTCTGCTTATCTTCAATATGATCAAAAACCACAACAAAAAACCCTTAAGCAAAGGGGAAATGTTCTTATCATCAACCAAGAGGGATTTCCACATCAAAAATCCATTTATGGAGATCGATCTAATATGACCCAAACCCACTAAATATGTAGACCACACCTTGTTTCGAGAAAAAAAATCAGTGTTGAAGGCATTCTCTTTCAAAGGAACATTAAGGTTAGAGATTCTTGAACAATCTGAAAAACAAATTCATATTTTAACATGGAATTGTATAAGATCAAGACTTGAGATGCCATTCTTTCAATAGAAATATTTTTTTCTTTGAATCACTAAAATTTACCATTAATTAATGATGTACAAAATCCTTAGCCACCCCTTTATCTTAATATTATTAGAAAATAATTAAAAATTAATGAAAAAATAAAAAATAAATAAATAATATATATTATATATAATTTTTAATTAAAAAAATTATTACTATTTACAAATTACATTTAATTATGTTATTATTAATTCTTTAAAAAAAAATTATATAAAAGAATACATAGTGAAGACATAAAAATTTTAAGTCAAATAAACTTAAATGGCATTCAATCTAAATTAAATCAAGTCACCTCAAGTGGCTTACACTATTTTCAATCTAAATTAAATCAAGTCACCTCAAGTGTCTTACACTATTTTCAATCTAAATTAAATCAAGTTACTCAACTTGCTTGCTTATACTATTTTAATTAATTGTTTATAATTATCTAGAGTGTAATAATATTAATTATTGATAGAATATATATTTTTTTGTGATAATATTTGAGGAAAATTTGAATGAGTAACCTTCCCGTATAAAATATATAATAATATTTAAAAAAAAAATTATTATTATTATAGAAAAATTTTAATTATTTTTTTTTAAGTTTTTAATAAGTAAAATTAATCATATTTTAAATTTATAATATTATTTTTTTAATATTTTCTGAATTCAAGTGTTTGTGATCTATATTATATTTAGAAGAAATTTTTTTGGAAAAAATTATATAAGAGAAATTTTTGGTGACACGTTTCAAACCAACTATTTTTTTATAATATAAGATACAAATATTTCTTTATAATATAAGATCATTTCTTATAAATATTTACGTTAAGATAGATAAAATATTTATTAAATTTAAAATTAATAACAATTAATAAACTAGTATAGATCCATCTTAATTATGGTTGAGAATGATCAAATCTTATTAAATCTCATTATATGAAAACCTCTTTTTAAAATGCAAAATTTGATAAAAGATTTACAAGATTATTGCTTGATAAAACTTTGATTAAGATAAATCTATAGGGTTTTATGTCTCCATACAAAACATGTGTGATTTTTCATTGTTTAAATTGTATTTTTGAATAATTTATTATTATTAATATTTTATATTAAAAATTGAATGAGTTATACATTTAACTAAATTATTTTACCTTTAATCACTCTTGCCTTTTGAGCATTGAAATGTTTTACCAAGGTAAACATTAACCAGCATTAGATATATATATATATATATATATATATATATATATATATATATATATATATATATATATATATATATATATATATATATATATATATATATATATATATATATATATATATATACCCTAAGAGGTCACACCTTCAAAAACAAGAGGGCCATATAGTATGTATGTCTTTGTAGACTTAGCAGTCATATCGTTGGGTGGAGGTGGGTCCCTTGTTCCAAAAACAAGGGGGTCTCATACAGGAATTTGGTGTCTTCCTTGGTCGGACGGACCTTAAAAATGGATAATAATAATTATAAAAGTTAATGCGATATTCAAACGGTTTCGTTTACCGAGTGAGCTCAATAAAAGTGCAAATTAATAATAATAATAATACTAATAATAGATATAAAAGTTAATATGATATTCAAATAGTTTCATTTACCAAGTGAGCTCAATGAAAGTGCGAATAAATCACATGATCACATATTTGTGGGTCCCTTGTCCCAAAAACAAGGGGGTCTCATAGACGAATTTGATGTCTTCCTTGGTCGAATGGACCTTAAAAATGGATACTAATAATAATAATAATAATAGATATAAAAGTTAATATGATATTCAAATGGTTTCATTTAAAGCCTTTTTTTAAGGGACACTCCTTTTTTCATTTAAAATCTTTTTCTTAAGGGACACAAGATAGACAAAATTACACATTTCCCTCATACAAGATTGTAGTCTCTTAGCTCAATAAATAACATATTTAAGCATTTATATTTTGTTTTTCTATATTTGAAATTGATTTAGAGTTTATTGGATCCATTTTGTTATCGAGAGTTTTAAGTGTGACTTTTTGGAAGTTATTTTTTATTTCTTGGCCTAATTTGTCTAGAATCCAGCAGGGATTCATTGAAATCACAAATTTGATAGGTGAACTCTTCACAATCAAAGTAACCTGCCGGTTTTTGAGGATGTTGAATCTATAATTTTAAACAACCCAAAACAAGATTTGACCATAAATTTTTTAGCTCTACTAAAAATACATTACAAACTATGAAAAATAGCACTTAGAAACTACTCCTTTTATTATATTACTTTTACTTTCCTTTTAATGCTTATACTTTGGTTTCAATTTGTGATATGGATTTTGGGGTCCGTTTCATCACTAAAATTAATATATGTATTGCTCTCAATGTGTATCACTAAAATTAATAAATTGTTTATATTTTAATGTTTTGTGTGTGATGTTATTTTTTTTATATAAGTTATAATAATAATAATAATAATAATAATTAAAATAAATAGTTATAACACTTTTTCATGTATGATGTCATTTGTTTATTATGAGATTTTAATTATGGGTTTAGTCTAATTAATAAACAAATAACTTTTTTTGGATGGAATCTCGGATTACAATTTCTAATACAATTGTGATTTTAATAATTTAAAATGCACTTTGGAATGCACAAATAGATTTGGAACTCTAAAAAACCCTTGAATCTCTTTATCTTTGTAGATTAAACAATTTAAACTTATAATTCTTAAAAGCAAATCTGAGGTTTTTAGCAAAATTCACTAGAAAAAAAATTCTAGGAATGGGGTCAGCTCATCTATTAGTTAGACTACGCCTTTGTTATATATATATATATATATATATATATATATATATATATATATATATATATATATATATATATATATATATATATATATATATATATATATATATATCTATATATATATATATATATATATATATATATATATATATATATATAGATATATAGATATATATATATATATATATATAGAAATTTAAATCACCTCCCTAATAGAAAGTTACCCGATCAATTTTTCATTTTATATATTAATTGAAGAAACAAGCAAATTGATAGAATTTATTAATTGAAGAAAAAAACAAGTAAATCCATAAAGTTTATCTCTTAGCTTTATTGGTTTAAAGTAACTTCCTTGGCCTCTCTATGTCCCAGTCAACACGGTAATTTTTATGACTTTCCGACCTTCCTTTCCAAATTTTCCAATGACTATAAAGAAACATATACACTTGTAGTCATAGCAATGATATGAATTCATTAGACTTGTCATCATGTAGACAAGTGTTCGACAAAAAAGTGCATAACCTTTTACTCTATATTTAGATATATGCGTAACTTGATATAACAATGTTTCTATGTAGGAATATTTTCCTTGTAGTAGTATGAAGCACCATGCCACCATTTATAATCATCTGCTTCCACAAAGAAATTGTAGCCACATAATCCACATCATCTAAAACCAAGATGTTTAGATCAATTGTTGCACTCTCAATAATGATGCTAATGTAAATTATCTTGTGAGTAGTGACAACTTTTTTCAAGTCAAGGTTTGCAACGCTAGTGCCACCACCCCTAACCATGTTCAAGTTCTTGGAACTATAAATATTCCTCCAAAAGTAATCTAAAAAGAGTCATATAAATAAATGATGATGTTCTTGGGACTCATCCATGAGTCCACCATGTTTCTTTGGTAGCTACTTTGGTTATTCCACATGGGTGTAAAAAACATTATTTAGCTTGGCACCTCTTAGGGCCTTGGTTTCCATGGAGGGAGTGATCTTACCACTAAAATATTCATATGACATGCATCATGGTGACACCGCCCTCGTGGATGCCAATTGACTTCAATCTACACAATGCATTATCTAAGATAGATAATTAGAGAACCAAATCTACCATTTTAAAAAAGCTTGAAGCTAGAGGGTGATCCATGACAAGGCTTACCTGCAAGAAAAACATTATTCACATGTGGATGACCACATGTTATTCGGATGAATGTATAAGACCACATCATTTCATGACCATGGGTTGGGTGACAGTGCGTGATTTGACAAGAGAGGGGATGCAAAAGAATATAGATGAATTAAATTGTCTTCACGAAGAGGCCTCTACACATCCCATCAATATAATATATAACTCACAAAAGAGATTATATTTTTTTTCACTAATTTCATATGAAACAATTCAATCCCCATACAAATATTGGAGAATTGGGGTTTGAAACTTTCTGGGATCATTTTGAGGCTTTCAATTATTTTTTTAGAGGAAAAAACTTCCTAATTCAATTTAGGTCCCCGTAACATTGTTCTACATTAGAATACCTTTCCAATGGTGCAAGAATAACATCAATAGGAGTCCATATGCAAAAGCTATGCCTCCAACAAGGTTTTGACCACCATGGTATGAGTGGATGCCATGTTAGGTTATATTATTCATGTATATGAGGATATTCATGTGGTTATTTTGAAGAAGACTCTAAAAGATAAAATTTCTAACTCTAGTTGAGAGTTGATGGAGTCAAGTGTGAGTCATAGTTGGATATCAAGTTGTGTTATAACCAAACCACTAAGAGGAAAATGGGTTCCATTATATTTTTTGCATTTTGTTCCACAATAGAGAAAAGTAGCTAAGATTGGATAGAGAAAGAGAGCGAGACAAAGGGGGTTTGTGTTCTGTAGCAGTGCACATGCCACAAGTATGAAGTAACTCCATCGACAGTTCCTTCTCCTTTGTACTTTCATTATTTTTATTCCAAACAAAGGAAAGAAGAGTAACGTCATCTTCTAGATGGCTTTTCTTGTAAGGGTTTCCCATAACATATCTTGGTTTTGATTGTGTGATTGCATTGATTTGTTATCTCTTTCCTATATTTTAGTTGTTGCATGCATATACAACAAAATAATAATAAAACATAAAAAAAATCTAAAGGAATTAACCCTTCACACTAAAGATTTTGGTTTATTTCAATAGATTTTTTCTGATGAACTATCTAGTTGAATAGTTATTGAAATTTATAGATCATATTAATATAAAAGCAGGATTCTTTTTGTATTTTGTGGGAATTTGCATGAGATCCATGTAATCCCTCACCCCACATTTGCCTGCTTTTACAAGCTCACCAGGGTAAACATGAGCTAAGAGTTACTATGCATGACCCAAAATCCAAGTTCTAGTTATGGAAGTGGGGTCAACTATCGTGAAACTTACTGCAACCTCCCAAGGAAACCTGATCACCCAGATGTTGGACAAAATCCACTGGTGATTTTTCCCTGAGATGGAACTATCATTTCGGCCCACCTTACCTCCCAACAATAAGCATGTTGACCAGTGCATGTGGCTAGAGGGCTCCAACCGCACACACAACCTATCCTTTGTGCGGCTACAACCGAAATTTCCCAATTCTAACAGTGCATACACGG
The DNA here is from genome assembly GCA_031772625.1 of Pinus tabuliformis. Lineage (NCBI taxonomy): Eukaryota > Viridiplantae > Streptophyta > Pinopsida > Pinales > Pinaceae > Pinus > Pinus tabuliformis. Next base: position 903,759,683 of record CM062809.1, on the reverse strand, counting down.
CCTCTATTTCGTATTTTTAGGGCTTTCCTACAGGCCAACTACCCATAACTCTCCAGAAATTTGTCAACAAGGACTGTGTGCCTATATGCTCTATTCCAGGCTCTATTTGTTTGAAAATTTGTCTAAGACATGTAAATCATTTAGACAAACACTTTGTAAACAAAGTACATGTAGGTCGTGAATGCATATCTATTCATTGTTTCATTAGTTTCATTAGAGAATCATCAAGAAGGATTGTTTCCCTCTCTTATGAGTTGCAACAAATACATATTAGCACATGCAATCATATAAAATAACTAGGAGTCTGTCAAACCATGTAATATAACCATAACAAAAACACATCATATAATGAGAAATACAACATGTATTTAACTAGAATTGAACCAAAATGAGACCAAGACAAACCAGTCATAAAATCACACACTAAAATAGAACATCCACTCATAGATCATCATTAAAGAATAACATATGCATAATACCAACCAAGTCAGGGACATTCACGTACCACCTGACCATGGATTGGGATACACCAATTCTTTCTTTAAGCCAATCACCCTCGTTCCATATTCCAAGAATAAATGTGGGATCTCATGGGTTAAACCAAAACAGAACCAAACAAGGAATCCAGAGGTTAGCCACAGTGATATCACCTAAACTAATCAAGATATCACTAAAACGAACACAAGCTTGGATGCCTAAAAAATTCTTCACCATACCAAGAGGAATTTTCCTGCCTCTACCCACTTGTCAAGGGGTTCCCGGAGAAAACCATATCCACCCTCAACTCTTGGTATTCTTTTGAGAGCACCTAAACCAGGATCCAAAATCTGCCGGCAATACAGAGCTCAACCAAATAGGAAACCTGCTACAATGTGGCTATCTAGGAAATGGCATAAGAAAGGCTATACATCAATGTCAATCTAGGGAAATCCCATGCCAATGACAGAAAAAAAACCAATAAACCAAATGTATTAATGATGCATTCAAATTCCAGGAAGATAATCACATGTGCAACCTGTTATCTACAACATCCTCCTATTGGCTTCTCTTTCTTTGTTGAATTCTTGTCCTTGCTTACTACTCTCGATTTTTCTTCTTGCGCTCCCTTACATTTTCCTTGCTTGTCTCTAGCTTGCTTGCTTGTGTCTTCCATGTGTCTAAGTGCTCTCTCTCTCTCTTCCTCTCTTCTTACAATAGTTGTTCTCCCCTCCTTTTCCTCCAAGTGAATACTAGAATATTCTCTCTCATCTTTTCTTTTCTTTTTCTTTTCCTTTCTCTTCGTTTCGCTTGCATGCATATTCTTTTATTATTTTTCTCATTTTCTTGTCGTTTCTTCTCCCCACCTATTGAAGTGGAATTTATTCATTTTCCTTTATTTCTTTTGCATCCTTGGCACATGTCCTTGCTAGCCTATAACAAATAATTTTCCATGTATTTCCTTTTACCTCTTGCCAATGTCAATTCCAATTTCTATAGTTAATAAATAATTAATTAACTGCAAGTGCATCCCAATGTAATTTTTTTCTCCCCATTCAACTTGGAATATGTGTCCCATGAAAATTTTGCGACGTATTTCAAATGAGATATTTATTTATAATATAAGATAAAAATATTTCTTTGTAATATAAGATCAATTCTTTTAGATATTCTTGTTAAGATAAATAAAATATTTATTAAATTTAAAATTAATAAGAATTAATAAATTAGTATAGATCCATCTTAATTATAGTTGAAAAGGATCAAATCTTATTAAATCTCATTATATGAAAACCTCTCTTTAGAATGCAAAATTTGAGAAAAGATTTACAAGATTATTGCTTCATAAAATTGTGATTAAGATAAATCTATAGGGGTTTTATGTCTCCATACAAACCATGTGTAATTTTTCATTGTTTAAATTGTATTTTTGAATAATTTATTATTATTATTATTTTATATTAAAAATTGAATGAGTTACACATTTAACTAAATTATTTTACCTTTAATTACTTTTTCCTTTTGAGAATTGAAATGTTTTACTAAGGTAAATATTAACATGCATTATATATATATATATATATATATATATATATATATATATATATATATATATATATATATATAACATGAGTGGGCCTATTGGTTAAGAGCATGTGTTTCGTCTTAAGAGGTCACAGGTTCAAAACCAAAGGGGGATAGAGTATGTATGCCTTTGTAGAATTAGCAGTCAAGTGAACTCAGTGAAAGTGTGAATAAATCACATGATCACACAAAGCGAGCTAAATGAAAGTGCAAATAAATCACAAAGTGAGCTCAATGAAAGTACTAACCTCAAAGAAAGTGCGAATAAATCACAAAGTGAGCTCGATGAAAGTTCAAATAAATCACAAACTGAGCTCAACGAAAGTGAAAATAAATCACAAAGTGAGCTCAATGAAAGTGCGAATAAGTCACAAAATGAGTTCAATGAATGTGTTGAGCTCAAAATCACAAAGTGAGCTCAATGAAAGTGCTGAGCTCAATGAAAGTGTGAATAAATCACAAAGTGAGCTCAATGAAAGTGAAAATAAATCACAAAGTGAGTTCAATGAAAGTGCAAATAAATCACAAAGTGAGCTCAATGAAAGTGTTGAGCTCAATGAAAGTGCAAATAAATCACAAAGTGAGCTCAATCACGAAGTGTGCTCAATGAAAGTGCAAATAAATCACAAAGTGAGCTCAATGAAAGTGCGAATAAGTCACAAAATGAGCTCAATGAAAGTGTTGAGTTCAAAATCACAAAGTGAGCTCAATGAAAGTGAAAATAAATCACAAAGTGAGTTCAATGAAAGTGCAAATAAATCACAAAGTGAGCTCAATGAAAGTGTCACAAAATGAGCTCAATGAAAGTGTTGAGTTCAAAATCACAAAGTGAGCTCAATGAAAGTGTGAATAAATCACAAAGTGAGCTCAATGAAAGTGAAAATAAATCACAAAGTGAGTTCAATGAAAGTGCAAATAAATCACAAAGTGAGCTCAATGAAAGTGCGAATAAATCACAAAGTGAGCTCAATGAAAGTGCAAATAAATCACAAAGTGAGCTCAATGAAAGTGCGAATAAATCACAAAGTGAGCTCAATGAAAGTGAAAATAAATCATAAAGTGAGCTCAATTAAAGTGCAAATAAATCACAAAGTGAGCTCAATGAAAGTGTAAATAAATCACAAAGTGAGCTCAATGAATCACATGATAAAAAAAAAGTGAGCTCAATGAAAGTGCAAATAAATCACAAAGTGAGCTCAATCAAAGTGTGAATAAATCACAAAGTGAGCTCAATCAAAGTGCAAATATATCACAAAGTGAGCTCAATGAAAGTGCAAATAAATCACAAAGTGAGCTCAATGAAAGTGCAAATAAATCACAAAGTGAGCTCAATGAAAGTGCGAATAGATCACAAAGTGAGCTCAATTGAAGTGTTGAGCTCAATGAAAGTGCGAATAAATCACATGATCATACAAAGTGAGCTCAATGAAAGTGCAAATAAATCATAAAGTGAGCTCAATGAAAGTGAAAATAAATCACAAAGTGATCTCAATGAAAGTGCTAAGCTCAATGAAAGTGTGAATAAATCACAAAGTGAGCTCAATGAAAGTGCAAATAAATCACAAATTGAGCTCAATGAAAGTGCAAATAAATCACAAAGTGAGTTCAATGAAGTGCAAATAAATCACAAAGTGAGCTCAATGGATGTGTGAATAAATCACAAAGTGAGCTCAATGAAAGTGCGAGTAAATCACAAAGTGAGCTCAATGAAAGTGGGAATAAATCACATGATTAGAGAAAGTGAGCTCAATGAAAGTGCAAATAAATCACAAAGTGATCTCAATGAAAGTGTGAATAGATCACAAAGTGAGTTCTATGAAAGTGCTAAGCTCAATGAAAGTATGAATAAATCACAAAGTGTTCTCAATGAAAGTGCAAATAAATAAAAAAGTGAGCCCATTGAAAGTGAAAATAAATCACAAAGTTAGCTCAATGAAAGTGCAAATAAATCACAAAGTGAGCTCAATGAAAGTGCAAATAAATCACAAAGTGAGATCAATGAAAGTGAAAATTAATCACAAAGTGACCTCAATGAAAGTGCGAATAAATCACAAAGTGAGCTCAATGAAAGTCCTGAGCTCAATGAAAGTGCCAATAAATCACAAAGTGAGCTCAATGAAAGTGCGAATAAATCACAAAGTGAGCTCAATGAAAGCGCTGAGCTCAATGAAAGTGCGAATAAATCACAAAGTGAGCTCAATGAAAGTGAAAATAAATCACAAAGTGAGCTCAATTAACGTGCAAATAAAACACAGAGTGAGCTCAATCATAGTGCGAATAAATCACATGATCAGAAAAAGTGAGCTCAATGGAAGTGCAAATAAATCAAAAAGTGAGCTCAATGAAAGTGTGGATAAATCACAAAGTGAGCTTAATGAAAGTGTTGAGCTCAATGAAAGTGGGAATAAATCACAAAGTGAGCTCAATGAAAGTGTGAATAAATCACATGATCAAACAAAGTGAGCTCAATGAAAGTGCGAATAAATCACATGATCAAACAATGTGAGTTCAATGAAAGTGTGAATAAATCACAAAGTGGGATCAAAGAAAGTGCCGAGCTTAATGAAAGTGAGAATAAACCACAAAGTGAGGTCAATGAAAGTGCGAATAAATCTTATGATCAGACAAAGTGAGCTCAATGAAAGTGCGAATAAATCACATGATCTTACAAATTGAGCTCAATGAAAGTGCAAATAAATCACAAAATGAGATCAATGAAAGTGTTGAGCTCAATGAAAGTGCAAATAAATCACATGATCAAACAAAGTAAGCTCAATGAAAGTGAAAATAAATCACAAGGTGAGCTCAATGAAAGTGCGAATAAATCACATGAATAAATCACAAAGTGAGCTCAATGATAGTGCGAATAAATGACATGATCAGACAAAGTGATCTCAATGAAAGTGCGAATAAATGACATGATGAGACAAAGTAAGCTCAATGAAAGTGCGAATAAATCACATGATCAGATGAAGTGAGCTAAATTAAAGTGCAAATAAATCGCAAAGTGAGCTCAATGAAAGTGTGAATAAATGACAAAGTAAGCTCAATGAAAGTGCGAATAAATCACAAATTGAGCTCAATGAAAGTGTGAATAAATCACAAACTGACCTCAATGAAAGTGTGAATAAATCACAAAGTGATATCAATGAATGTACGAATAAATCACATGATCAGACAAAGTGAGCTCAATGAAAGTGCGAATAAATCACATGATCAGACAAAGTGAGCTCAATGAAAGTGAAAACAAATCACAAAGTGAGCTCAATGAATGTGCGAATAAATCACAAAGTGAGCTCAATGAAAGTGTTGAGCTCAATGAAAGTGTGAATAAATCACATGATCAGACAAAGTGAGCTCAATGAAAGTGCAGATAAATCACAAGGTCGGCTCAATGAAAGGGTGAATAAATCACAAAGTGAGCTCAATGAAAGTGCGAATAAATCACATGATCAGACAAAGTGAACTCAATTAAAGTGCAAATAATTCACATGATCAGACAAAGTGAGCTAAATGAAAGTGAAAATAAATCACAAAAGTGAGCGCAATGAAAGTGCGAATAAATCACAAAGTGAGCTCAATGAATGTGCAAATAAATCACAAAGTGAGCTCGATGAAGGTGCAAATAAATCACAAAGTGAGCTCAATGAAAGTGCAAATAAAACACAAAGTGAGCTCAATGAAAGTGCAAATAAATCACATGATAAGACAAAGTGAGCTCAATGAAAGTGCAAATAAATCACAAAGTGAGCTCAATGAAAGTGCGAATAAATCACAAAATGAGCTCAATGAAAGTGCAAATAAATCACAAAGTGAGCTCAATGAAAGTGTGAATAAATCACAAAATGAGCTCAATGAAAGTGCGAATAAATCACAAAGTGAGCTCAATGAAAGTGGAAATAAATCACAAAGTGAGCTCACTGAAAGTATGAATAAATCACAAAGTGAGCTCAATGAAAGTGCGAATAAATCACATGATCAGACAAAGCGAGCTCAATGAAAGTGAAACTAAATCAAAAAGTGAGCTCAATGAAAGTGTGAATAAATCACAAGGTGAGCTTGCGAATAAATCACACGATCAGACAAAGTTAGTTCAATGAAAGTGCGAATAAATCACAAAGTGAGCTCAATGAAATTGCGAATAAATCACAAAGTGAGCTCAATGAAAGTGTGAATAAATCACAAAGTGAGCTCAATGAATGTGCAAATAAATCACATGATCAGACAAAGTGAGCTCAATGAAAGTGTGAATAAATCACATGATCAGACAAAGTGGGCTCAATGAAAGTGAAAACAAATCACAAAGTGAGCTCAATGAAAGTGCGAATAAATCACAAAGTGAGCTCAATGAAAGTGCAGATAAATCACATGATTAGACAAAGTGAGCTCAATGAAAGTGCAAATAAATCACAAGGTGATCTCAATGAAAGTGCGAATAAATCACATGAATAAATCACAAAGTGAGCTCAATGAAAGTGCGAATAAATCACATGATCAGACAAGTGAGCTCAATGAAAGCGCGAATAAATCACATGATCAGACACAGTGAGCTAAATGAAAGTGAAAATAAATCACAAAGTGAGCTCAATGAAAGTGCGAATAAATCACAAAGTGAGCTCAATGAAAGTGGGTATAAATCACATGATCAGAGAAAGTGAGCTCAATGAAACTGCAAATAAATCACAAAGTGATCTCAATGAAATTGTGAATAAATCACAAAGTGAGCTCAGTGAAAGTCCAAATAAATCACATGATCACACAAAGTGAGCTCAACGAAAGTGCAAATAAATCACAAAGTGAGCTCAATGAAAGTGTGAATAAATCACAAAGTGAGCTCAATGAAAGTGCGAATAAATCACAAAGCGAGCTGAATGAAAGTGTTGAGCTCAATGAAACTGCAAATAAATCATAAAGTGAGCTCAACGAAAGTGCGAATAAATCACATGATCAGACAAAGTGAGCTCAATGAAAGTGAAAATAAATCACAAAGTGAGCTCAATGAAAGTGTGGATATATCACATGATCAGAGCTTTGTCTACACATTTCGTTTTTTCATTTAAAGTATTTTTTTAAGGGACACTTGTTTTTTCATTTAAATTATTTTTTTAAGGGACACTCATTTTTTCATTTAAAGTCTTTTTTTCTAAGGGACACGTTTATATTTTGATTTTATATATTTGAAATTGTTCCTTCATACAAGTTGTAGCCTCTTAGCTCAATAAATTAGATAACATATTTAAGCGTTTATATTTTGATTTTATATATTTGAAATTGTTCCTTCATACAAGTTGTAGCCTCTTAGCTCAATAAATTAGATAACATATTTAAGCGTTTATATTTTGGTTTTCTATATTTGAAATTGATTTAGCGTTTTTTGGATCTATTTTGTTATTGAGAGTTTTAAGTGCGAATTTTTGGAAAGTTTTCCTGGTTATTTTTTATTTCCTGACCTAATTTGTTGGAAACCGGGATTCATTGAAATCAAAAATTTGATATGTGAACTCTTCACAATCAAAGTAACTAGGAAATTTTGAGGATGTTGAATCTATAATTTTGAACAACCCCAAACAAGATTTGACCATAGATTTTTTGGCTCTACCAGAAATACTTTGCAAACTCCAAAAGGTAGCACTTAAAAACTATTCCTTTTATTATATTACTTTTACTTTCCTTTTAATGCTTATACTTTGGTTTCAATGTGTGACATGGATTTTGGGGTCTATTTCATATGTATTGCTCTCAATATGTTTTTGCAACCATTTTAATAAATGTTTTATATTTTAATGTTTTCTGTATGATGATTTTTTTTTATATAAGTTATAATAGTAATAAAAATAATAATAATTAAAAGAAATAGTTATAACACTCTTTCATGTATGATGTCATTTGTTTATTTTGAGATTTTAATTATGGGTTTAGTCTAATTAATAAACAAATAAATTTTTTTGGATGGAATCTCACACTACAATTTCTAATACAATTGTGATTTTAGTCATTTAAAATGCACTTTTGAATGCACAAATAGATTTGGAACTCTAAAAAAACCCTTGAATCTATCTATCTTTGCAGATTAAACAACTTAAACTTATAATTCTTAAAAACAAATAAAAACGCTAAGAATGGGTTCACTTCATCCATTAGTTAGACTACGCCTTTGTTATGTATATTAATTTAAATCACCTCGCTAATGTCACTTCATCCATTAGTTAGACTACGTCGTTGTTATGTATATTAATTTAAATCACCTCGCTAATGGGAGGTTACCCTATCAATTCTTCATTTTATGTATTAATTGAAGAAACAAGCAAATTGATAGAGTTTGTTTATTAAAAAATAATAAAGTGCAAACATATTTCAAAATACATATTATGATGTTATGAGAAGCTTCAGTGATAAGTTGATGTCCATCCTTTTGTTTGATTGGATGTTATTCTTATGTTAGTATATGCATATTAATAATATTAAGATATATCGAATGCATTAAAATCAATTAAAACTAATTTTGTTTTTCATTTGAATAATAGGAAAAGATTGAAAAAATAAAAAGTTTGAGTAAATTGGAAAGTTATTTAAAAGCATGTTAATGTGTCTCATTATATGGCAAAAGAAAAAAAGTATTCAAAATGAAAAAAGATAAAAAAAAAAAAAAAATGAATTTAAAAATATCAATTAATTGAGTTGAGTTTCATACTTGTTAATTATAAAAAATAAATGCTAAATTTGTAACAAAGCTAACTGACAATAAATTTTGGTAAAAAGCTATAGTGAACCTATTTAATGGGTTCAAAAATATAAATAATGTTATAAAAAGTAAATACTAAATTTGTAAATAAGTCAACTGATAGTAAATATTGGTAAAAACTATGGTTAATCACTCACAAATTATAAATAACTTTTTTTGAATATGTAGGTTTAAATATGTAAAGTTAAATGAAATGCTAAAACTCTTTAAAAATATATATAAAAATAGAATTAGAATTTCTAAACAAATAATTTTATATATTATATTTTGAATAATATAAAATATGTTATTATAATCATATTTAAAAATTTTATTATAAAAAATTTAAAATATATTTTAAAAAATTTCAAAAAATAATTTTAACATTTTGTTATATGTTATTTTCAAATTTCTATTAAAAAAAATTGATTTTATAAACTTGAAAGGATAGTTTCTTGGGTCGCGGTTTTATATATACAAAACGATTATCATTTTTACTAGTATTTTCATAATAATTAAAAAATATGCTTACTTTTTATTTTTAAATTTGTTTAGCAACCTTTAGAATGTTTACAACACATCTCTTAAAGAAATTGGAATTAAAAAACATAAATCAATAGAGAAATGGGGGGTCGCAGTTTTGTCACTACTTAAAAATTTATGTAAAATATTAATGAATATCTTTTAAAGAAAATGAATAAATTAGATAAAAAATATATATTAAATTTTAGAAAAAATATGACATGAAATTGAATTTAAATTGACATGTTTTGTCTTCTTTTACCACCACCTAATTCTTGATGATTTTGTAAATTTAAGAGTAAACATTCCAACTCCATTTATTTTTATAAAACTTCTTTGCCACAAAAAGGGAAAAAGTGATACACATTAACATGCATGTATCTTAAATGATTATTTAAAGTTTTGAAGTGACGTTCTTGACAGAGCTCTATATCCTAAATGGTACTTAGAAAAGTTTAAACGATTAGATTCATCTCAAACATATATATAATTATCATTTACAACTTTAACATGATCATTCTCAATATTATAAATCATATATGGAAAATTTAAGGTAAATAGATTAATTTCAATTATAGATTTAATAATCATCTTCAATTTTCTTTTCTTTTGCTGAAGCAAGAGACTTTCCTTCCATTTCATTAATCCAAAAGTAAAGTTACACAAAATAAAAAAAAACCGTCCATCTTCATGGACTCAAGAAAAAACGATTTCCCACCAAAGACTTAACCCTGCACCAGTCCTCCCTAGACCCTCGAAAAAAACTATCGGTGGGGCTGAAAGAACCCCCAACACTTTCAACCCGAGAAAACACCCACAGACGCCACTATCCTTGCATTCCACACAAATCAATGGTTGATTAGAAAAAGCCCCCCCGACAAGACCCTGGCCCCACAAAACAGCACGGTCCTTCCTAACGGTAGATCCGGGTGGAGGGATCCAACGGCTTGGGGTGAAATCGCACCACAAAAGTTAACCGAAAATTAGTGAGCGATGGGGGGCGGTATTCCAATCCCCCCCTGCCACGTGTTGGAAGCCAAGTGGAATCGCTTCAAAAACTCCCAAACCGTTTTCCGCTCATGAGCCATGCGATCAACTAAAAACCATCTTGGGTGCGGTTTTCCACCCCAAAAGTGGAATGTGGGGAAATATCCGCAGCCGGTAAAAGAAAACTTCCTTGGCCCCACAAAACAGCACAGTCCTTCTTGACCGTAGATCCAGGAGGGATCCAATGGCCAGGAGTGATTTCACACCACATAAGATGTCCGAACATTAGTATGCGATGGGGGGCGGTATTCCAAGCCACCCCCTGCCACGTGTTGGAAGCCTAGTGGAATCGCTTCCAAAACTCCAATACTGATTTCCGCTCATGAGCCAAGGGAGCACCTGAAAACCATCTTGGGCGTGGTTTTCCAGCTCAAAGGTGGAATGCAGAGAAATTTCCGCTGCCGGAGAAAACCAACTACCCTTCCCACCTATTCTGTCATCGAATCCTGAACCAGAGACAATGGCCAACTGTGAAACAACCCTCAACGTTACCATCTGGAAGACTGAGGAAGCTGGACTCCTAACACCGGGGTGAAAAGAGGCTGAACTGTGCTTGCCCTCCACCACAGTACTTACTGAAAGACTGCGAAAGCCCACGCTAAGAACAAATCAGTTCGAGCCATTTACGCTAGCACGATGATGAAATACTTCTCTGTCCTCAACCGCTTGCTCGTCGCAGAGAGCTTTTAATCTACTCTGAGGCATCTCCTGCCACTTCAACACAATCCTGAAATCTTAATTGTTCACACCTTGGTTGGCCAGGATGTCCGCTAGTTTATTGGCTTTTCGTTGAACATGGTTGAAACAAATAGTCCGAAGTCCCTGGAGATGTCTTTGAATTCTTTGGTAAACCTGGATTAGTCTCCAATGCTTTGAGACTTTCTCTGGCCCAGTTCCACAACTGATTCTCTTTACAGAGTTTATGGTTATTTTTGAGTCCGCTTCTATAATGACATTTGAGCCATGGTCCTGCATCAGAAATTCTAGACATTTCTCCAAAGCCATTAATTTAGCCATGTTATTTGTGGCTCTACCTAAATGGCAGTGGAAGATAAAGATAATGTCTCCTTTTTCATCTCTTAACACCCCTCCAGAACCAGTTGTTCCCGGATTTCCTTTTGAAGCACCATCAATGTTGTATTTCAAATAGCCTTTCGGTGGAGGGTGCCAAAAATCCTTCTCAGTATCCATTACGGTTTCCTTCCTGTTTAGGCCTTGGGGAATAATCCCTTGCATTCCCAGTTGCTTAAGAGTTCTCATCTCTGCCTTTGAGGGGGGATTCTTGGGGTGATTATGGACTGTGGTGTTGATTGTCTCCTTAAGTTGTTTCAATATTAGATCAAACAGGCGTTGAGGGGTAGTCTTTTCATCCTTGAAGATTCTTTTGTTTCTTTCTTTCCAAACATTCCAGATGATGAAGCTTGGCGTAAAGACCCAAGCCAAATTAAGGGACTCATAATCTGTAAAGTTTCTTCTCCACTTGTTCATGGTATTAATGATACTTCCTTTGTCCCTATCAATTTGTTGAAAAATTGTGGCAAAAGAATCCCACAACCAGGTGGTGTAAGTGCAGCTATAGAGAATATGCTCCATTGTCTCCTCTTGAGCTTCAAAAATCTAGCAACTAGAAGGCCCCATAAAGCCCCTCTTCCTAATATTATCCCAAGTCAAGATTTTCTTGTGATGTACTAACCACATGAACAACTTGATCTTCATCCACCCTTGGTGCCTCCAAAGGTGCTGCCAGGACTTACTTGGAACACTAGAATCTAGCTCAGGAGAATACCTTTGCTTCTTAAAGATTAAAGGTACCTTCTTTATTGTTGCCCCATCTTAACTGATCCTGCCCCTCTGTTACCAAGATCACCCTTTTTTTTTAACATGCTCATAAGTGCCTCAGCTTTCATTTTTAGGGGGCTATTGTCTCTGCAATCAATGTTTCTCCAGCTTCTCCACTTTCCCAAGTTATGAGAAAGATCCCAAAAATCCTTTACTTTGATTAATCCTTGGGAATCTATTTCCTACTTGAGGCTCAAAAAGTCCTCTTTTAACAGCGTTGGTTCTTGTTGCCATTTGTCCTCCCAGAAGAGTGCTAGATCTCCTGCTCTGATTTCCCAGAAACTATTTTTTTGTATGAGGCTTCTATTTTCCTAGGCTTTATTCCAGATATGTGAGCCCTTTATGTTCCCAGACATTCTTATGAGATCCCTAGTGTGCCAGGAGCTGGCATATTTTTCTTTCCATATTCTTGCCCACTGAGCTTCTGGCTCTTGAACCCATTGCCACCAAAGCTTGGCTCCTAAAACTTTACTAAGAATCTCCTGATTGTCTAAGCCTAGACCCCCGTGGCTCTTGGGTTTACAAATTTTATCCCAAGAAACAAGGGCCCATTTCTTCCTTGTTTCCTCCTTTCCCCAAAGGAAGTCTGTTTAGATATTCCTGAATTGTTGTAAGACTCCTTTGGGAGCTGGGAGGGCTGATAACATGAAAACAGGGATTGCTTGAAGAACAGCCTTAGTCAGAACCAACCTGCCAGCTAGGTTCAAAGATCTGATGGTCCATTTTTTGACTTTGTCCTGCATCTTATTGAGCATCGGTTCCCATATACTCTTGTGCATTGGTCTGGCCGTGAGTGGCACTCCCAAATACTTTGAGGGGAGAGAATCTCTTTGAAAGCCAAGAATTCTGGAGATATTTCTCTAAATAGCAATGCTAGTATTTAAGAAGAAGATTTTTGATTTAGAGAGACTGAATTCCATACCTGTAGCCATGGCAAAGTCATTCAGGATTTGTTTGTAGGTTGATGCTTCATTGACTATGGGGATTCCCTGTAGCATGGTATCATCAACAAATTTTTGGTGAGTCAGAGCCTGACCATTCTCAGATAGTTGAAGGCCCTTAATCTTGCCTGTGACATTGGCATGCTTAATGGACCGACCAAGTCCTTCCATCATGAGGATGAAGAGAAAGGGAGAGAGAGGATCTCCCTGCCTGAGGCCTCTAGAAGGTATAAAGATCTATGAGGGAGAGCCATTCACCAAAATTGAAAAGCTAGAAGAGGTCACTAGAGCCATAACCCATCTGACCCAGTTGTGATCAAAACCGAAAGCTGAAAGAACCTTCTTGATGTAAGTCCAATTCACCTTGTCATATGCTTTGGCAATATCCAATTACATGATCATACCAACCTGCCTCTTGCTGGTTAGCGTGTCAACTACCTTGTGGGCTTGAATAATGTTGTTTAGAATTTGTCTGCCTTCCACATAACCAGATTGTTCCCCTGAAACTAAAGAAGGAAGTAGAGGCTTGAGTCTGTTAGCCACTACCTTGGATATTATCTTGTATACCACATTACATAAAGCTATGGGTCTGTACTTATCCGCCATTTGAGCTGTATCCTATTTGGGGATCAGGGAAATGAAGGAGGTGTTGGGGGCTTTCAGAATAGTTCTGCTTCTCCTGGAATCCTCCACCACATCCATAATATCTTGTTTGACAATGTTCCAACAAGTTTTAAAAAAATGAACATTGAAACCATTCGGGCCTGGTGCTTTGCCATTCTGCATATCTTTCAGAACCTCACTAACCTCCTCTTCAGTTACTGGTCTATTTAGGTTGAAATTGTCCTCTCTAGACACCAGCTTAGGGATATGTCTTGTAATTTCCCTGATACAATGTTCTCTGTTAGAATTGTTTTCCCTAGTGATACCTCGGAAATGTTGGACAAAAATAGCTTCTATCTCCTTATGAGAGATCTGAAGCTCCCCATTCTCATTCTTTATCGAAGAGATTATGTTGTGTGCTCTATTAGCCATAGTGGATCTATGGAAAAACCTCGTATTACGCTCTCCTTCTTTGAGCCATTGAACTCTAGACTTTTGTCTCCAAAATATTTCCTCTTGTTTGCATAAACTTTCCCATTCTTAGTGGTGTTTATTAGCTTGATCACTTTTGACTTTGTCAAAGCCGTCCCTGATCATTGCCTGGTTGAGTTCCTGAATTTTGATTTCCACAGATTTTTTGTCCACAAAAATGTTGCCAAAATCATTCTTGTTCCATTCTTTGAGCCTGAGCTTAATGTGCTTTAGTCTTTTATGGAGGAGGAACATTTTTTATCCCTGGATTTGCAGATCTTCTGACCACCATTTTTCAATGTTGCTGGTGAAATCTGGGTGGGAGAGCCAGATATTCTCAAATATGAAGGGTCTATTCCTGGGAGAATCTATTCCCTTGATCTCTAATTGAATCGGCCAGTGATCTGAGCCTCCAAAGGGGAGAACTCTTGCTGTTATTTCTTTATCTATAAGCATAAGCTCCTCTGAGATCATAAATCTGTCTAACTTGGAGGCTACCTGTGCCTCGCCTCCTCTTTTGTTGTTCCAAGTAAAAAGGCCATTATTCGTTTCTGAGGCAACCAGTTTCATGTTGTCTGTGAAGGTTTGGAACGCTAAGGAGTCTTTGCTTAGCGTTCTGGTACCTCCTTTTTTTTCTGTAAGAGATTTAATCATATTAAAATCCCCTCCCATGACCCAAGGTATTCCTGCGTGTCTGTTCCTGAGATCCATAAGGGAGTCTAGACATCTAAGTTTATCATCTATTCTTTGAGGACCATAAACATTTGTGACTAGAAAGGTATCCGGAACACCCACTGGTTGAATCACTACTGATAAATAATTTCTTGATGCCTCCACATCTATTATACTTATTTTTTGGGGGTTCCAAAGAGTGAGAATTCCCTCCGCAGTGTTCTCTGCTTTTACTTCTAGCAACTCAAACCTATTGAGCCATTTGTTATGGATTTGTTTCAATTTCTGAATGGAGCATTTCGTTTCCTGAATGAAGATTATATCCGGTGTTGCTTGTTTCATTCTATTACTAAGCAATCTTTGCTTCCTTTCACTGCCTAGACCTCTGATATTCCAAGATGTGAACTTCATTATTAAAGGTTTGTAAAGGAGTAGCTGGATAGGACTTTCATCTTACCCGAATTTATCATTAGCTTTCCACACTCCATCAAGAGCTCATTCTGCTTTTTCCTACCCCTCTTTTTCCTGGATTTCTAGTAGCTAATCCTGGAGTAGATTTCATTGTTTTCACACCTCGGTGCTCCTGCTTATCAATGGATTTTCCTTTATCTAACCCCCTTTCCTGAGTTTTCCATAAAAACAGCTGTTGAATTCTGTTGCATTCTTCTTGAGGCAATGAATCTATCCCTCTCGTGGTTCCCTGCATCAAGAACCCTTCCAAATCTAGGTGTTCTTTCTCAAGAATTTCCTATAGTTCATGATCCTCCTGATCTACTTCACTCTGGGTCATTTCCTGATCCATCTCCAGTTCTGTTTCACTCATCATAGTCTCTTTTTGATTATCAATGTCTAGAGTTTGATTGTTGTCTTCTTCTTTTTCCTGTTCATTTAGACCTTCCTCCATAGCTTGGTCTTCTATTGTATTTTCTTCATTCTTTTCCAGTACTTGAAACTTGTTCTGACTGACCCTTTGCCTCTCATTATGTTGTTGCTTTGGTCCTTTTTTACCTTCTTTTCCTCTACTTACCACTTTGTGAAAGCTTTCTGTGTCCTTCATTGTGTTAGGTTTACTCTTATCATCTGCTTTACTAAGAGGACAGTCTCTGAACAAGTGTCTGTGTTCGTGGCATCTACGACATCTGAACGGGATATGTTCATAGTCCACAGTTTGCACCCATTCCTCATCAAAAACTTCCAAGATGACTTTATCCGGAAGAGCTCCTGATAGATCCATTTCCACACATATTCTTGCAAAGGAAGTATATTTCCCTCTTCTAGTGGCTTTAGAAGCTTTAACGAAACGACCTAGTTTATTGCCTATGGCAGCTAGCGATTCCGTTTGCCAGTAATCAAGAGGTAGAGAATAGAGCCTTACCCAGACTGGTACCGAAGTGAAAGTCTCTCGCTCCGAAACAAAGTTCATCATCCAAGGCCGCATATAGAGATTGGCTGCTGCATAAAAGTAGGGTCCTCCTTCAAATACTTTGTCTTTATCTTCGATGTTTGTGAACACCATGGTGAAGAATCCCTTTGACTCCAGATGTAGGTCAATGCTTCCTTTAGGTTTCCAGTGATACTTGATCACTTGGAAGACCAACCCAAAAATTCCACATCATAACTTTATTGGTTTAAAGTAACTTCTTTCGCCTCTCTATGTCCCAGTCAACACGGTAATTTTCATGACTTTCCGACCTTCCTTTCCAATTTTTCCAATGATTATAAAAAAACATATAGACCGAAATAAGTGGGAAGACCAACAAACATGAGTGGAATTTTGTCCCACCCGTTTCGCATCCAACCAAATTCCAATTCATAACTTTATTGGTTTAAAGTAACTTCCTTCGCCTCTCTATTTCCCAGTCAACACGGTAATTTTTATGACTTTCCAATCTTCTTTTGCAACTTTTCCAATGACTTGTAGTCATGGCAATGAAGTGAATTCATTAGACTTGTAGGCATCAAGAGAGAGGGACATGGATAAATCGTTATTCATTTGGTATTGATAAGCGTTGGATTATACAAAATTCATAGTGGTGGATGAATTTTTCGATATTTAGATATCTATATAACTTGATATCAATAACATTTCCATGTATTGATAGCTACAGGCCATCTATTTGAACTAACAATTCATTCTAAAAAGTGAACTTCTAATACAAGTTTTAGCCTTGCCATCAAGTGGCTCTTTTTCATTGTGTATGCACTCCCTACTCTAATGGACCTATGGGTGAGGCTACATAACCCTCCTCACTTCAGTTCAAGGACCTCCATGGGAATATAACATGATATTAACAATGGTTCCACATCTTAAGAGCTATAGGACATCTAGTAAAGCTAATGTCTCATCTTAACTACTTACAAACTCATTTATAATGAGCATCCACTAACTAATTTGCATCTTATTAATAAGAACCACCCTTTTTACAATGAGTGACTATTAACTAACTATTTAATGGGCCTTATTCAAGGAATGTGGCCTCCTACATAATAAAGTATCTAAGGAAGGGGATTAGAGTAGGACCCTACACTAAGAAATTCAAGTAAGTGATCCATGGGATTGTCCAAACCCACCATGGGTAGTTTTTTTACTTTAATATGCTTATCTCCATTTCTAACAGGAGTCTTGTATATTTTCTTAGGTAGGAACATAATCTCAACAAGCTAGAACAACTTGTTGGGCACCAACACTAGTAAGAGGTACTCAAAGGGGTTCCTTGTAGTAGACTGAAGCACCATGCAACCATTCATAATCATCTGCTCCCACGAAGAAATTGTAGCCACATAATCCACATCATCTAAATCCAAGTTGTTTAGATCAATTGTTGCACTCTCCCAATAACGATGCTAATGTAGACTTGCTTGTGAATAGTGACAACTTCTTTGAAGTCGAGGTTTCCAATGCTAGTGCCACCACCCCTAACCATGTTCAAGTTATTTGAACTATAAATATTCCTCCAAAAGTAATCTAAAAAGAGTCATATAAATAAATGATGATGCTCTTGGGACTCATCCACGAGTCCACCATGTTTCTTTGGTAGCTACTTTCATTATTCCACATGGGTGTAAAAAATATTATTTAGCTTGGCACCTCTTAGGGCCTTGGTTTCCATGGAGGGAGAAATATTACCACTAAAATATTCATATGACATGCATCATGGTGACACCGCCCTTGTGGATGCCAATTGACTTCAATCTACACAATGCACTATCTAAGATAGATAATTAGAGAACCAAATCTAACATATTAAAAAATCTTGAAGCCAAAGGGTGATGCATAACAAGGCTTACTTGCAAGAAAAACATTATTCGCATGTGGATGACCACATGTTATTCAGATGAATGTATAAGACCACATCATTTCATGACAATGGGTTGGGTGACTGTGCATGATTTGACAAGAGAGGGATGTAGAAGAATATAGATGAATTAAATTGTCTCCACGTAGAGGCCTCTACACATCCCATCAATATAATATATAACTCACTAAAGAGATTATATTTTTTCACTAATTTTATATGAAACAATTCAATCCCCATGCAAATATTGGAGAATTGGGGTTTGAAACTTTGTGGGATCATTTTGAGGCTTTCAATTATTTTTTTAGAGGAAAAAAATTCCTAATTTAATTTAGGTCCCTATAACATTGTTCTACATTAGAATACCTTTCCAATGGTTCAAGAATAGCATCAATAGGAGTCCATATGCAAAAGCTATGCCTCCAACAAGGTTTTGACCACCATGGTATGAGTGGATGCCATGTTAGGTTATATTATTCATGTATATGGGGATATTCATGTGGTTATTTTGAAGAAGACTCTACAAGGATAAAATTTGTAACTCTAGTTGAGAGTTGATGGAGTCAAGTGTGAGCCATAGTTGGATATCAAGTTGTGTTATAACCAAACCACTAAGAGGAAAATGGGTTCCATTATATTTTTTCCATTTTGTTCCACAATAGAGAAAAGTAGCTAAGGTTGGATGGAGAAAGAGAGTGAGACAAAAGGGGTTTGTGTTCTGTAGCAGTGCACATGCCACAAGTATGAAGTAACTCCATAGACAGTTCCTTCTCCTTTGTACTTTCATTAATTTTATTCCAAACAAAGGAAAGAAGAGTAACCTCACCTTCTAGATGGTTTTTCTTGTAAGGGTTTCCCATAACATATCTTGGTTTTGATTGTGTGATTGTATTTATTTGTTGTCTCTTTCCTATATTTTAGTTGTTAGATGCATATACAACAAAATAATAATAAAAAATAAAAATGCTAAAGGAATTAACCCTTCACACTAAAGATTTTGGTTTATTTCAATACATTTTTTCTGATGAACTATCTAGTTGAATAGTTATGGAAATTTATAGATCATATTAATATCAAAGTAGGATTCTTTTTGTATTTTGTGGGAATTTGCATGGGATCCATGTAGCTCCTCAACCCACATTTTCCCGCTCTTACAAGCTCACCAGGGTAAACATGAGCTAAGAGTTACTATGCATGACCCAAAATCCAAGTTCTCGTTATGGAAGTGGGGTCTACTATCCTAAAACTTACAACCACCTCTGAGGGAAACTTGATCACCCAGATGTTAGACAAAATCCACTGGTGATTTTTCCCTGAGATGGAACTATCATTTCAGCCCACCTTACCTCCCAGTAACAAGCATGTCGACCAGTGCATGTGGTTAGAGGGCTCCAACCGCACGCACAACCTATCCTTTGTGCAGCTACAACCGAAATTTCCCAATTCTAATAGTGCATACACGGCCCCTATTCCTTATTTTTAGGGCTTTTCTATAGGCCAACTGCCCATAACTCTCCAGAACTTTGTCAACAAGGATTGTGTGCCTATATGCTCTATTCCAGTCTCTATTCGTGTCAAAAATTGTATAAGACATGTAAATCATTTAGACAAACACTTTGTAAACAAAGTACATGTAGGTCGTGAATGCATATCTATTCATTGTTTCATTAGTTTCATGAGAGAATCATCAAGAAGGATTGTTTCCCTCTCTTATGAGTTGCAACAAACACATATTAGCACATGTAGTCATATAAAATAACTAGGCGCCTGTCAAACCATGTAATATAACCATAACAAAAACACATCATATAATGAGAAATATACCATGCATTTAACCAGAATTGAACCAAAATGAGACCAAGGAAAAACAATCATAAAATCATGCACTAAACTAGAGCATCCGCTCATAGATCATCATTAAAGAATAACATATGCATAATACCAACCAAGTCAGGGACTTCCACGTACCACTTGACCATGGATTGGGATAAACCAATTCTTTCTTTAAGTCAATCACCCTCGTTCCATATTCCAAGAATGAATGTGGGATCTCATGGGTTAAACCAAAACATAACCAAACAGGGAATCCAGAGGTTAAACCACCTCCACCCTCAAGCCACAGTGATATCACCTAAACCAGTCCAGAGATCACCAAAACCAACACAAGCTTGGATGCCTAAAAAATTCTTCACCATACCAAGAGGAATTTTACCACCTCTACCCACTTGTTAAGGGGTACCCTGAGAAAACCATATCCACCCTCAACCCTTGGTATTTTTCTTAGACCACCTAAATTAGGATCCAAAATCTACTGGAAATCAAAAGCTCAACCAAATAGGAAACCCGCTACAATGTGGCTATTCAAGAAATGGGATAGGAAAGGCTATACATCAATGTTAATCTAGGGAAATCCCATACCAATGATAGAAAAATAACCAATAAACCAAATGTATTAATGATGCATTCAAATTCCAAGAACATAATCACACATGCAACCTATTATGTACAACATCCTCCTATTGGCTTCTCTTTCTTTGTTGAATTCTTCTCCTTGCTTCCTACTATCCAATTTTCTTCTTGCGCTCCCTTACATTTTCCTTGCTTGTCTCTAGCTTGCTTTCTTGTGTCTTCCATGTGTCTAAGTGCTCTCTCTCCCTTCCTCTCTTCTTAGAGTAGTTGTTATCCCCTCCTTTTCCTCCAAGTGAATACTAGAATATTCTCTCTCCTCTTTTCTTTTCTTTTTATTTTCCTTTCTCTTCGTTTTCCCTTGCATGCATATTATTTTATTATTTTTCTCCTTTTCTTATCTCTTCTTCTTCCTTTCCTATTGAAGTGGAATTTATTCATTTTCATTTATTTCTTTTGAATCCTTGGCACATGTCCTTGCTAGCCTATAACAAATAATTTTCCATTTATTTCCTTTTACTTCTTGCCAATGTCAATTCCATTTTCCATAGCTAATAAATAATTAATTAACTAAAAGTGAATCCCAAAAATTTTGTCTCCCCATTCAAATTGGAATATGTGTCCCATGACCTTGGTTTTATTCTTTTCTCCTCATTCAACTTGGAATATGTGCCTCGTGACCATGTCCCATATACTCCTGACGATGCATTTCATAATATCAACATCAAGTTCCTCATAATAACCTTACTACCATCATGACCAATCATTATGTAATGGAACAAGCACATGGAATGCGAATGTAAGAGACACACATGCAATTGACATGCATGAATGACCAACACTTCCACCCAAGGAGAGCACAACCACGCTCTGATACCAATCAGTAACACTTCCTCCCAAATCTACCCAAAGTAACCATGCTAACCCGGGTAAACATGAGGAGAGATGCCACTATGATCAGATTCGACATCATATGTCACCTTAAGTAAGTTGAATTGATAGAACATCACATATAGTCATCCAACATCATCAACATAACCGTCAGGAGACAAGTCAGCCACTCAGATATCCTATCCTTGGTCCCACTTATATTCTGCATCTCTTAGTCCATAGTCGCTCTCATGCTATGGGTAAGGGAGTGACCATAAAACAAAATTCGTTCTCACAGGCCTACCTACCAGCGACTATGGACCAAAATTGTTAGTTCTATGCCGACGACCCGAGATTTAAGCCACTTTTCTAGCCCAAAATCTTGGCCTCTTCCCAGAACTTGTTGTAACTTCAACAATTCATTAAAAATATGATAACATTGTTGATAAATTGAATATCAACCTCAAGAATAGGCCTGAGCATCCCAAACCAGGACTGACATTCTGTTAAACACTTGGCATCGATGTAACCTACATGTCTAGGATACAAGACAAAGCATAAACGACTGAAACAACTTATGAAACATAACCAAAAGGATCACCTCCTTCTCCATTGAACTGCTACATCATTAATTAGGTCTTTCATCCATCCATTTAATAGTTACAAGTAAATATATGAAATAACCATGACATAAACCAATCATTCAACCATGCTTATAACCAGCATAAAACCATATAAATATCAGAGATACAACACACATTTAATCCATATATAAATCAGTGCAAAAGTAAGAGAATTTAGATTTTATTAATCATAGGAAAATTTGACCAGGTTTAGGACTTCCATGTACCACCTGACCATAGACATGGCTGAACCAAATCTCTCTTTCATCCAGTCACCCTCGTGCCATATTCCAAGCATGAATGTGGGATCTCAATGAACAACCAATCCAAGAACAACCAAGGGATTCCAGAGGTCAAACCACCTCCACCCTCATCAAACCATGATCACACCAAAACCAGTGCCCCAATCAAAACTGAACAGAACTTGGAATGCCATCCGCAATCTATCACTATCCTTGAGGAATTTTTTGTCTCCTTGTCTCTCACGATTTACTGCAATCCAAACTCGGATCACTAGGCCCTAAACTGAGACTTACCCCTTAGGCTTTACTGTGTATCCAGCCAAAACTGGTCAAGGTATTCCTAGGCCTTTGTGAATGAGCCTTGAGACCACCTCCGCCCCGGATTCTGAAATCCATTTTGCAATTCCAAAGCTCAAAAACTGAAATAACATCCCAACATACCATGGCATCCGAAAAAAGGCTAGGCTAGGTTGAAATCCATTGTCATAACCCGACAAAAATAGGCCACTGATAGCAAGAGAACCATACACCAACATGCAAAGCCATGCATGTCCAAACTAGCTAGGAAATCACACATGCAAAAGGTTACCTGTAATTATTCCTACTGAAGCTGCATGATCCTGCTCCTGATCCTTCCTTGATCATTTCTTTCCTTCCTTTCCCTTTGCTGGATTTTCCTTCCTTGATCCAAAGCTAGAGTGCTCCAAGAAAATTCCAAGTGACTAAAAGTATGAGAGAGAGAGAGAATAATGAGAGAGAGATCCAAAACTGAACTGACCAAAGGTTACATTAACTGAACTTGAACCAAGAGATTATATTGACTAAGATCTTGCCAACTGATCCTCAGAATCCTTTTTATGAATGAGGCCTCTAATCTCTTCATTTTCCATTATTTTCTTCCTCAGATGCAACCTATGACCTTTTACCTTCCTTTTCTCTTAATTTCCTTTATTTTCATAAATAAATGTGCCAAATAATCATTTTTTTACTTTTAATTCCTTTTCCTTATCCTTTTCCAGTCTTCCTTAGCCAAAACACACATCGAGTGATGCCCACTAGGATATCTTTGCACAACATTCAGCTTGGAATATGTGTCCCTTACCCGTGGTCTTATTTTGCCTTTATTTAATTTTGTTACATGAAATTTTCACCAGGGTTGTTATAAAGGAATTGATCATAAAAATTATGAACTGATTCATTAGGCTCCATTCTTAAACGATTGATTCTCCCACAAACATCTCAGTAGCTATACTTATCAAAGGCTTGATGGAGCTCCCTGAGGAAATGATGAAGGGAATGGAAGGAAGCAAGTGGTGAGGTATGGCACCACCGCTTAGGATGACCTTCAAGGGTGAGGAAGAAATGAACACAAGAAAAATATTCATCATCGATTTCGTAAAATTCCCAAAATTGAAGAAAATCGGAAATGTGCTTGGTTATGGACGTTCAATCCTCACCATCAAACTTTAACTTGGACAAGTGATTGTTGGCATTATGACACAGATTTGATGCTATGATACAGGTGTTGTCCTTGATGGCAATTCACTCAAATGATAGATCATAGTTCAGGCTCTCAGAATGAAGGAAAAAGAGGTATACCCAGGTTCCCCTTGACCAAGTCGTGTATACATGCTGGTTCACAGACCAAAAGGCGCATATGCGTATACACGCACTTTCACACAAGGAAAAGCGCATACATGTTGGAAAACTTGGTTTTGGTCTGTGGTATTTGGTCCTTGGTATTTTAACCCATGGTATTGGTCCAAGGTATCTTGTCCAAAGTGTTGACCCCAGGTATTTGGTCCAAGGTATTGATTCTAGGTGGTCTTGGACCATGGTATTGAGTAAGGCCTAAGACTATAAAAGGAGGAGGAGATCATTAGGCAAAGGCACTCAAGTATTCAATATCTAATGAAGACCAAGATCTATAATACTGGTCATTGGGTTATGGTGCATATCTAGATCTGAATCAAGGAGGAACCTGAGCGCTTGAAGAAGGATAAGTTCTATTGATGGGTCAAAAAATTAAGGCTTGAAGAGAAGTATCTTTGTGTGGTTTTGATCTTTTATCTGAATAATTGGCGCATGTCATAATCTGTAAATATGATGATATGGGTATACTGATGTCTAAATAGTTGTAAATGTTGAATCATCTTTTACAGATTTGTACGTAGGTTCAGTATAGCAAAGCCACGTATACATGTTGGTTCGGCATTTCAAATCTGCGTATACGCAGGTCGGCCTTGAGAAAAGTGCGCATGCATGCAAGTTCGACACAGTGAAGTAGCGTACACCTCATAAAATATGTTTTAGCTACTTCTGTTTGCTGTTACAGTGTTCTGGGTTCTGGATTGGGTTTTGGTTACTGTTATTGTATTCAGGTTACAACATTTAGAAAAGTTATTGGTTGACTCAGTTTTTGGTTGGTGCAAAGGAGATTGGTTGATGCAGATATATTTGATGTTTGATTGATGTTATTGATGGATCCAGTCTGAAAATTTATGAAACGTGGTCCCTAGAAGAAAAGAGAAGGTTGTAGCCTTCTGTAGGTCAGCACCTACGTACTAGTATTTTAGCTAGTACAAGAGCTAGGGGGTTGTAGCTCCCTTCCAGAAGAAGCTAGAGAACAAGAGAAGATTGTAGCCTTCTGCAGGTAGAAGCCTGTTTACTGCTAGAAGACTGCACTAGTACAAAATATTGTAAAAAGAAGTTTCTTATTAAAAGGAAGATAGAGATGATTGCAGCAAGTGGTTTTCACCCACATTGGGTTTCCACCTTATATCTTGTGTTCATGTGTGTGACTGTCTGCTTCTGGTTACTGTTTATATGGTTCTGATGCACACATTAAAGATCAATATATGAAGAATTAACTAAATCATTAGTTTGCTGTATATACGCTTGTTTCCTTAAACTCAGTTGTGTACACACGTAGGTTGCCTTTATTGAAGTAGCGTATATAGCAAGAAATTGTAAAAAGTTTATTGTCTTGACTAATACTGATTCACCCCCCCCCCTCTCAGTATTATTTCCAACAATTGGTATCAGAGTAGGTCCTTCGAAAGAAGCTTGATCGCTTGAAGGAAGATCTATCACCATGGGCAGCTACGAAAGAGAGGGATCCATTAGACCACCAATATTTGATGGGAGCAACTTCGTCTATTGGAAGGTAAGAACCACAACCTATCTTCAATCTCTTGGAATAGATGTTTGGGAAATCGTGGAAGGAGGATATACCTTTCCATCAGCAATTCCTACAGATACTGTAGGTAAAAAGAAGTATGAAACAAATGCTAAGGCTGTCAATACACTTTTGGGGAGTCTGTCGCAATCAGAATTTGTTAAGGTTATGCAACTCAAAACCGCCAAAGAAATATGGGACAAGATCGTTCTAAGCTATGAAGGAGACAATCAGGTAAAACGTGCAAAACTACAATCTCTCAGAATTCAATATGAAACTCTCAAAATGCATAATGATGAAAGTATAGCTCATTACTTCCTTCGTATAGATGAGATTTTTAAGCACATGAAAAACTTGGGTGAAGAGATAAAAGAAGTTACTTTAGTTGAAAAGGTTTTAAGATCCTTGTCTTCTAAGTTTGAGTCAAAGGTTTTTTCCATAGAAGAAAAGCAAGATCTTCAGAGTATGACTATGACACAGCTGCACGGAATCCTAACTGCTATTGAAATGAGAAAAGGAGGTCCATCATATATGAGAGAAGCCGCATTCAAGGCTTCAGGAAGAGAAGAGCTCAATGATTCGGGACACATCTTAGAAGGAGAGAAAGAAGCAAACTTTGTCAAGAACCTTCAACGGGGTTCCAGAAGATTCAGAGGTAAGCTACCTTTCAAATGCTTTGCTTGTGGAAGAGTTGGTCACTATGCAGCCAAATGTCCTCATAAAGATAAGCTTGATAAAGGTAAGGAACCGGCTAAATGGAATAGAAAACAGAATGTAAGTAAGAAGAGCTACTATACACATGAAGACAGCGACGGTTTGTCAAATAGTGATGAAGATGAACATGGTAATGATTATCGACTTTTGATGGCTTTTGAAGATGATGACTTCTTGGATGCTTTAGATGAAGATGGTCTCTATGAAGAAATTTCTAAACTTAAAATCTGTTTAGAAGAAAAGAGTATGATTATAGATACTCTGACATTCCAACTTGCTGAAAGAGAAAAACACAATGAAAAGTTAGAATGTGAAATTGTGGGTCTTAGAAAAGATATTGAGAAAACAAAAGCTCTCAATCTTAGATTTGCTAAAGGATCTGAAACTCTAGATGAAATTATCAAAGTGCAGCATTCTCCTTTGATAAAGACAGGTCTTGGATATACTGAAGAAGCATCTCAAGCACAGAAGCCATCAACCTCCAAAAGCTATCTTGATGCAACAAGGAGAAGTGAACAGGTTGACAATCGTCAGCAAAGGCATAAAGTAGATCACTAGGTAAATTGGGTTCAATCTACGTCAATGATGAACAAAAACTACAACTAACCTCAGATAAATCATTCTCAATTTGCTTCAAGAATGAATGTCAATGGAAACTACAATCACCATGACAGTAGATTCAATAATCGCAGGAATTTATTTAATGGCCAATGTTTCTCATGTCATAACTTTGGACACAAAGCTGCTCAATGTGTTGCTTAAAAGACCATTATGACTAGAGAAGCATGAAATCAAAGGAGTGTGACCGGGATCATGAAAAGAACCTACAATAACTTTTCTGCTCTTGAGAATGAAATAGAATGTTCTATTTGTAACAACTTCGGTCATGAAGATTCCAAATGTAGGGGTAAATTTTGGCAAACATCTCAGAAGGAGCAAGCTTCATTGGGTCCCAAAACATGGAGAAAGAAATAACTGCAAACAAAAAGATGTGGTATAGCCTTGTATGCAGAAGGACAAGAAAATCAGTGTTACATCGACAATGGATGCTCGAAACACATGACAGGTGATCAAGAAAAATGTTAGTCATATAATGCCTTAGAAAAGGAAAAGAAGGTCTCATTGGTAATGACACTCCTACAGTCATAAAAGGTAAAGGCTTCGTTCTCTTAAAAGAAAAATTTAAAGCTAGAAATGTTATGTATGTAGATGGTCTAAAGAATAATCTATTGAGTGTCAGTCAAATATGTGATCAAGGAAATAAGGTAGTATTTTGATCAAATGGATATGTTGTTCGTGAGCTTGATACAGGAGAAATAGTGATCAAAGGTGTAAGAACTCCAAACAACTTGTACATACTCAAAGGGGGACAATAACAGTGCTACCTAAGCAAAAATGATGAACACTGGCTATGGCACAGAAGGCTGGGGCATCTAAGTGTCTCTCAAATAACAAAAGCATACAGATACTGGGCTGTTCGTGATCTTCCTGATATCAGCATTCTAGAGAATACAATATGCAGATCATGTCAATTTGGTAAGCAAACCAGAGCACATTTCCCCGAGAAGGAAGGATCAGCGAGTAAGCCTCTTGAACTTGTTCACACTGATTTATGTGGTCCATCTAGGAAAAGGTCACCTCGTGGAGAAGAATACTTTATATTGTTCATTGACGACTTTTACAGAATGTGTTGGATAGGACTTATAAAGCATAAAGACGAAGCATTCAAAAAGTTTAAAGCCTTCAAAGCTTTGGTTGAAAATGAATCAGATCGCAAAATCAAATGCCTTAGGTCTGATTGAGGAGGGGAATTTACCTCGGTTGAATTCTTTGACTTCTGCGAAGAACATGGAATAAGAAGGGAATTCTCTACTGCAAGGACCCCTCAGCAAAACGGAGTGATAGAAACGATGAACAAAACTATTCAACAAATGGGTTGTGCTAGGCTAGATGAGTCTGGAACTCCTGCAACCTTCTGGGGTGAAGCTGCATTTGCTGCTGTTACTATTCTCAACAAAACAAACATTCAGGTAAACAACACTCAAACTCCACATGAACTTTGGTATGGTAAGACTCCTACTGTAAAATACTTCAAAGTGTTTGGAAGCAAATGTTACATCAAAAGGACTGATGAAAATCTTGGCAAGTTTGAACCTAGAGCAGATGAAGGAATTCTCCTTTGTTACTCTTCCCGAAGTAAATGATATAAGTGTTATAATAAAATACTTGGGAAAATTGTTGAAAGTATTGATGTTGTGGTTGATGAAGCAGGAAAAAATCCAAAGCAGGTAAAAACCGAAGATTATGAAGAAGATGAAGACTATCCTTCCACATCAAATCAGGCTAATTCTGAAGAAGAAACCAATGAGTCATGAGAAGAATAGATAGGGGTAGAAGAAAAGACTCCATCCAGGTATGTTCACAAGAATCATCCGAAGACTCAAATTTTGGGGCAGAAAGAGGCAAGGGTTTGTGCAGACAAGAAGAACTATTACAGAAGCTTCAATATATCTAACATTTCTTCCCTCTATTGAACCACAAAATGTAAATGAAGCATGTAAAGATGAATGTCGGGTCAAAGCCTGAATGAAGAACTTGAGCAGATTGAAAAGAATATACTTGGGAATTGGTTCCAAGACCTAATGATAAGAATGTCATAGGAACCAAATGGATATTCAAAAACAAGTTGAATGAAAATGGAGAAGTTATTAGAAACGAGGCCAGACTTGTTTGTAACGGGTATGCTCAACAAGAAGGTATAGACTTTGAAGAAACTTTTTCACCTATTGCTAGAATTGAAGTCATAAGAATGTTCTTGCTCTTTCTAGCTATCAGAAGTTCAAAGTATATCAAATGGATGTGAAATCTACCTTCTCTTAATGGAGACCTAGAAGAAGAAGTATATATTGAGCA
>CM062809.1:902227734-902431895 GCA_031772625.1 Pinus tabuliformis | reverse complement strand
GGAAGCTATTTTAAGCCATACAAGCCTTCTTCAAACTGCACACTAGTTTCTCCTTTGCTTTCACCTCATATCCTTGTGGCTGCAGCATATATATCTCTTCCTCCAAATCCCATGGAGAAGGTTGTCTTTACATCTAACTGCTCAAGATGCAAAACTTCAACTGCTACTAGACTTAAAATAGTTTTGATTTAAGTTCATTTTAAACAAAAGGAGAAAATATTTCATCAAAATCAATACCTTTCTTCTGTGCAAACCCCTTCCCCACAAGTCTAGCTTGTACCTTTGTTTTCCTCCATCTTCTTCCTTCAGCCTGTAAACCCATTTATTCTTCAATATAGTTTTTCCTACTGGGAAACTTGACTAAGTCCCAAGTTTGGTTTATGCATTAAGGAGTCCATCTCTTCTTCCATGGCTACTCCTCTTCCTTCTGCTTTCAAACTGCATTGCTTTTTCATAACATTAGGTTCACCAGAATCAGTCAACAATAATTAATATAATGAAGGAGAGTATCGTTCAAGGGGTATACTTATTATGGTAGATCTTATAACATCACTTTTAGGTGTTTGGGGTGCCTATTGCTGTTGTGGTGGTTGCTGTTGTTGTGGTTGTTGATTATTATTATTTTCAGGCACCTTTACCTTTTCAGTGATTTCATCAAGAACTGTGTATTCCTTGTTTTCTTTTTCCTGTTTCTTTTCTTGCAACTGATTCTTATACAAGACCTTTTTATTGAATATTACATATCTGCTCCTAATGATTTTGTGATTTTCGTAATCATATAAGCGATAACCAAAATCATTAACACCATGTCCAATAAAGTTACATTTCTTTGACTTTGCCTCAAGCTTTGTTCTATTTTCTTTATTAATATGGAAAAAGGCCTCACAACCAAATGGCTTTAAAAAAGAGTAGTTTACCTTTTTACCTATCCATGCTTCCTCTGGAACACCACCATCCAAGGAACTTGAAGGCCCTCTGTTTATTAGATAAACAATAGTATCTACAGCATCTGCCCAAAATTGTAAAGGCAACCCTGCATGCAATCTCATGCACCTTGCACACTCCATTATTGTTCTGTTCATCCTTTCTGACACACCATTTTCTTGTGGTGTTCTTGGAACTGTCTTCTCTCTACGAATTCCATGCTCTGAACAGTACCTATCAAACACTTTGCTGCAATATTCACCTCCATTGTCTGATCTGAGACACTTCAATTTCTTTCATGTCTCAATCTCAACCAAAGCTTTCCATTTCTTGAAAGTATCAAATACATCAAATTTATTCATAATACAATAAATCCAAGTTTTTCTGGTTGCGTCATCAATAAAAGTAACATAATAATGAGAGCCACTGAGAGATGATACCTGAGAAGGTCCCCATACATCTATATGCACAAGCTCTAGTTTTTCGTTCTTCTTTTCTTTCCCAACTCTGAGAAATCTGACTCTCTTCTGTTTTCCATAAATGCAATTCTCACAAAAGTCCAAATCAACATTCTTCAAACTAGACAACAAATTCGTTGAGTGAAGAATCTTCTTCCCCTTTTCACTCATGTGTCCGAGCCTATGATGACATAATGCTGCATTTACTCCTTTGGAAGTTAAAGCATTAATAGAGTTAGAAATACCATTGCATAAATACAATGTACCAACCTTTTTGCCTTTCTCTATTACCAGGGCTCCTTTGGTGACCTTCCAAGCTTTATCTGTGAAAGTTGTCACACAACCTTCACCGCCTAGTTGCCCTGTTGAAATCAGATTTCTCTTCAGATTTGGAACATGCCTTACCTCCTTTAGTAGCCATTGGTTTCCATTCTGCTATTTTACAAGAACCTTACCCATTCCAACAATTTTACAGGGTTTATCATCACCCAAACAGACTTTTCCAAAATCTCCTTGAACATAGTCATGAAAATATTTCTTATCAGGTGTGGCATGGAATGAGGACCCTGAATCTACCACCCAGGAATTAGTAATATTTTCGAAAGAAAGAATCAAAGCATCTTGTAACACCTCACCTGTCACATTTGCTTCATGATTGTTTTCTTGTTATGCATCTCCTTCTTTTCCCTTCCGAGATCTACAGTCTTTCATTAGGTGTCCTTTCTTTCCGCATTTCCAGCACACTATACCCGATCTGGAATTGGATTTGCCTTTCCTTGATTTACTGCGATATCTTGAGCTCTTTCCTCTTTCCATTTTTCTTCCCCTAGACTCTTCACTTAAAGCATTACTCGATGTCTCACTAGAGCTTTTCCATCGCATTTCCTCGCTAAGGATAGAACTGACAACATCATCAAACTTTAAAGTACTAGATCCAGAAGCAGAGTTACTAATGGCCATTACTAAACCATTCCAGCTTTCTGGAAATGAGCACAAGAATAACAGAGCTCTAACTTCATCATCAAAGTTTACCCCTATAGAACTTAACTGACTTGTAACAGTACTAAAATCATTTAAATGGTCTGCAACAGATCCACCTTTCGACATCTTCATATTAAATAATTGTTTCATAAGAAATACCTTGTTTGAGGCCGAGGGTTTTTCATATAGTTTCGCCAACGCCTTAATCAAACCCTCTATCGTTGTTTCCTTCGAAATGTTGAAGGCGATCGATGCTGCGAGGAACAACCGTACTGTTCTGAGTGCCTTTCTATCCAGAAGGTTCCATTCTTCATCTGTCATACCCATCGACATCTTTGTTTTCCCGCCCAATGGTAGGTACAGATCTTTCTGATATAGATAATCTTCCATTTGCATCTTCCACAACGAGAAGTTTTGGCCATTAAATTTCTCGACCCTAAACTTACCATCTTCTGCCATTGCTCCCACTCGAACCAAGAACCCTTCTTTCCTGCGAGTTTATTAGCCAAATAGACCTTCGGCTCTGATACCAGTTGTTAGAAAATTATATATTACAGAGCAATGGAACACATAAAATATTGCAGAAATATAAACACAGAAAACACATAAAACAAGAGAGACACAAATATACGTGGTTCACCTAGTTTGGGCTACGTCCATGGAGAAACAACCAGTCCTTCCTTTTATATTATCTAGGAAACTGAAGAGATACAACCTACAACAAATCCACTGTAACACCCTTTTTGCTCTCAATATCCTCTCTCTTTCTCACTCAGAATACAGATCTACATAAACGTAATACAATTCCCTCATATATAGTGAGGGGTTGCCTTCTAGGGCAAAAAACCCTTGCAGTGAATATTTTACGGGTGGAGTTGCTGCCTCATTTCGAACTGGGGTCCAATGCGGTGATACCTTTGAAAATAGAAGATAATCAGGCTCCACACCCAACAGAATGGCCCATATTGACTACGAAATTACAACATTTTACAAGGCAATTTTACATCTATTCTTAGCTTTGGGGGCACTGCCCCCGAACCCCTGCTGGGGGACCGCTGGCCCCCGGACTCCCCAGCCGGGGGACCGTTGGCCCCCAGACTCCCCAGCCGGGGGTGATTAGCCCCCCCCCCGCACCCCCCGCGTGGAGGGTGTACAGTCTTCCTGGGGTATACATCTGGCTGAAACCTTTGAATATAGAAGATAATCAGGCTCCACACCCAACAATCTCTTGGTATTCCCTTCCTTTAGCTACTTCATAATGTTCTTCTCTATAGAGTCTATCTCCAACCATACATGAATATTCCTTTGCAACTCTTCTATCATTTGAATCTAACCCTGTCCTAGCATAGGCGGGTTCTCTTATTCCTTAATCACAACCAACTTTTCCTTTATAATCAAGGCATCTTCTACAACATTGAGATTCCGTGGCCTATACTCAAGGCTCATGTAAAACTCTACTACAAATTCCTTACAATGTGCCTAATTCGCTGGAAATCTGGGTTGAGATGTAAATCAACTTACTACAATGTTATCTTCCATGACCATAAATGATCTCTCAATCAAATAATTCCTCCACACATGAAGACAGTGGATGACTGATGCTATCTCCTTCTCATGAGTGGGATATCTCCTGTCCCTATCTTGTAACTTCTTGTTGTCGTAGGCTATTGGGTGTCCATCCTGCATCACGACACTAAGGAAAAATTTAAGTATGGAAATTTATTGTGCCAAGAGGTGCTCTACAACCCAATATAAGGGGAGATGTGTAGGCGTAAATGTTTGTAAAATTTAACATTTAACATAAACATTTATATGTTGGTTCATTCAAAAAAATAAAATATAATGCAAAGTATAGGGGAGATGTGTAGACATAAATGTTTGTTAACATTTAAAGTTTACATAAGAAGTTAAAAGTAATTAAAATAATAAAATTCAATTTGTTATATTGTAATTATATATATATATATATATATATATATATATATATATATATCATTTAAAAATATATCACATATAAATAGTATCTATAAATTTAGATTTATTTTACCATATAAATTAAAACAAGTGTTGTAGGGTAGCTTAGTCCCTATCATTAAAGTTAGAAATTAATTGGTCAATGCTAAATTAATAGTGGTCAACATGCAAATTGAATCCTATAGTATTTCTTTG
Organism: Pinus tabuliformis; assembly: GCA_031772625.1. Taxonomy (NCBI): domain Eukaryota; kingdom Viridiplantae; phylum Streptophyta; class Pinopsida; order Pinales; family Pinaceae; genus Pinus; species Pinus tabuliformis. The sequence continues at coordinate 902,427,363 of CM062809.1, read as the reverse complement.
GAAGGAGCTAATAAATTGAGATATGAAGTGGATAATTTAATTGATTGCTGAGGCACAAGGACTTGCACAAATTTTGGTGGGTGGTAACTGTTGAAGAATCTAGGGCATCTAGGTTAGGATGAGATTCTTCTTATGCTGATAACTATTTGTGAGGTACTTTTTACTTTTACTTATTAGCAAAATATTCTCTTATTATTATTAGTGTGTGTTCTCTTACTTCATCAAACAGTTACCAAAAACAAAAGAGACAATAACACAAGATGTTGGATCTCAGTCAGGGAAAAACCTCTCTCTCTCCTAGAGAGGGAAACCCTTCTGCAAATTTCTCTTTTTGAAGCTTCAATTGACAAATTCCAAACCCTAGACCCTTGACAAGTAGATCCTCCATGAAAAAGACACAATCCCTCTTTCTTGTGTCCTTTAACTGATGCCTCCTTCTATATTGCACCCTGACCTCTTCCTTCGCTCTTCTTTCGACAACTGATGGAACTTTATGTAGAAACCCTAGGTCTCCTTAGAGACCTTTATTTTGGTATATTCATTTCCTTCTCAAACTCTCTTGGTAATCTTCCTTCTCCTTGATACTTAGACTAGAGAATGAGGCTTTTCTTGGGGTATATCTTCAAGTTAGAGGTTGATCCTCTTAACCTTACTGCAACTCCGATTTCTTCACACATGTAGCTGATCTAGGGCTTGAAATAGACCCTTTTACTTGCTCCCTTTCTTCACTTTAGGTGGGACCTACTTCACTTGATATGGAGGCTTATTAGGAGCCTCTTCTTAGCCCAATCAATATTTATGATGTTGCTGCACTTATGAATCTGATGTGACCGTAGAAATACCCTTCTTCCTTCATGTTGTTACAGAATTTGGACCTAAAACAGCCATTCAAAAACTCGAATTCATATCTCTCCTTCTTCACTGACCTAGAAGAACCTTCTTTCTCTTCTACAAATCTCCTTCTTGAATCTCTTTCTCGCTTATTTTAGAGATCACTTGATGATCATTTTGTGAGGTTGAACTACCCTATATATAGGAGTTTTTCCCTCCTATTTGGGCCGACTTGAGCTAGTGAGGCTGACTTGACTTTAAGTGCACAAAAAATTCATTCTTTGAGCCGACATGAAGATGAGACTTGTATTTGCTTTGGAGGATCACCTTTGACATATTTCTTTGACTCTAGTACATAGATTTACATAGTGTAACATGCCCACATGGGTCTTCAACAATTACATTGACTCTTTGACTTTCCTAGAAGCACTTAATCATGTGCTTGACCTATCAAATGGGCAAGAAACCCATTCTTGATAATTACAAAAACAATAATTCTTTTATTTTACAAGTACAAAGATCAACATTACATTTATGAATACCAAACCTAGTTAAAATTTCTTTGACACTCCCTCTTAACTAGGGAGGTATTCATACATCACTTTACAAGGTGTTTGGACATTTTCAATCTGAAGAATTCACAGAAGAGAAATTGGATTAGAAATCCGTTTATTATAGCATCATAGTAACCAAAATTGTTTCCACATCAAGGCCTTGAATAACAACTCTATCTATCATTAGATTAGAGCACAATGTTGGCGAGACCAATGACTATAGACACCTTCATCATTGTCTCTCAAGGTACATACCCACCCGAGTGTTCACTGAGTATGACCCTCTAGGACTATTCTTGTCTTGGGTTCTCACCCATCAAAGAATATCGATCCTCTTTCCTACTCTTATCTTGGATTCCCTACACATTGTTATGCAACCAACTTAGAAAATAGAAGAAAAGATAGATCAAGGACTTCAAAATCATCCTCTTCGAGGGGGAAACCTCCTTTACATTACACAAAAGAATAATTCTTGGATGATCAAAATGACAAGACCTCCTTTCTATATATAGGAGTCTAAGGGGTCACAATATAATCAAAGTCGACATAACAATAATATTCTAAGGGCACAACAATAAAAATAGTGGGCTTCTAAGGGGCACAATAATAATAATATGGGGATAATGATGAGCACAACAATACAATAAGGGCGTTCCACTTATAACAATAAGGGGCTACACTAGTAGTATAGGGACCTAACATGCCCCTCTCCTTCAAAGACATGTTTTCCTTAATGCTTGAGTAGTTATGGATGCTTCTGTATAAAATTCTCATCCTCCCATGTGGAATCTTCAGCGGGTAATCTCTTCCACTTGATGAGATACTCTGAAATTGATTGATTTCGTAGTCGTCGATGTTGGGTTGTGTTATATTCTTTCCACGACTAGCCCACGTAGTTACCTGGGGATTAGAGGGGGGCGGAGCCCCCCTTCGTTGCGTCGATTGCACAGAGGGGAGGTCACAGGGGGTTTGAGGGGTGCAAGTAACCCCCCTCTATGGGGTCCAGGGTAGGGCCCCAAAAAATTTTGTTTTTTGGATCCTATATTAGGTTGGGTGGACCTACCTATGATTTTGTGCATATTTTTTGCACATGGTTTTGGACGCGATGGTTTTCGGTCCATGGTATTGGATGCTTTGGCATGTATAAATATGTATTGTAAAATTGAAAGGAAAATAATGAAAAATCAAGCTAGTAGAACCAATTTTGGGATCTAGGGGAAAATCTCTGTGTATATGTGTTTTATGTGTTATGCTCTCACATTGTTTATTTTCTGTGTTTTAGAATTCATATGCAGGTAATTTCTGTACAGGGTTAAAACCTACATTTGGTATCAGAGCTGTTTTTCGCTTCAAGGGGACACCTTTGTTGTTGAGGGGTTTCACTCGGGCCTGTGGTAGACCCTATTCAGTGGGAGATCTACGACATCGATTCTGGTGGTGAAAGAAGATGGCGAGCAGTGGAAAGATAGAGATCAAGAAATTTAATGGTCAGAGTTTTGAGTTGTGGAAACTCAAGATGGAGGATCTATTGGTGGATAAAGATCAGTGGATCATCGTAGATCCGGGTACTAAAGCAACGGGAGTGTTCGATGAAGAGTGGAAGAATTTGGATTGGAAGGCAAAGAGCACAATATGATTGTGTGTCTTAGATTCAGTATTGCTGAATGTATTAGGGGAAGCTACAACGAATGATTTATTGGACAAGTTAGGGACCTTGTACCAATCTAAGTCTCTGGTGAATAAATTGTTCTTGTGGAAAAAGCTATATAACCTGAGCATGAAAGATGGGGACTCAGTGACAGAGCATTTGAACGCATTTAATACTGTGGTAAGTCAGTTATTTTCTATTGATATTAAAATTTCAGATGAAGATAAGTGCATCAGTTTGTTGTGTTCTCTACTAAATTCGTGGGATAGTCTAGTTATTGCAATAGGTAGCAATACAACTACCTTGTAGTTTGATGAAATAGTCTCATCCTTACTGGCGGAGGAGATGAGACGGAAAAATATGGAGAGCCAGAATGGTGATGTCTTGTCTGTACGAGGATAGTCCCAGACCAAAAACAAAAATAAGTCATTGAGTGAGAGATCTAAATCTTCAGGAAAACCTGTAAAGGTGGTGTGCTGGAAATGCGAAAAGGAAGGTCACTACAAAAGGGACTGTAAATCTAAAGCTCTTGATAAAGGAAAGGGATCTAATGATGCTCCTTCTGCAGAGGCGAAAACCACCTCAGATGAAGGTGGGGATGTGTACTTGGCTTATTCAAGTACACATGTAGATCATGAGGCGTGGTTGATTGACTTAGGTGCATCCTTTCACTTCACTCCCCATAGATAGTGGTTCTGCAAGTATGAGAATATGATGGTGGTGATGTCCTCTTGGGGGATGACAGGAAGGCTAGAATCATTGGTCGCGGAAACGTAAAATTGAAGTTGCAAGGTGGAAGGGTTAGAACACTTCCGAGTGTTCTGCATATTCCTGCATTGGCCAGAAATCTGATTTCTGTAAGCAAGCTAGATGATGCAGGTGTAAAACAGTGTTCGAGAAGGATACCTGCAAGATGGTTCAGGGAGCACTGGTATTGATGCGGGGAGTTTAGATTGGAACTCTATACAAGCTACAAGGTAGCACTGTTGTTGATGGGTGCAACAGCTCTGTGGTTCCTGAAAGTGGAGCAAAAAATATAGTGGTCTCTGGAGAGAAGATCATGTTGTCACATCAAAGGCTTGGACATATTGGAGAGAAGGGCCTTCGAATACTTCATGGGATGAGTAATAGCTCTCTAGATTTTGATTTTTGTGAAAATTGTGTATAATGGAAGAAGAATCGGGTGAGTTTCCCATCTGGTGGTAAGAGGGGGAAACATATATTAGAACTTGTGCACAGTGATGTGTTTGGACATGTGAAGGTTCCATCACTGGGTAAGTCTGTGTACTATGTATCATTTATAGATTACTTCTCAAGGAATACATGGATATATTTCCTTAAGAAGAAATTTGAAGTCTTTGACAGGTTTAAAGAATTTAAGGCTCTAGTGGAAAACCAGATAGAGAAGAAGATAAAGGTGTTGAGGACAAATAATGGTGGAGAGTTTTGTAGTAAGGAATTTGAATAATTATGTAAGAAGTGTGGTATAGCATGGTAGAAGACTACTCCATACACACCTGAGAAAAATGGAGTTGCAGAAAGAATGAACAAGACATTGATGGAAAGGGCAAGAAGCATGCTCACTGCTCTCGGGTTAGGACAGGAATTCTGGGTAGAGGCGGTGGAGACAGCATGTTACCTGGTCAACATGTCACCTTCATCAGCATTGGAGGATAAGACTCCACAAGAGGTATGGACTGGTAAGAAACCCTCTCTTTCACATCTGAGGGTATTTGGAAGTGATGTATATGTATAGGTTCCAAAGGAGAAACAAACCAAGTTGGATAGTAAATTTGAAAAGTGCATATTTATTGGGTGTAAGGATGGTTTAAAGGGTTATAAGCTTTGGAACCCAGTAACAAGGAAGGTCATGTACAACCAAGATGTGGTGTTCAGAGAGGTAAAAGATGTTATTAAACATGAAGTCCAACCAAAGGAACATGAGAAGATAGAGTTTGAGCTTAAGGAGGAAGAATCAGACTCTACAACAGAGGAGGAATCAGAAGATGAAGAGCCAAAAACTCCAGGTGTGAGAAGATCAGTTCGAGAAAGAAGGCAGCCAGAAAGGTATAGTCCATCTGCTTTCTATTCAAATTTTTCTTTATCTATTACTGACGATGATCCCAGAACTGTGAAGGAAGCAGTAGATTTAGAGGATGGAAAACTCTAGATAGAGGCCATGGTTGATGAAATGGCATCTTTGCACAAAAATGAGGCTTGGGATCTGGTGGAGTTGCCGGCTGGAAGGAAACTCATTGGCAGCAAATGGGTGTTCAAGAAGAAGACAAATGCAGAAGGAAAAGTGGAGAAATACAAAGCTCAGGTGGTAGAAAAAGGTTATTCCCAGGTGCCGGGAATTGATTTTGGTGATATTTTTTCTCCTGTTGCCAAGGTAACTTCTATTAGATTACTTTTATCTGTTGTTGCTTCTTTTGATTTTTAGGTAGAACAAATGGATGTGAAGACAACATTTCTTCACGGGGATCTGGAAGAGGAAATCTACATGAAGAAACCTGAAGGCTTTGTGGTGAAGGGTAAGAGAGAACTGGTATGCAAGTTAAAGAAGTCTCTGTATGGGTTAAAATAATCACCAAGGTCGTGGTATCAGAAATTTGATACATTTATACGGGGACTAGGCTTCACCAGAAGCAAAGCAGATCACTGCGTGTATTTTAAATTAATTGGTGACCGTGTTATTTATCTGGTCTTGTATGTGGATGATATGTTGCTGGTTGGAAATGACAAAGAAATTATCCAGGATTTGAAGACCCAATTGTCCTCCAAATTCAACATGAAAGATCTTGGTGTTGTAAACTATATTTTGGGCATGTAAATTAAAAGAGATCGGGCAAAGAGGAAGCTCTGGTTAAACCAGAGGAAGTATGTCAAGACAATACTACAGAGGTTTAATATGCAAGATAGTAAACTGGTGAAGGTTCCTATTCCTGTAGGTGTGAAGTTATATGCTGAATAGTGTCCCAAGACACAACCAGGGAAGGAGCACTAGACAGCAGTGAAGCGATTTTTCAGGTATTTGCATGGCACTAGTGATTATGGTTTCTGCTAGCAAGGAAGACTAGGGTTGGATAGAGTGTTGGATATTTATGGCTTTGTTGATGCAGAATGGGTTGGAGATCTAGATCAGAGAATATCTACAAGTGGGTATGTGTTTAACCTATTTGGAGGTGCAGTAAGTTGGATTAGTAAGAAACAATTTGTAGTGGCACTATCAACTACAGAGGCAGAATACATGGCAGCCACTCATGCAAGCAAGGAAGCAGTTTGGTTGCAGAGATTATGTTCGAGTATGGGGTTAGTATAGGGAGTTATAAGGATAGACTGTGACAGCCAAAGTGAAATTTTATTGGAAAAGAACCCTTCATATCATTCAAAGACAAAGCATATTGATGTTCAGTATCACTTTGTGAGGGATATGATAGAAGACGAAAAGGTGTTTCTAGTAAAGGTGGACACTTTGAAGAATACTGCAGATGCATTGACAAAATATGTGAGCTCTGAGAAGTTCTCTTGTTGTAGAGAAACAATGGGCATTGCAGGGCTGGATAAATGACTAAGCTCTCTTGTGGCACCCTATGGAAAGAAAACAACAAGCGGGAGAATGTTGGGTTGTGTTATATTCTTTCCACGACTAGCCCACGTAGTTAACCAGGGGGTTAGAGGGGGGGTAAAACCCCCCCTTCGTTGCGCCGATTACATATTAGGGGGGTCACAGGGGGTTTGAGGGGTGCAGGTAACCCCCCTCTATGGGGTTTGGGGCAGTGCCCCGGAATATTTTGTTTTTTGGACCCTATATTAAGTTGGGTGGACCTACCTATGGTTTTGTGTATATTTTTCGCACATGGCTTTGGACGCGATGGTTTTCAGTCCATGGTTTTGGAAGCGATGGTTTTCGGTCCATGGTATTGGATGCTTCGACATGTATAAATATGTATTGTAACATTGAAAGGAACATAATGAAAAATCAAGCTAGAAGTCCCGGTTTTGGGATCCAGGGGAAATCTCTGTGTATATGTGTTTTATGTGTTATGCTCTCACATTGTTTATTTTCTGTGTTTTTGAATTCGTATGTAGGTAATTTCTCTACAGGGTTAAAACCTACAGTCGATTTCTTGTTTCTGTGATTGTTTTGTAGGAATTTACAGGGTAAGTTCCTCAGATAGAACACCAAAGGACACCGCTCACAAGCAGATCACAGATCAATACACCAATATTGTTGACGTGGTTAAAACCCTCAAAGAGGTAAAAAATTCCACGGCCTGAGCCAAAGCAGCCACTTCAGGCAATTTATTAATAAAAGAATGAAAATTTACATAAGCTTCTCTCTTGAACGATTACCCTACAAATGACCCTCCATGCTCTTTAAATAGAGATCATGGACCAATTGGGTGTTAAGCCACAGATCAAGTGTCGGTAATACCAAGGAGAGGATGAACCGTTGGATCACTACATATCATGACCATCGTATTGTAATTTACAAAAGTACATAGTCAAGAAACACACTTTACCTAACTATACACTAGACCAAGTTATACTTAACTATTTCCTATGTGTCAGAATATCCTAACATCCCCCCTTAAGAACAACTTGGGATAGGATTGAAGGATGTACAAATATGACACAATAGGAGAACGAAGGAGGCATTAGAGCCTATCCCCCCTTAGTGACAACTTCCTGAACTCCAACCATAAATCGAAGTTTAGTAAAATTCGCCTCTATGAGAGCCTTTGTAAAGATGTTTGCAACTTGATCATCTGTTGAAAAATATTGCACTTCAAGAACATGGTCGTGAATGAGCTTTCTGATGAAGTGCATGTGTAGTTCAATGTGTTTGTTGTGCTGATGTTGGACTGGATCTTTGCATAGTTGAATGGCACTTTAATTATCACACCAAATTGTAGTCGGATGCTGCTGCTGAAAGCCAAACTTTGACAAGATCTGACGAAGCCACATGGCTTCCTTACTAGCTTCTATGGCACCACGATACTCTGTTTCTACTGAAGAAAGAGAAATGGCACTTTGTTTCTTGCAAGCCATGTAATAGGTCCTGAACCAAGAGTGAACACATAACCTGCAGTAGAATTCCGATCATCAGGCTTACCAGCTTAATCAGAATCAGTGAAGCCAACCAATAGAGGAGATGCTTCTTCACTATAATGAATCCGAAACTGTACTATCCCTCGAACATAACGAAGTAATATTTTGGCTGCTTTCCAATGACTTTCATGTGGGTTTTGCATAAACCGAGAAATAAGGCCAACAACAAAGGAAAGGTCAGGATGAGTATGGGTCAGATACAAAAGTTTTCCTACAAGTTGATGGTATAAGGTAGCATCAACTTCAGGGGAAGTACAAGTGATTGAAATTTTGGCTCTAGACTAAAAGGGAGAAGGGGCTGGCTTACAGTCTTCCATGTGAAAATGGCATACAAGATCATAGGCATACTTGGACTGGGAAAGGGAAATACCTTCCTTGGATTGCAAGGCTTGAAGACCAAGAAAATAATGCAAGTGTCCTAAGTCTATCATTTCAAACATTTTTTTAAGGCTGGACTTCACATGGTTTATAAGGTTGGGATCACTACCAGTGAGGATAAGATCATCAACATAAAGAACAAGAATGATAAGAGACTTTCCCACTTTCTTGGTGTAGGTAGTATTGTCAGAATGACACCTAGAAAAGCCAGTTTCTAAAAGAAAGATATCCATTTTGGCATACCAAGCTTCAGGAGCCTGCTTGAGACCATAAAGGGATTTCTTAAGCCGATATACAAGGCTGGAGTTTGTTTGTATAAATCCAATAGGTTGTTCCATATATATTTCTTCATGCAAGTCCCCATGCAAGAAGGAAGATTTAACATCCATCTGATGGACTTCCCATTTGAAAGAGGCAGCAAGGGAAAGAATAAGGCGGATAGAGTTCATTTTGGCAACAGGGGAGAAGGTTTCAGTATAGCCAATGCCTTCAACTTGTGAAAAACCCTTAGCAGCAAGATGAGCTTTATGTTTATCAACTTTCCCATCTGGTACATACTTGGTTCTATAAACCCATTTGCATCTAACAAGTTTTCGTTCCTTTGGTAACATTTTTGGACTTAAGTGGAATAGTCTATATCCTTTGACATCTTCAGAATATCCAACAAAAATAAATTTTTCACTCTTAGGTTCTAAAGCTTTATGTTTCTCATCTGGAATATGGGCCCATGCTTCACTTCCAAAAACACGAAAGTGACTTACATCTAGTTTAAATGAGCTCCATGCTTCTGGAGTGATATTCTTTAAAACCTTAGTAGGAGTGCGATTTATTATGTAATTTGCACAGTTAATTGCTTCTGCCCAAAAATTAAGACTAAGTCCTTTAGATTGAAGCATACAATTAGCCATTTCCTTTAAGGTGTGATTCTTCCTTTCAACTACACCATTTTGTTGTGGAGTATATGGAACAGTATGTTACATTTGGATTCCATTCTTAGTGCAAAAGTTGATGAATTTGTTGTTAACATATTCTCTGCCATTATCAGATCTTAGCTTAAGAATTTGATGTCTAGATTGTTTCTCAACAAACGCCTTAAAGGCCAAAAACATGTTAAATACTTCACTCTTGAGTTTTAAGAAGTATACCCAAGTGCATATGGAGAAATCATCAATGAAAGTTCAGAAATGCTTGTAGCTAGAGAATGAAACAACTGGAAGTGGACCACATAAATCACTATGCACAAGCTGTAAAGGGGCTGAGGCATGTCAAGAGGTACGTTTTTCAAAACTATCTCGATGATGTTTTCCAAGTACACATCTAGAACAAACACCATCTCTGCAAGATACCATTGGAAGACCTATCACCATATTTTATTTACATAGATTTTGAAGGGAGAGATAGTTTAAGTGACCAAATCGCTCATGCCAAAGTTTTCTCACTTCATCACTATGAGCAACAAATACCGAGGGAAGATTTGACGACCCAAAATTGTTAAACTTATACAAACTTGTAGAATCACTAGCAATGCCAGTAGCTAAAATCTGTCTAGGATCTCTTAGTTCCTTAATTACAACATCGTGAGGTGAAAATTCAACGCTTTTACCTTCACCTGAATGAGTTATCTGATATACAGATAGAAGGTTGCAGGATAAGGTTGGAACACATAATACATCATTAAATTTACCATTGTCTATATGAACAATTCTAGTTCCTACAACACTAAGAGATCTATCATCAATAACATATATATTTTTGGTGTTACAATCATTTAAAGGAGAAAACATGGCTTTATTTTTGGCCATGTGATAAGAAGCTCCAGAATCAATAAGCCACTCATGAGAATTAGAAGAAGAAGATACATTTAGTGCATATCCAGACTGAGATGTTTGACAACCACATGCAGAAAGTGCTATTCCTGAATATCAAGTTGAAATTGAAGAGTGCTCCAAATGGATGTTATGCTTCTTCATTGCTGCTTCTAAGGCTTCCATCTTCTTAAAGCATTTGGATTCTAAGTGGCCATCTCGATTACAAAAGTGGCAATGTCTATCAGTCTTCTTCCCTTTGTTTTTATTTGCATTATCATTTTGTTGAAATGATTTTTCATTTTGAGGCTAAAATTGCTTAGGACCCTTGTTTGGTTTAGGACCATTCTTTTTAGGATACGACTTCTTAGGATTGTTTGAATTTGGTTTCTATTGGGCGGCTAAGGCTTTCTTAGAAGAGTTTCCAAGATTAAGAAGACCAAGGTGTAAGATTTTTTCTTGTTCTCTTATTAAAGAATCACAAAAGGAATCAAAGGAAGGGGACTTGTAGTCTTGTCCTTGAGAAATGAAGGCTTCTCTTGTAGAATGGAAGGTGGAAACAAACATAGAGTAGGTTGGTACCAACTTAGTAAGAATGGAATAGATAAGGTTACCATCTTCTTTCTTAACCTTAACACCTTCCAAGAGAAGTCTAAGGGTCTTGAACTTGGACATAAAATCTTCACTGGAAGAAAAATTATTTGGGTCCAATGTAAGCAACTCATTTTTGAGTTGATGGGCTCTAAGTTCATTTTTAATTCCAAAAACTTTAGTGATCTGTTTCATTGCTTCATTAGGAGTATCAAGTTCTGCGATATGGAATCTAAGTTCTGGAGAAATAGACATCCATATCAACCCACGTGCTTGATCTTTCCTATTTTCCCATTTGGCTGACTTATCTTCATCTTTTGGTTTGGTTTCTTGGCCTGAGGCTATTCTGTAAAGACCTTTACTTCTAAGTAAATCCACAATGTAGGACCACCATTAGAAGTAGTTGGTGCTATCAAGAATAACTTGGCATGGACTTTCCATTTTAATAGAAACTGAAGCTGCAGATGCTGAAACTAAGTGTTCCAATGGAAAGATCTCGAAAAATTAGGCTGGTTAAAAAAAAAACGACTTCCAGATGAAGAAGTTCTGGCTTTTTGAAGAAAAGTTGATGAAGATGCCGACGAAGTGCGGGAATGTGCGGAAATGAATGATAATGTTATATTAAAAAAAAATCCGCCCCCTTTCCAAACTTAATCTAATTAGCTCAACAAAAGGAAGACTTGAACTCAAGACCTCTACTCTCATAAAGTAGCTTTGGACCAAGTGAGCTAGATTAAAAGGTTAGTAATAATTGGAAAAGAGGAAGGGTTTTTTTTTTTTTGTTAGTCACTGAAGCTTTGGGCTGTGTGCTTACTTGAGAAAGCTCTTCTTTCCCTACAAAACAAAAAACACAGAACCCAACATGGACATAAAAAAAAAAAACCTTACGCCTTGAAGTTAGCTTTAGCCAGAAACTAAATATTTTCCTCAACATTTCTGATTTTCCGAGATCACACTAAGGCACGATGGAAAAGAGCATACACATGAGAAAAATCCTTCCTTTATGTTTCTGATTTGCCCAGATTGCACAGAGTTGCGGGGCAAAGAGAATACACATAAATGAAAGGTATAGATCCAGTAATAAAAGAAACAAAGAGCTAAATAAACCAAAATATACAGAGAAAAAATAACTAGAAACTGCAAATAAACACTGTATACCTCTAGATCTTAAAAATGACGTAGCTAGGGCTACCAGAAACCTTTTCATGTGAAACGAAAGGGGTTCCTCACTGGAACAGATGCTCCTAACACAATATAGCAGTCCTCTCGGCTCGAAAGCAGTCAGAAATAGTAGATCTAGGAAACGACAGTCGGATGCAGTTCTATTGACTTTAGATTTGGATCACCAACGGATGCGGCCCTCAAATAGCTCTAATACCATGTAGGAATTTACAGGGTAAGTTCCTTAGACTGAACACCAAAAGACACCGCTCACAAAAAGATCACAAATTAATACACTAGTATTTTTGACGTGGTTAAAACCCTCAAAAAGGGAAATAGTCCATGACCTGAGCCAACGCGTCCACTTCAGGCAATTTATTAATAAAAGAATGAAAATTTACATAAGCTTCTCTCATGAACAGTTACCCTACAAATGACCCTCCATGCTCTTTAAATAGAGATCATGGACCAATCAAGTGTTAAGCCATGGATCAAGTGTCGGTAATACCGAGGAGAGAATGAACCGTCAGATCATTACATATCGTGACCGTCAGATTGTAAGTTAAAAAAGTACATAGTAAAGAAACACACTTTACCTAACTCTACACTAGACCAAGTTATACTTAACTATTTTCTATGTGTCGGAATATCCTAACATGTTTTAAGTTCCAATATGATTTTTCCTTCCTCATCAAGTTCTGGCAATATTGTTTGAACTTGGAGCTTGTCTCATATAACCTTGTTTAAGCATGACACATGGAAAACTAGGTGCACTCGTGAAGATGTAGGAAGCTCCAATTTGTATGCCATAGTACCAATATTTTGTAACACCTTGTAACCCTCTTATTGTATTGTTGTTCCCATGGAGTCCCGATGTTGGCATCCAATGCTATTTGTATTGTTATTGTATTATTCTCCCAGGTATTGTAGTTGGTCTCTCATCTTCAATACCTTCATGAAGTAGGGAGCTATTCCTTCTTCCTTGGATATCTTAATCTTATATAATTCATTACACAATGATATCACTTCTCCAACTGTACTGAATGAGAATAGCTCCAACAGTTTATCATAGATTTAGATGTTTCAAGCTTGGAAACATAAGGAATGAGAGGGTCCTTGATGGATTCTACCATAATCCTTTGAGCCCTTGTTTCATCCTTATTATACTTTGCTAGGGATTGAGTTTGATCCTTTGCAGGAACAGTGACATTCCCTTTGATGTAGTCCATAATTTCATTTTCTTTGAGAAGTAGATTAGTCCTCTTTTTCCATGCAAGGAAATTAGCAGTGCCAACCAATTTGATGCTTTCTTTGCAAAAATAAATTTGATATGTTCAGAAGGGGACATAAAAATACTTACTTGAGAGAGTTTTTGTGAAGATATCTTCTTGCTTCCTCGAAGATTTGATGATTTGACTTCTTAGATATTGGAGTTCTTTAAGATATTTCCTTCAAGGTGCCTTATGAGAGATTTTCTTATTTCTCACTATGTAGATATGGGGATATTCAATGATGAGCCTAGATCTTGGGTGCCTTTCTTTGAAGTTGAAGGATCTTTGTTAAGTTATGGTATGTTCTATGCTTAGAGCAGTTTACTTCTTTTTCTTATTATTATCCATGGATTAGCAATCATATGTACATTAAGTAAAGTGCAGATAGAACATTAAATGATCGACATAAAACAAGCCAAGACAAGAGACACAAGATGTGGTGGCTAGCCAGGGACAAACCCCAATATGGGGAAACCCTTTGATCAAATCTTCCTTTATCTTCAATAATTCAGCAGAGAGAAATAGTACATAAATATAATTTACATCAGCAGTAGAAAACCCTAGATTAGCCCTAAACTAGGGCAGCAATCCCTAGATCGAACTTGTCAAGTCTCCACCAATGAGTTGTTCATCATTCACCAGTCTGAGACTTCGCCATGCACTAGTCCAAGATTCTCCGCGCACCAGTCTAAGATTTCGCTGCGCACCAGTGCAAGATTTCACCATGCACTAGTGCAAGATTTCGCCGCGCACCAGTGCAAGATTTCACCGCACACCAGTCCAAGATTTCGCCGTGCACCAGTCCAAGATTTCCCCATGCACCAATGCAAGATTTCATCGCGTACCAGTGCAAGATTTCACCATGCACCATTTTTCACCATGCATCATTGAAAGATTTTGCCACGCACCAGTACAAGATTTTGTCGCGCACCTGTCCAAGATTTCGTTGTGCACCAGTCCAAGATTTCGTTGTGCACGAGTCCAAGATTTTGCCACGCACCAGTCCAAGATTTTTCCGCGCACCAGTGCAAGATTTCACCGCACACTAGTGCAAGATTTCGCTGCACACCAGTGCAAGATTTCGCCGCACACCAGTGCAAGATTTCATCGCGCACTAGTCTAAGATTTCGCCATGCACCAGAGAGAGAGAGAGAGATGTGATGAGATGAGAGTGTGTAAATGAGGAAAAGACCTCCTGTATTTATACACAAATGTTGATGATGAATAGATGCAACTGTTGGGCTTCTGAGCCTACATGAGTTGCTGGACAGCTTGATAATTATTCCATAATAAAAATAAATTCATATCTCCATAAATACTTATCGGAATCGGATGATCTTTAGATCAATCCTACACCTCTCGATGAGAGGAATATAATAAAAATATTATCAACCATGAATAAGATGACCCACATGGAGTTTGGCCCTAGTTGCCAATTTTAACACTCCCTCTCAACTAGGGAGAACTCCATCTGTAATTCATCTGTCAGTCGCTACTATTCATCCATCAAATGCACTGCCCCGTACAGCTTGACCCCTGCTCTGCTCTGCTCTATTCTGCTTGCTCTGCTCTATTCTGTTCTGCCCTGTTCTGATCTGCTCTTCTCTGCTCTGTTTTTCTCTACTCTACTTTGTCCAAATTATGAAGAGGAAGAAATGATCGAGGATGTATCATACCATCCTCCATTGACTCAAAGTCAGTCTCAAAGTGTGTACCACTGGTCCCAGACCAGTCCTCAACCACCCTGAAGTCAATGTCATAGTGGGTACAACTCCTACCGCTGGTTCCAGACTAGTATCATCCTTCACTGAGTCAAAGTCAGTCTCAGAGTGTGTACCATTGATCCCAGACCGGTCCTCAACTGACACGAAGTCAGTGTCATAGTGGGTACAACTCCTACCACTGGTCCCAAACCAGTATCATTGATCCCAGATCAATGAAGTTCATCCTATCATAGGGAGTACGGTAAATACAACGATGCGTCCATCGGTTCTACTATGGTCCCTATCCTCATTTCCCTGCTCATTGATCAGATGAGAGGTACTTCCCATGAGTCCCAAACTGCATGGGTAGGATGCCTCAACAAGAGAACTAACCAATCCCTTCCACAGGAGAGTGAATCATCCTATCCCACAAGAGAGCTAATCATCTTTTCCCACAAGAGAGCGAATCATCTTGTCCACAGGAGAGCAATCATCCTATCCACAGGAGAGTGAATCATCCTGTCCATAGGAGAGCAAATCATCTTGTCCCACAAGAGAGTGAATCATCTTGTTCCACAATTGCGAATCATCCTGTCCACAGGAGAGCGAATCATCTTGTCCCACAAGAGAGCGAATCATCTTGTTCCACAATTGCCATGGAGAACACATCATCCAGGCCTCACAGGAGAACTAATCATCCTGCTACACAATCATCATGGAGAACACAACATCCAGAGCTCACAGGAGAACTAATCATCCTGCTACATAATCGTCATGGAGAACATATCATCCAGACCTCACAGGAGAACTAATCATCCTACTACATAATCGTCATGGAGAACACAACATCCAGACCTCACAGGAGAACTAATCATCCTACTACATAATTTTCATGGAGAGCACATCATCCAGACCTCACAGGAGGCCATGCTAGCAGCAATATACTCTGCTTCGGCGGTGCTCAAAGCCACCGACTTCTGCTTCCTGCTCATCCAGGATATCGAAGCGGATCCCAAGGATAAAAAGCACCCGGGAGTGCTCTTACGGTCCACCACATTGCCTGCCCAATCAGCATCAGTGTATCCAAGTAGTCTCACATCTCTAGCAGTGTATCTTAACCCATATGTAATTGTGCCATGAAGATATCTTAACAGATTCTTGGCACCAATCCAATGTATGTGGTGAGGCTCAACCATATGTTGACTCAACGTGTTGACTGTGAAGCATATTTCTAGACGGGAGTTCACTAAGAAAATTAATGCTCCGACGAGTTGATGATACTCGGTGGCATTTTGTAAAGCAGGTCCAGCAGTGCTACCGCTTAACTTCTTAAAGTCAAGCTCCATCAGGGTAGTAACAGGGTTGCAGCCCACCATACCGAATCTTTCCAATATCTTCACCACATATTTTCCTGAGATAGGAAAATTTCCCTTGACTTCTGCCAGACTTCAAGTCCTAGGAAATAGTTCATGAGTCCTAGGTCCTTCATTTCAAATTCAGAAGCCAACTCTCTCTTACATTTGTGAATGAGAGGGTCTACACCTGTCAGAAAGAGGTCATCCATATACAACACCAGTATGAGAGGCTTGTCATCTTCAACCTTAAAGTAAAGGTTAGGATCAGCTTCACTCCTAGTGAATCCCAGCTTCATCAAGTAGTTGTCGATCCTCTCATACCATGCTTGGGATGCTTGCTTTAGCCCATAGAGAGCCTTCTTCAACCTACATACATGAGATTTTCGATCATAAATCTCAAATCCTTCAGGTTGCTCCACATAGACCTCTTCTTTGATCGAACCATGCAAGAATGAGGTCTTGTCATCCATATGATGTAGGTTCCATGCTTGTGAAGCCACAAGGGCTATGATCGAGCAAATGGTGGTATATCTGGAAATAGGTGTAAATATCTCGTCATTGTTGAGCATTGGAAAAGGTATGTATTTACCATCTATTTGTTTATCTTTTCCTTTAAATCATAACTTCTTTACATTCTAAGATGGAAATATGTTAAGGGATTATGATAAAATTAAGGAGATTTGTGATTAATGTAAAATGATTAATTATTGTCTTTTTCTATGCAGAAAGTGAAGAAAATGGAAAATCACTATTCTAGAGGAAAAGACAAAGCAAAACCAATTGTTGTCCCTTTGACAGGAAACCGCATCCAGACGAGGAAATCAAGATCGAAACACATGGACCAGGAAAAGGAAGAAGAAACGCGGTATCAGCGCAAGAGGACAAAATGATAAGTTGAAGATTAAAGATATGGCGAATCCCTCAGGATCGGAACGCATGGACCAGGAAAAGGAAGAAGAAACGCGGTATCAGCGCAAGAGGACAAAATGATAAGTTGAAGATTAAAGATATGGCGAATCCCTCAGGATCCTTTGATCCTAAGGGATCACTACCTCAAGACTTATCTGCATTTTTTATACTTCCGCCTAGCCATTATAAAAAGGGACAACGTTGGTAGCCCAAGGGGTAGATTATTATTGTTGCTTTGTAGAATTTACTGTTGTAATCTGAACTTTGATCATCGACTCTCTTTAAAGAGAGATACCTGTAACTCTGCCTTTATGATTAATATATAACTTCGTTGATGTTTTGTCTTCTGATCCTGGAGTAACCGCGGTAGTGTTTCCCTAGTGGCTAAGGCCCGGCCCTAGTGGATCACTTGCTTCTTGTATCATTATTTTCTGATTATAGTCGTGTGTGGTTTGATTTCCTTTGCATTCTCTTAATTTTCTTTATTTAGTAATCTTTTGTTCCTGAACATTTCATTGAATTGATCTGTTATATCGAAATCACAATCGAATAGCAAAATTATTATTCATAACCAAAAATGTTATGTTGTTCCTTCTGAAACAATATTTCATTATCTGATTCAGATTCTGCTGTTCATTTACAGTTGATATTGTTGTTCATTTATAGTTGATATTGTTGTTCATTTACAGATCGATATTGTTGTTCATTTATAGTAGCTATTGTTGTCCATTTACAGATTGATTTTGTTGTTCATTTAGCTATGGTTTACTTACAATTGTGATTGTTGTTCATTCGATTATTGTTCCATTATCATTGCAATTTCCGTTCCTTTATAACTGTGGTTAATATCCTGTATGCTAGAATAATATTACTGATTCCATTACTCTATATTTGTTGTGTGTTTACATTTAATTAAGTTTGTTGTTCAGTTCCTATAGGTTTACTTAGATTTGTTGTTGTTTTCTTAGATTGCTGTTCAATTTCTTTATTAGTTCAAGATTGTTGTTCCATTCCTTTCTTAGTTAAAGATAGTTGTTCGATTCCTTTTGGTTAAGATTGCTGATAAATTCATTCCTATATATTAAGCTTTGTTGCTCGATCTTTTCAATAGATTAGTTGTTGTTCCCTTTTTTGCTAATTGAATTGTTATTTCCAGTATTTGCTTTGGTGTGGATGAAAATATCTACAACTGTAACGAACATTGACTACTACTATCTAAGTTCTCAGATTGAAGGTCTTGATTGTGATTGATTCTCATTTACATCAGTTCACAAAGGAAAGAGTTATCATTACTGCATCCTTGACTGATGATTGTTGTAGTTTCTTGAGTGAATGATCTAGTTACAAAGCATTTCAGTTTCTTGCAATTATATTTTGTTTCCAACATTTATTTACTTTTGTAAGCACTATACTGCAAGCATTACTCTTGAACAAGTGACCGCCTCAGACTGAGTACACTCTTGAGATAAAAAATCGTACCTAGATTGATAATTAATGTAGGGTAAATAGAGGTTAAAAAGACCCTGTTTATCACTCAACATTTTGGCGCCGTTGCTGAGGAGAGTGTAGCCATTTGTTTCTTTTGAAAAGAGAGTAGCGTAAGTACCTACTAGGAGAGAGTTGGGTTTTAAAAATGAAAGGTGAGAACCTGCGTACGAAGCATGTAACATCCCTACTCCCCCACCTGCTTTCCTGCAGATTTGTTGTTATTTTGGGTAGGAATAAGCATTTGATTTGTGTGCATGACTAAGCAGAAAAAGCCTGAAAAGAATCTGAAACCGCTACCCAAGACTGATAAAGCTAAGGGACGATGACCCTTGGCCGACCAACCTTTATAGACGAAATCCTTAAAAAAGCAGAATCTCAGCCGTCAATAGGACCTAGAAAAGCTGCTTCTAGACAACCTGCTAATTCCCTTCGGGCCACTGAATCACCAGCTGTAGCCTTTGCTGAGGTGCACAACCAAACAGAGGAGCAATATTTTCAAGAAATTGAGAATTCTAACCCAAAAGCGTTACAAGAAGGGAACCTTAGTAATCTCTGCGAAGGAGGAGGAGAAACAGGGGAAATCGAAGAACCAAGATCTCCTCTTGGAATAGTTCAGCCACTAAGCAGCCCAGATAAGGGAAGTGTTGTCAAAGTTGAAGAACCTGAAGAGCTAAGATCCCCCCAGACATTAGTTCAACAAGGAACTCTCATCATCCTAGACAAAGGAAGTGTTGTTAAGGCAATTCCTGTTTAGGCCATTCCTGCTCCTTCTAACTAGCCTAGGAATACACTCCTAGAAATCCCAGAAGGATATTGGCACATATTTTACCAAATGGCCCAGAACCAGCAGACACCCCAAACCTCCACACTGCAATATCCCATTGTAGATACTGCAGCTAATGCACCTATGAAGGCCATTCCTCTTCAACATATTCCTACATTCCATGGCCTAACATCGGAAGATCCAGGCACATTTTTGTTTGAATTCGATGTGCTGTGCAGGGGGTACGACTATACCACCGATCCCCAAAAACTGAAATTATTTCCGTCTACATTAAAAGCGGCTGCTTTACGATGGTTTATGGGGTTAAGTGGAGGTGTCATAAACGACTGGGATCAGATGAAAGGTGATTTCCAGAAGAAATATCAGGATTATTGTAGGACTAGAGAGTTAAAGGATGAAATATTTCAGATGGTAGCTAGACCTAATGAGACACTAGAGGAATATGTTGAACGCTTTCAATATAATCTTCAGAGATCGCCTTATGCATCACTACCCTTACCTGACAATGTATTAAAAACGACATTAATTAAAGGCATGAAGGAACAATGGGTTGAAACACTAAATATTATGGGAAAAGGTGACATCTGTCAAGAAGATTTTGCTGACATCATTGCTTTATGTATCAGGAGTTCACGAGGCAGCACAAGGCTAAAACCAGCGGAATGTGACAGGTTCACAAGGGACAACAAGATCTCTGGTGAAGGAGTAACCCGCGCAGAAATCGGAAATTTACTGGAGAATTTCAAAACTGATATATTGGGGACTCTGGAAACACAGCTCAATATTATGCAATCTAAACAGAAACAAGCAGAAGCATAGCAAAACCTATCAATATCCTGCCCTAGATGCAGAAAGAAACACAACCATAAAGAGTGCCCACTAGATGTAGTTCAAGTCTGTGCTATTTGTACAAAAGATCACTCCACATAGAACTGCCCCTCACTTCCTGGTTTGAAAGCAGTATATAAAGAAGCGGAAGAAGAATCAGAGCCAGTGTACCTACTCAATCAGCACTGTCAATGGCAGCCACGACAACCAGCTATGTCCTCTGATCCGTATTCTTATTTTCAGCATTTGCAATATCATGCTTAGCAATATAATACAATGTGGCAAAATCAACCTCCCTTCTCAAATTGGTCACAAAAACCATTTCCTTCATCATCTCCATGGCCGAATCAAACAAGCTAATCTAATTGGCCTAATTTTTTGTATGCTCCACCATATTGGCAAAACAATGCATATCCAACACAACGGTCCCCTGCCACTTCGCAGAGTCAAGCCTGGTAGACAAACTGGCAAAGACCGATGAATCAGCCAGCAGGAACCATTCCACTCCCTCAACCTACATTGCTAGTGCCATATGCACTACAAAAAAATCCCCAGTCCAACTTAAGACTGCAACTCCCAGCCCAACCCAACCCGAACCCAAATAATAGACTGGTTCAATCTGTTCAAATAATCGAAACACTAGAACTAGAAACCGATCTAAGGGAGTGCAACGACCTTCAATTAAGGTCTGGGCACATTATAGAAACTGAGGGAGATAAACATGCTCAAGTTGAAAATCAGTTACCAACAAAACAACCATTACAAGAAGAAGATGTGGTCAGACAACAAACTCATGACCAAGCAACCACATATTCTCCCCCATTCCCAGAATGATTAATCATATCGCGCCCTATCGAACATCCTGACTTTGATATTCTAGGAGAACTAAAGAATTTGTATATAAAAATCCCACTCCTCCAAGCTATCCAAGATATCCCAATATAGAAAAAACCATCAAAGAGTTATGTATAAAAAAACCAAGGAGGAGAATAACAAATAACCCAACAGTCCAAGTAGTTGGCACCCTATCTGATCTGTTATCAGGAAGAGAAGCACCTGTCAAATATGAAGACCCAGGGAATCCTATAGTGACAATGCAAATCAATGGACAAACCTTTTCAGATGCCCTAGTTGATTTAGGGGCTGCAATTAATATTGTAACAACCACCACTTGTCAAAAACTAGGCATCACATCAGTGGAACCAACCTCCACCTTATTGGAATTGGCTGACCGATCAATGGTTAGACCAGAAGGTACACTTCACGATGTAATGGTATCCATAGATTCCTGGGAATATCCTGCCGACTTTCTGATAATCAACCCCAAAACCCGACTCGATGGACATCTGTTAATCTTAGGTAGACCTTGGCTTGTGACTGCTGATGCTTACATTGGCTGCCGACAAGGCAGTATGACTATAACTAGAGGGAGTAATATCAAGAATCTAGCTCTATACCCTCTAGCCCAGCCAAGTGTAACAATGATAAAAACTAACAAACAGCCTGTATCATACCTCATAGAAAACATTAGGTCCCCATTAACTATAGAAGATGCCCTTGATTTTAAAGATCAAATAGAGGATGATGTTATTAACAATTTCATTAACCAATCAGAATCTAGATCCCATGTACAATGTCACATGATAGAGACAACATTTGACAATGAACTAGAAGAAGATCCTCTCAAAGACACTCATGATCAAACAATACCCGCTACCTCTGTTTCAAACAGCAAAACTATAGAGATTGAGCCAGGAAAAACCCTAAACATTAACAATAACCTGACTCCTGAACAAGAAGAAAAGCTGGTCCAACTACTGAGAAAATATAAGGAAGCTTTTGCATGGGATTATCAAGATATGAAGGGAATTGATCCCCAGTTGTGTATGCACCACATTTATATAGAAAAATGTGTTAGACCCGTTCGCCAACCCCAACGGAGACTGAACCCTCATTTGAAAGATATTGTGAAAGCTGAATTACAAAAACTTTTGGATGTAAACTTTATTTATCCAATCTCTGATAGCAAGTGGGTCTCTCCACTAGTAGTGGTGCCAAAGAAGAATCGAAAGTGGAGGATTTTTGTAGATTACAGATAATTAAACAAAGCAACATAGAAAGACCACTTTCCCCTTCCATTCATTGATCAGGTATGAGACACATTAGCAGGAAATACATTCTTTTCTTTCTTGGATGGCTTCAGTGGATACAATCAGATTCATATTGCCCCTGAAGACCAGGACAAAACTACTTTTACCTGTCCTTGGGGAACATTTGCTTACAGAGTCCTACCCTTTGGCCTATGCAATGCCCCTGCCACATTTCAGAGAGCCATCCTCAGCATATTTTCAGATTTAATAAATGAAGGGCTTGAAATATACATGGATGATTTCACACCATACAGAGATGATTTTGAGCCAGCACTAGACACATTATAAAAGGTGCTACAATGATGTATCGCCACCAGGCTCTGCTTGAGCCATGAAAAGTTCTATATGATGATGGCCAAAGGGCTCATCCTAGGTCATTATATCTCAAAAGCTGGAATACAGGTAGATCCAGACAAAATTCAAATAATTTTGTTAATACCTACTCCTACCACACAGATAGAGGTACACAGTCTTTTAGGTTTTTCTCGTTATTATAGGAGATTCATAGAACATTTTTTTCAAATAGTTGCACCTCTATATGCATTGACAGGGAATGTTGATTTTGTTTGGACAAATAAATGTGACCGTGCTTTTGAGGATCTGAAAAAGCTTGTGTCAATAGCCCCAGTGCTCAGAGGCCCAAATTGGGACCTGCCATTTCAAATTTCATCAGATGCTTCAGACACAGCTATTGGAGCAGTCCTTGGGTAGGAAGAAGACAAAAAACCATATGCAATCTATTATATTAGCAAGAATTTGTCTCCTACTGAGCTAAACTATATTGTTACTGAAAAAGAGTTTTTAGTTGTAATACATGCTGCAAATAAATTTAGGCATTATATCACTGGATATCCTATTGTCTTATATACAGATCACTCTGCCATAAAATACTTAGCAAATAAACCTATTACAAATGGTAGAGTAACAAGATGGTTGATCTTATTGTAGGAATTTAACATCACAATAAAAGATCGACCAAGGAAAGAGAATCCTGTAGCTGATTTCCTCTCACGAATGCAAAAGCCAGCAAACGTAGCAGCAGTCGAAGATCAATTCCCAGATGAATATTTATCTGTTGTTACTGTCAAGACACCCTAGTATGCTGATGTTGAAAATTATTTAGCAATAAGCAAATTACCAAGGCATCTGACCCCCAATGAACGAAAATAGATTGTGCAACGTAGTACCCGATTTTCTTGGATTAGGAGCTACCTATTTCATACAGGGGCAGATATGCACATCAAAAGATGCGTCTGTGAAGACGAAATATTTGACATTCTGAAAGCCTGTCATGACGAACCGTGTGGCGGATATTTCGCAAATCGAAGGACTGGTCACAAGGTTTTGCAAAAAGGTTATTACTGGCCCACAATCTTCAAAGACGCTAAGAAGTTTGTGCAAGCCTGTGACAGTTGCCAAAGAGCAGGATGCCCTGGACAGTCCGACGAAATGTCTTTAAACCCACAGTTAGTAATCGAACCATTTGAGCATTGGGCGCTTGATTTTGTTGGTCTGATCAACCCATCATCAAATCAGAAAACATATATTCTAGTAGCAACAGAGTATGTTACCAAATGGGTTGAAGCAGAGGCACTTCCAAGAGCTACAAAGGACTCTGTGATTCATTTCCTGTTCCACATATTTGTGTGATATGGCCTGCCAAGGGACATAATCACGGATGGAGAACCACAATTTGTAGGTAATAAAATCACTGCAACATTAAAAAATTATCACATTCAGCACAAAATTACCACTCTGTATCACCCACAGGCAAATGGCCAAGTAGAGAGCATGAATAAAGTGATAGAGGCAATATTGACAAAAACCATTTCATCACATAGGCGTGATTGGGCTTCAAGATTACCAGAAGCCTTGTGAGCATACTGAACAACGTAGAGAAACACCACCGGTCATTCACCATATCAGCTAGTATTTGGAAAGGAACCCATCTTTCCAATAGAGTTGAAATACAAACATTAAGAACAACACAGGAGATCGGTTTGGATTTAAATGAGGCCCAGACCAATAGATTACAACAAATTAACGAGCTAGATGAAATTGGGCTCTCGGCTCTTCAACACACTGCATTAATTCAACAGCAGAGAGAAAAATGGTATGATACCCTGATCAAAAAGAAAATCTTCCACGAAAGAGATTGGGCACTCCTATATGACTCTAGGTTTCAAGATTTTCTAGGAAAACTTCAGACTCGCTAGCTTGGACCGTATGAAATCCAAAAAGTGCATACAATGGCACCATTACTTTGACTACTATTGATAGATATGGACATACCTTTAAAGCAAACGGCCACCGAGTGCGACTGTACCATAAACCGCTTACTCGAGAATCCTTCTACCAGCAGCTCCGGGAAGATTCTGATATGCAGATTCTTGCTAAGGAAAATAATCATTCCTCGAAATTGGTTCACTAAATAATTTCATTATTTTTAAACTTTGTACATAAGTTTTTCCTTTTTTCTTACTTTTTGTACAGACTTTTGCATTTCTGAATTTTTTGCATTTTGTTGTTCCTTTCCGAAGGAACAACATTTCCACCGTTTTGCTGTTCGTTTCCAAAGGAACAACAATTTTGCATTTTTTTGTTCCTTTCTGAAGGAACAACATTTCTGCCATTTTGTTGTTCCTTTTCGAAGGAACAACACTTTTGCATTTTGCTGTTCCTTTCCGAAGGAACAACATTTCCACCGTTTTGTTGTTCCTTTTCGAAGGAACAATGCTTTTGCATTTTGTTGTTCCTTTCTGAAGGAACAACATTTCCACCGTTTTGCTGTTCCTTTCCGAAGGAACAACACTTTTTCATTTTGTTGTTCCTTTCCGAAGGAACAACATTTCCACCGTTTTGCTATTCCTTTTCAAAGGAACAACACTTTCATTTTTTGTTATTCCTTTCCGAAGGAACAACACTTTCATTTTTTGTTGTTCCTTTCCGAAGGAACATCACTTTCGTTTTTTTGTTGTTCCTTTCTGAAGGAACAACACTTTTGTTTTTTGTTGTTCCTTTCCGAAGGAACAACACTTTCATTTTTTGCTATTCCTTTCCAAAGGAATGGCACTTTCGCATTTTGTTGTTCCTTTCCGAAGGAACAACACTTTCACGTTTTGTTGTTCCTTTCCGAAGGAACATCACTTTTGTTTTTTGCTGTTCCTTTCCGAAGGAACAACACTTTTGTTTTTTGCTATTCTTTTCTGAAGGAATAACACTTCTGTTTTTTGTTGTTCCTTTCCGAAGGAACAACATTTTTGTTGTTCCTTTCCGAAGGAATAACACTTCCACTAGATTTTTTTGCCGTTCCTTTTAAAGGAACAACCCTCCTTTGCATTTTTTTCTTTTTCTACCGTTCTTTCCAAAGGAACAATAGTTTCGATTTCGAATGATCTTAGGTTGTTCCGCTAAAGGAGCAGTATTTTATTTTATGCTTGCTTTATTTGTTGTTCCGATTAAGGAACAGTTGTTGTTCCTCTTAAGGAACAATAGTTTCGAGTATGTTTTTTTTTATTTTGCTTGTTGTTCCTCTTAAAGGAACTTCGGTTTTTGTGTGCATATGTTCTTTTGTTGTCCCTCTTAAGGAACAACAGTTGTCCCATCTAAGGAACAACAGTTTTTGAGTGCATTTTTTTGTTTTTTGTGTGTGTGTGTGTGTTTCATCATTTAGAGGATTTTTGTGAATGATGGTTCATTTAAGGCACATCTATACATTTATGCAAAAATACAAAAACTAGAGGATACTGAAATTAGCAAACCAAAGAAAAATCATTATCTTTAGAGAAATTGCTTTGAATTGATAAGAAAAGAGGAAAGGACACAACTATTTATATCACTTTGTTGTCTTTATTTTCACTCAAACCTATTTGATTGATTATTTTTATCATGTTGGTTCTTTCTAAATCTTCATAATTCTCTTTGATCATTATTATTGAATAAGAATAAGGGCATATTTCCCTCTATTGAGATGTTCAGACTTCTTCCACCATCCCTACTCTTAAGGAGTGTTGAGCCACCCTTTGTATATAAATAGGAAAGTGCTATATAAAAGAAAAAGAAAAAGAAAATAGATATCTATATGATTACTAACATGATTTGTCAGATGAAGGATAGGGGGTCTCATCAAGAGCTAGCCTACCATGATCATAAGGAAGCAAGTGAAGTGGCATTCCCACTATGGCCACCACACTAGGGATATGATCCAAGAGGCATATCAGAAAAATAAAAAAGTCCTTGGAACAGGAGGTCTCTGTTAGGCGAAATATATGTCGTAATAATAGCATTGTAGTACAGTTGCACAACTATTTACTTGTCAATCCGAGGTACGTAAGCTGACGAAACACGTGCACTATATATGCAGGACTGAAGTAGAACTAATCTAGTCTAATCTACATTGCTGAAATCAACTTAATTTATGAATGGAGATTTGCATGAAGGAAAAGCATTACAACATGTGAAGAGTTAACAAAAAATGACATATGTGAGCTCACATCCATAAATCAATATTACAATAATCAAATGACAAACATGAGAGCATAACAATGAAAGACTCTAAGACTAATCAATCTTCTTACAACTTCCAACTTTCCTCCCCCCTTCTCAATGGAGAGGGAGCACTCTCCTTTATACATGAGAGTATTTGAAGATAAGATAAGAATGCATTAATTACATACCCACTATTCTCTCAACTACTCTTAACCACTTTCCCAATTTTTTTTTTTTGACAAAATCAGTTACTGTTGTATTATAAAAACTTCAGGGACTGAGTCCTAGTACATAGATATGATAAAGCAGGGCATAAAGGATCCAAAACGGGTTCGCAGACCCTTGATCCTCATTGCTACACAAACGGTAACTGAAATGAAAGAGGTAACGACTATATTACCAGATAAAGGAACCTGCAAGCCAACAAAATTTACATTTCATAATTCCTCGGGGAGTTTCTGATTGACTGAGTCATTCGGAATAGAATCCTTCCTTGCGCTGACTCTGGTTGAAGCTTCCGCTTGCATGCTTTGAGTGAGAGTCCTGATATGCGCTATAGCTTCCTCAAGATGGGAGCACCTGTCCTTCAAGGCTTCGATCTCTGCTTTTTGTTTTTCAAGCTTCTTCCGTTTTGATCTGCTATCCGCCTGGTAATCGTCTTTGAGGTCGTTGAAATGTTTGATGAATCTGCCAATCATGAAAGTGTGTGCTTTGCAAAGGGAACATTCGCTGTTCGTGATGACATTTTCCAGAGGATTTTTGACAGGCTCTTGAGCTCCCTGCTCATCTTGCTAGTCCGCCATTTCGCCAAGCTTGGAACCGGAGAGCTGGATATGCAGAGAGGGACAGTTTCCGAGGGAAAGGACGACGAACAGTGAGGGAGGGTGCTTGCACAGGGAGGGGACCAGAAGGGGAGGGAAGGGACTAGATGTCGGGGGAGCTGAGGGAAGAGAGGGGGAACGCTGTAACAGCCAAATCAACCACCAGTTAGAAGAAAAATATAAACTGAAATTAATATTGCCTGTGATTATCGCTGTCGAGGGGCCTGGACCGAGCTCCAGATGACTGCACCCTGCTTCGTGAGAGTGCCTTTGCTGAGAGGAGGCGCGAACCAGAACCTTTGCAGGAGTGAGGGATGGGATGACATTGAGATCCATGCTTCTATAAATAGAGGGAGGTAGGCAGCTCGGGAGCGTGAACCGAAGCTGGAAGAAACGATTCATGAGATGACTGTGAACCTAGTGGGAGATCTTGCTGCATGCGATGGGGATATGGGAATGATGTCCATCTGAGCATAGCCTGGAAATGACGGCGGAGGATGGGTGCAACAGAAGATCGAGGCTGCGAGAGGTGACATAATCCATCGCAGGGGGGAGGATCTGATGAAGGAGGGACGTAGTTGCGCAGTCGAGGAGATTTGGCAGAGGGTCAGGGGATTCGGAGGTAAACAGATTTCGAGAAGAGATATGTCTGAGGTGGCACAGATTCTGAGATGAGGGAATGAAATGGGATTTGTTAGGGGATTTCTTTATCATAGAGAGTGTCATTTTCTCTGACTTGGCCTGCCGGTATACTGGTTGCCTTGTTGGCCTGTTCATCTGCCTCTTTGTTGCTGCTCCTTAGGACATGTTTGAGAGTAGCCCCGTTGATTTCTCTGATGTTGTCATTAATCCTGGATTTTATATTGTTCAGTGAAGTTTGCTTAAATTCCCTCCCCGAGACCATAGCAGCTATAATGATAGCTGAGTCACCCAATATGAGCGGATTTTGAAGGCCAAGTTTCTTCATTATGGAGGTTCCCAGGAGAAGGCTATATGCCTCCGCCCTGTTGTTGGACATTATGGTCAATCCCCACTCGTAGGTCAAAATTGTTTCCCCTTGATGGTCTTTGATGACTCCTCCTGCGCCTGCCTGCCCCGGGTTATTTTTTGAAGCCCCGTCGAACTGAAGGGAGGGCCTCCTTTGATTTTGGATCCAATCTCTGATTTCCTCATTAGTTCCTCTTAGCTTCCAGTCAGTTTTTTCCTTACCTGTGCTTGTTGTTTTGTGGTTCCTTGAGGCATGGCTGAATTTTCTGATCCATTCCATTTCTCTTGGATCCTCGGGCTCTTGGTCTGATTGAGCTATTCCATTCTCACCGATGGTCTCGGAGATGAGGGCAATTGTTTTTGCAAGGGTGTTGGGGATGCTGGGCTTCTTGTTGCTAAAAATGCTTTTGTTTTGGGTGTTCCAGATTTGCCAACAGAGGGTTGGAGGGATGCTATTCCACAATCTTTTGGCAAGGGTCTTGTTTTTCTTGGGGTAGGGATAGCTACTCCCCCAATTTTTTGAAGGAGGGTTATCTGATTGGGAAGATCGCCCATCCTTAATGGACTAATAATGAGCTTCCAGCAAATTCGAGCAAAGGAGCACTCAAGGAAGAGATGATTGCTGCTTTCATCCGCTTCTCTACACAGGCAGCATATTGAAGGGCCGAGGATGCCTCTCTTCCTTAGATTTTCCGTTGTAAGGATTTTTCTTTTTAGGAGGGTCCAATTGAAAAATTTAATCTTTGGGAGGCATTCCGGAGTCCAGGCCGCTTTATGTAGAGGCCAATTGTTGATGGCTGAAGCATTTTGGAGGATTTTATATCCTTCTTTGATTGTGTAGTTGCCACCATTGGGGTCCCAGACATACTTATCTTCGTACAGGCTGTTAAGGGGAGCTGACCCTGAGAGAGATAGCTTGAGGTCGATCCACAGATCCCTTAAATTGTTTGGAAGGAGGAGGTGTTTCCATCCCTGCCATCTGTTTTCATCCCAATAAGAAATGTCATATAAGGTCTTGAGGTTTTTCCCTTCCATCCACAATTGCAGGGGACTAAGCTTTGGGAGAGTTTCCCTTGCTTCTGAGCCCATTATACGATCAGTCCAGATATTGATGTCTCTGCCACTGCCTGGAGCTCTTGAGATACAGCCTTTGAAATGAGGGAGAGTTTTTTTTATAAGTTTCCAGATTGGGGTGCACTGCCTATCAGCGATGGGTTCCGATAGGATGTTGGAGTTTGGACATTTCAGATATTTCCTTTTAATTACTTCTATCCACCAGGCTCCTTTTCTGTTGAGAATTCTCCAGATCAACTTAAAACCCATGGCCATGTTGCCCAGTCTCAGGATTCTTATTCCAAGCCCTCCTTTTTCGAAAGGTAAAATGACTTGTTCCCACTTTACAAGACTGAACTTTTTGGTGTCCTGCCTTCCTCCCTGCCACAAGAAGCTCCTAATGATTAATTCCATATGCTTATGAGTGCTGGCCGGTGCAAGAGTGGTTGCAAACTGATATATTGGGAGGGCTGAGAGGATGGCTTTAATGAGAATTGTTCTTCCAGCCAGATTGAGCCAGGACACACCCCAACTCTGAAGTTTCCCTCTCAATTTCTCTATTAGTTTTACCCAGATTTCTGTTTTAACCGACTCCTTTGCTAATGGTAATCCCAGATACATGAAATGACTCTAGTTCCTTTGAGCAAGGATATCCAAGATTGTGGAGATTCTCTGAATAATCTGCCTGGGGATGTTCCAGGTGTATATCATGCACTTGTTATTATTGAGCTTGCCTCCAGATGCTTGAAGAAAGAGTTCTAACATTTTCTTGAACCTTCTTGCCATGAGACTAGAAGCTCCTCCAATTAGGAGAGTGTCATCAGCAAAGAGGGAGTGGTTTATCCCCTTGGTTCCACGCACTATGCTGATACCTGTAATTTCTTTTTGTCTGCGAAGATTTTCTAGGTGTATGCTTAGCGTTTCAGCCATGATGATATAGAGGAATGGGGAGAGCGGGCAGCCTTGTCTCAGTCACCTTGAGCTTCTGAAGAAGTTGCTTGGCCTGCCATTAATCAAGGGGGTTGTCCAAGGGAATGATATACACTCCATGATCCTACTGATGAAGTTGTTGGATATCCCAAATTTCCCGAGGACTGCCTTTAGGAATTGATGGTTGACTCTATCAAAGGCGTTCACCATGTCTAATTTGATAATCATACCTTTTTCATTTCTATTAATGCTGCTGTGGATAGCCTCCTAAATGAGAATAACGTTATCCGTTATTTGTCTTCTGGGGACGAAGCCTCCTTGGTTCTCAGAAATGAGGGAAGGGAGGAGCTTTTTTAACCTGTTGGCTAAAATTTTGGTGATAATTTTATAGGAGACATTGCATAAGGAGATAGGCTGGAATCTGTCAAAGGATTGGGGGTTGGGGTCCTTGGGGATGAGGGCTAAGTGGGAAGATTTAATGTTGTTCCCCATTTTTCATTTTGAGAAGAAATTCTTTACCATTCTGATGAAGTCTTTTTTGATGATGTCCCAATGGTTTCTATAAAATGCCACCATGAACCCGTCCGGTCCTGGCGCCTTATCCTGTGCCATGCTAAAGATCGACCACTCGATTTCCTCTGACGTGACCTCTTGGTCCAGCTCTTTGTTTTGATCTGCTGATATCTTATTTTCAATTAGGTTGAGGAACTCAACATTGTCGTTGGGCTGAGAGTCTGCGGATAGGAGGGCGCAGAAGTGTCTAGACGCAACCTCCTTTATTTCCTCTTGATCCCTAAGCTCTCTTCCTTCCATCATGATTCTCTCTATATGGTTTCCTTCCCGCCTGAGTTTTAGGCTGTTATGAAAAAAGGAAGTGTTTTTGTCTCCGGCTTTGAGCCAAAGGCAGTGGGACTTTTGTCTCTGCTCTTCTTCGTCCCTCCTGTTCTGCTTATACAGTTCTTTTTACATTTCATTCTCTTTGGCCTGGTCTTCCTCTGTATACTGTGTTCTCTCCTTTTCCTGACTCCATTGTTCCAGCTGTGCTTGTAGGTCAGTTCTTTTTTTGCTTTCCTCTGCAGCATGGTTTCTTGCCCAACATTTTATGACAGTCCTGAGGGATTTGAGCTTGGCTTCCCAAATATAGTGGGGCGAGCCAATTATTTCTTTTGCCCACTACTCCTTGAGCAAATTTCTGAATGCTTATTTACTGTGCCATGCCTTGTTATATTTAAAGGGAAGAGGCCCCATGTTCTTCCCTTTATCTAAAGTCAGAGCTACTGGTTTATGGTCTGACATGTATCCCTGTATGATTTTTCTTTGGACATTTGAGAATCTTGCCACTGTTCTTTCTTGAACGAGGATTCAGTCTAATCTCTCTTTTATATTGCTGTTGCCGGTTCTTTTGTTGCTCCAGGTGAATCTCCCGTTTTGCGGAGGTATGTCCACTAGATTAAGGGTTTGGATTAATGCTTCTAATGAGTCTCTTGAAGGGTCAACATAGTAGTTTCCTCCCAGTTTCTCATCAGCATTCCTTATAAGGTTTAGATCCCCTCCAAGGAAAATGTTCCTTCCCTGTACTGTCATGAGGTCTGTTGTTATCGATTCCCAACATGAGGCTTTGTCCCTATAATGGTTAGGAGCGTAAATGTTGTAGATAGAGTATTCCTCTTTCGAGGCTTTGTTCTGTATTTCTGTTCTTACCCACCAGTTGTAAGACTTTTGATCTTTGAGTTCCCATTTGCTTTTATTCCATAGTGTTCCTATGCCTCCTGAGGCTCCAACTGCGCTTATTGCTAAACCTGCATAGCTTTTGCTTTTTTTATGTGGTTGTGGAATTCTTGTTCTGTGATTTTGGTCTCCTGGAGAAGGAGAAGGTCTGGATGTTCAGATTTGAGGAGGTCCCGGACTGCATTTGCTTTTAGGGAGGAGCCCATCCCCCTACAATTCCAGGAGACCAAAATCATCATTTACCTTGTTTGGTATTTGCCCCGCCTTTCTCTTTCATTTTTTCTCCGCTTCCTTTTGTTTTGTCTAGAAATGTGTCCATTGGTTGCTGCATTCCGGTGGCCATTTCTTTTGCAGCGTTTTCATCTCTAATCTCTTTATTAGACTTCCTTCCAACTTTTCTGGGTGGGTCTATGGAGAGGTTGTTTTCCTTTGATTTTTTTCTGGTTAAGATTCTCTCCACTTTATGGGGAGGAGAGGGCTAGGAGAGGGAGATAGGGGTGGATATAATGCCTCGAGGGGAGGGGGGAGGGGAAGGGGGTTCCTCTGCGGACAGGGATTGAAAGGGGTTGGAGGAGGAGGGGAAGGAAGGGGCGGAGCCAGAGGGATCAGAGGGGAGGGGGGGGTTTTCAAGGGGAGCCTTTGAGTTTGAGCTTGGCGGGGGGTTTGATTTTTTCTTTTTGACTTGTTCCCAAGCTTCCTCAGGGGTTTCAACATTGCCTTCAATTATATTTGCTTTGGATTTGCTACATCTATTGGCGAAATGCCCATATTCATGACATACCTTACACTTGAAGGGTAGTTGCTCGTAGTCCACTTGCTGAATGTGTGCCCACTGATCAACTTTGAGTTTGATTGCTTCCGGCAGTCCTTTCCCCAGATCTACTTCAACACAGATCCGCGCGCATGCATGCATGTTCTCCTTCGGTTCAGATCTATCAATGTATTTACCCACAACGTTTCCTATGGCTTTGACTGACTCATCCCCCCAGCAGTGAAGCAGCAAGTGGGGCAGACGAACCCAGACGGGGACAACGTTGGGGACGTCCATTTCTGGGTCAAAATCTGGGGTCCATCTGTTTAGGTAGAGTCCCCGAGAGTCCATGAAGTAAGGATCGTTCCTGAAGATGAGGTTCCTATCCTCCGTTGATTCGAATAAAAAGGTGTAAAATCCTCTGCCACAGAACCTGATTGCTATTTTCCCTTGCACCATCGAGTTCCAGTTCCTTTCGACCCATCTCTGAACTGATCGAGGGGAGGGCCACAGGCCCGTGAACTGGCCGACCAGGCCTCTTTCTGCTAAGGAAACTGCTGCTCTCCTCGGGAGGGAAGGAGGTAGAGCTACTTCTGGTATTTCATCTAACTTCTTGATAAACTTGGAGGCTGTAGGTCGGATTTTTCCGGCTGCGCTCTCTGGTATGAGCGAGGCAAACGTTTTCTCAAGATCATCAGGATCCTGAGACGGGGGATCCATTTTAGACATTGGCGGATCAGATCAAAAATCGCGAGGAAACAACCGGGGGGAGGCCCCGGTGGAGGGGGAGGGCAGAAGGCCCGGGTGCAAAGGAGGGGAAGTCAGCAGAGGAAGGGCGCGAGCCTAGCAGCGGCGCTGCCAGGCACAAGGACGCAGAAGCGGTCAGGGTTAGGTCGCGCTCTGGGGAAATCGCTAGTTGATCGTCATCGCTCCAAACCACTTTCCCATTATTACAAAATATAATTCCTTCAAATCCTCCACACATATTTCTCATATCTTAGATAAGATATGCCAACCAAATATTCCATGGTCTTCTCCTTAAGAATAGGCTTGAATAACTATCTCCTTGAAATGGTGGAGGAGATATTCGAGAAGTCTCTTTGAATTAATCATTCTCATATTCCTACACATTACAAAGCTCACCCATATTTGAGATATATATGAAAACATGTATATTTTCTAATATTAATCATAAACTCACTCTTAATACTAAAATGAATAAATTGGAAAATAATAATATGAAACCCAAATGAATTTATGAAAATGGTATGATGAAGGGTTTAATAGGACGATGGAATGTAAGGAATAGTGAAGGGAAAGGTGGATGAAAAAGTGACACTTTTGAGTCCTAACAGTCTCATCACAAGCCGGCCTGCCCACCTTTCACTCCTTCCTGGTGAATGGCATTGTGATTCATCTAGTTACCAAGCCAGCACAATGGCCTCCATTCTGACATCACACAACACTTTCCTAGGCATACACAAAGGATTATGGTTCCAAGGGCGAAATCAGCAACTCTGTCAAGGTTATGGACACCTGTGGGCAACAGAGCTCTGTTGATGGTATTGAAGTCATATTTTTTTATACACCAATAGTCATTATAAACCCTTCTTCTTATATCTTTATATTGATTTCAAATGAGATTATGTTATATAACCCTTTCGAACCTTTTATACATGAAAATCATTTATAAATCAATCATAATAGTTAAAGTGGATAATGACCACATAAGAACTTTTACTTACGTCAAGCTATCTTATTCTCTATTTTTCGCATCATTTCACGACATTTCCATATTTATTTGTGATTTCCATCATAAGCCTCGATTTCAATTATCCGTCGATTTTTGTAAACATGTCATGGATCTATACGCCATTCCTTTATTTTACTGTATGACTGCAGTTCAACATGCTACTCCTTTATTTGCCGGCTGAAGACGGCCTATCACATTTCAGGGGGGTGCGGGTGATCTCCATAATACTCTGGCATACGTGTCAGCTCCTTATTTGGAGGTATTATGACTCCATCAAAACTCAGGAATAGCAAGTTTAATGGTATTGTATTTCCCAATATGCACAGCTTGTTGTTCCATTTCCATTTCTGTGTTTTGCTCTGAAAAATTAACAGTGAGCTAAAGCTTGAACAACTTGTTGTTCCATCGTCATCTCTGTGTTTTCTCTCTGGAAAAATTAACAGTGTGCTAAGCTTGAACAAAATGGGAGGCAGATCAATACGCAATGAACTGTAGTTGTTAATGGTCTCCGATGCTGCACGTGAAATTTTAGCAAGAGCAGGATGGATTGTCTACCTTAACTGACTACAACAGTCTAATCAAACGGTGGCCATTGAATTTCTGCAGAATTTGCAGGAAGATCATTCCATGGTGAGGGGGAGGAAAATAGCAGTAACAGACACGATAATTGCTGAAGTATCGGGACTGCCAGCTGCTGGACCAGTATGGACCCTGAAAAAATGAGGCTTCAAGATGCTATAACCATCTTCCAGGACGAAGGACAAAGCCTTACTGTCAAAGCAAAAGGAGTTCTGCCTGCAACCCTAGGAGAGCCATGGGCAGAATTAGCCAGGATTGTGCAAAGCTACATCACTTGCGATGGCAGAAAAGACGTGGTAAGACCACGCCATCTCAAATTGTTAGTTGTATTAAAATAAAAATGTGTTGTGAATTTGCCCGAATAATTAAATTCTTTATTACATGATGCTGCCCGAAGTATAAGAAAATCTCGTCATGTAGAATCAGTAGTAAGTCATCACGGTTTAATTCGGCTAACAGTCAGCTACAGTCTCGCCCAACAGCAAAGTAGTTGGGAAGAATTGGTTTTCTCAATAGATGGGGGATTGGCCTTGCCAACCCCAAAATGAAAAAGAACTGCTAGCACATCAATAAGACCGCAGAAATGAAGACGATCCGTCAAATTGGGGAGAAGCAGAGGAATGTTGGGAAATCCCCAAGGAAATAGTAGCCAGCCAGTAGAAATACATGACTCGGAGGACAAGAAACCTCCACAACTTGAAGGAGGGGAAAATGAAGAAGAAGAATTAGAATAAAATGAAGAAGAGGAACCGGAACAAGAAACCGAGCACTCCGGCAAGGAAGAAGAGGAGGAAGCAGAGCAACCCGGCGAAAGCCCATTACAAAACCCTCTGCAATAAGATGAATTGACCCAAATTTTGGCCAACATGGGGGAATACATCCAGCCCCACAGCCCACTCAACCCCGATATTGAGGCAGGACCATCACAGGAGCACTCTGCTCATAATAAGAGTGCATCTGAAGAAATGAACGATGAGGAAGAAGAGGAAAGACAATCACAGGAACACTCTGCTCATAGTAAGAGTGCATCTAGGGAGATGAGTGATGAGGAGGAAGAAGAAGGACAATCTCAGGAACACTCTACTCACAGTCGGAGTGCATCCGAAGAAATGCATGATGAAGAAGAGGTAGAAGAAGAAGCTGCCTGGGAAATAGCAGATCAACCCAGGGTTTCCACCCCTGAGAAATCTGATCAGCAGGACGAGAACACTGAAGAAGTGTTCCAAGTAGAAAACATGGAGATTGGCTAGGGCGAGGGTACAATCCCTGAAAAACAAAGCCCGGGCCTAAGAAAAGAAACAGCTATTCCTTCGAAGAAAACAAATGAAATCAAAAAGTTGCGAAAGGAACAACAGAGACTGCTAAATGTAATTAAACAACTTAGACAACAAATAAGAGTCCTAAAAATGGGGAAAAGCTCAAAAAGAACCCCTGGATCAAAGCATGCAGCCACCCAGGCAAAACCCCGTAAAATGAAGACCCAAAGAACTCAAACCAAACCCATTATCATCCAGGACCACAAGGAACAACATGTGGTTGTTACAAATGCAGAAGCCCAAACAGAAAGCACACCAGTCTGTAATAAGGATGTCCAGACAGAGGCATTGCCCTCTAGCATCACGACCGACCAGACAGTTCATGAGAAGGAAACGCAGACAATAAGAACTAGATGTTGCAATAAGGAGATCCAGGTAGATCTCCAGCCCAAAAATGTTATGATGGACAATGATCCGAGGATAGTGAAACTTCAAAAGGATTTGGCACAGGCCCAACAAACGATAGAAAAACTCACAGAGGAAACTGTTCCTTAGGAGCAATATCAGAAGTTACAGTAGCAGGTAAAGAACATCAATGCATCGGAGAGCGAGGCCTTCGACAGATGGAGAAGGGTAGAGGAAAAAGTTTAAAAGGTAACCAATAGCTAGACACAGTTATGAGTCAAATGGATACCTTATGTTCTCTATATACTGATGTTCTAACATGTAGGGCACCTGCCAAAAACTATGCTTTGTTTTTTATGGAAAGGTATTTACAATTGAAAATTAAGGCTGTCAAGGTAGGGATGCCTATAGAGCTAAAAACTATTGATGATTTCATAAATTGTTTTAAGAATTATGGGGTGAAAGTCCAACGATTGTTATGTGAGTTTTATTTGCATAATCTTGTGTTGGATGGTGAAACGGAAGAGAACCCTAGCCCTTTTGTGGGTGATATCCAGCTTCAAGCATTCATCTCTTTTGTTGTTAACCAGATAAAGTGGCTTAAAGCCCACAATACCTTCCAGAGACAGGAGAACGGGTTAGATCTGTGGGTAAGGGGTGAACCTAGAAACCCATTGCAACTGTGGAATAAGCATAGAAGCTTAATGAGAAAGCAGGGTGTGATCCAAACATTGGGACCCATTCACACAACAATTGTCTAGCAAGGGGTATAATACTTCCTAGCCATCAAAGACCTTGCCATAGCAGCAGCCAAATTCTGATACAAGACTTCCAATCGGAATGTCCAAGACAGAGAGCCTTTCAATTACGAAAATTTTAAGCTAGCTGCTGATCGCCTGGTTACCTATGGTGACCTCATCTTGAGAGAAGGCCTGTCTTGGTTAGGTTGTAGGTTTTGAAGTCCAATCATCTGGTATCCTGCACTAGGGTATAGAGCCCTATATGAATTGCCTGAAGGTCAGACAGGGCATATTTTTGAAGCTTTAGCTAGAAATCATGGTTTTAGACCACTGCATGAAAATCCTTCTCCAGCCTATTCCATAACTACCTTGCATGTCAATTACAATGTTTTCATGAGGGCATGAAAAAGGGTAAGCAGGGGGGTGTGTTGAGCATTGGAAAAGGTATGTATTTACCATCTATTTCTTTATCTTTTCCTTTAAATCATAACTTCTTTACATTCTAAGATGGAAATATGTTAAGGGATTACGATAAAATTAAGGAGATTTGTGATTAATGTAAAATGATTAATTATTGTCTTTCTCTATGCAGAAAGTGAATAAAATGGAAAATCACTATTCCGAAGGAAAAGACAAAGCAAAACCAACTGATGTCCCTTTGACAGGAAACTGCATCTAGACGAGGAAATCAAGATTGGAATGCATGGACCAGGAAAAGGAAGAAGAAACGCGGTATCAGTGCAAGAGGACAAAATGATAAGTTGAAGATTAAAGATATGGTGAATCCCTCAAGTTCCTTTGATCCTGAGGGATCGCTGCCTCAAGACTTATCTACATTTTTGATACTTCTGCCTGGCCATTATAAAAAGGGACAGCGCTGGTAGCCTAAGGGGTAGATTATTATTTTTGCTTTGTAGAATTTACTGTTGTAAGCTGAACTTTGATCATCGACTCTCTTTAAAGAGCGATAGCTGTAATTCTGCCTTTATGATTAATATATAACTTCGTTGTTGTTCCATCTTCTGATCCTGGAGTAACTGCGACAGTGATTCCCTGGTGGC
Organism: Pinus tabuliformis; assembly: GCA_031772625.1. Taxonomy (NCBI): domain Eukaryota; kingdom Viridiplantae; phylum Streptophyta; class Pinopsida; order Pinales; family Pinaceae; genus Pinus; species Pinus tabuliformis. Next base: position 902,388,240 of record CM062809.1, on the reverse strand, counting down.
TAAGGGCCTGGCCCTAGTGGATCACTTGCTTCTTGTATCATTATTTTCCAATTACAGTCGTGTGTGGTTTGATTTCCTTTGCATTCTCTTAATTTTCTTTATTCAGTAATCTTCTATTCCTGAACATTTCATTGAATTGATTTGTTATATCGAAATCACAATTGAATAGCAAAATTATTATTCATAACCGAAAATGTTATGTTGTTCCTTCTGAAACAATATTGCATTATCTGATTCAGATTTTGCTATTCATTTACAGTTGATATTGTTGTTCATTTACAGATCGATATTGCTGTTCATTTATAGTAGCTATTGATGTCCATTTATAGATTGATTTTGTTGTTCATTTAGCTACGGTTTACTTAAAATTGTGATTGTTGTTCATTCGATTACTGTTCCATTATCATTGCAATTGTCGTTCCTTTATAACTGTGGTTAATATCCTGTATGCTAGAATAAGATTATTGATTCCATTACTCTAGATTTGTTGTGTGTTTACATTTAATTAAGTTTGTTGTTCAGTTCCTGTAGGTCTACTTAGATTTGTTGTTCCTTTCTTAGATTGTTGTTCAATTTCTTTATTAGTTCAAGATTGTTGTTCCATTCCTTTCTTAGTTAAAGATAGCTATTCGATTCCTTTTGGTTAAGATTACTGCTTAATTCAATCCTGTAGATTAAGATTTGCTATTCGATCTTTTCAATAGATTAGTTGTTGTTCCCTTTTCTGCTAATTGAATTGTTATTTCCAGTATTTGCTTTGGTGTGGATAAAAAGATCTACAACTGTAATGAACATTGACTACTGCTGTCTAAGTTCTTAGATTGAAGGTCTTGATTGTGATTGATTCTCATTTACATCAGTTTACAAAGGAAAGAGTTATCATTACTGCATCCTTGACTGATGATTGTCGTAGTTTCTTGAATGAATGATCTAGTTACAAAGAATTTCAGTTTCTTTCCATTAGATTTTTTTTCCAGCATTTATTTACTTTTGTAAGCACTATACTACAAGCATTACTCTTGAACAAGTGACCGCCTCAAACTGAGTACACTCTTGAGATAAAAAATCGTACCTGGATTGATAATTAATGTATGGTAAATAGAGGTTAAAAATACCTTGTTTATCGCTCAATAGTCATACTGTATACCTTTCTTCTGGGAGAAGCCACGAGAAATAAAACAAACCTTATACTTTTTCGTACTTCCATCTACTATATGCTTTATCTCTGGGAACTACTTCCCAGACATCATTCTTCATAATAGACTCATATTCTTTGGTCATAACATCCTTCCATACTTGATGCTTGACAGCATCTGAGAATGATGAAGGCTCAGATTATGGAGAACTTCTTTGTAACCAGTGAAGTGCCTTGAGGCACCACTATCAATAAGCCAAATTCCCAGCGAGTTCGAAGGAGCAGAGGTAGATAGAGTAGCTGATAGATAATATTCATCCTGCTTATTTTCAACGGTGTTAGATTCATACCTAGAATTTCTAGCCTTCTTGAATGGTTGTCCTCTTCCTTGATTTCTAGCACTCCTTTTACCTCTGCTATTAGATTTTCCATTTCTTTGATTTCCATGAGAGGGATTTGATCATCGTCCTAGTGTGAGTCCCTTCTATCAGGGAACTCCCTTGCATAGTGACCTGCTTTATCTCAAATGTAACATTGTCCTTTTCTTCCACCCTTAGGTCCATTTGTTCCTAGCAGCAGTAGATGCATTTGATGGAGGCTTAGCAATTTTGCCTTTCACATGGTCCAACACTTCCTGTTCTTCCAATGTTAGATCGAGAGACATCTTCTTCTCACGGAGCTTGTCTTCAGTAGGGAAGTGTGTTGAGGACCCCATGAATTCATTTTGGATAGCCTGCCAATCTTCTCTTCGGTGATTTCTCTTACTCTTGCTTGGGCTTTATCTTCACCTTAGCTCTGATACCATGTTAATTTATGGTATGTTCTATGCTTAGAGCAGTTTACTTCTTTTTCTTATTATTATCCATAGATTAGCAATCATATGTACATTAAGTAAAGTGCAGATAGAACATTAAATGATCGACAAAAAACAAGCCAAGACAAGAGACACAAGATGTGGCGGCTAGCCAAGGACAAACCCCAATATGGGGAAACCCTTTGATCAAATCTTCCTTTATCTTCAATAATTCAGCAGAGAGAAATAGTACATAAATCTGATTTACATCAGCAGCAAACCCTAGATCAACCCTAAACTAGGGCAGCAAACCCTAGATCGAACTTGTCAAGTCTCCACCGGTGAGTTGTTCACTGTGCACCAGTCTGAGACTTCGCCGTGCACCAGTCCAAGATTTGCCACGCACCAGTCCAAGATTTCGCTGCACACCAGTGCAAGATTTCACTGCGCACCAGTGAAATATTTCGCCACGCACTAGTGCAATATTTCACCGCACACCAATCCAAGATTTCGTCGCGCACCAATCCAAGATTTCGCTGTGCACTAGTGCAAGATTTCATCGCGCACCAGTGCAAGATTTCACCGCACACCAGTGCAAGATTTTGCCGCGCACCAGTCCAAGATTTCACCGCGCACCAGTCCAAGATTTTGCCACGCACCAGTCCAATATTTTTCAGCGCACCAGTGCAAGATTTTGCCGCGCACCAATGCAAGATTTTGCCACGCACTAGTGCAAGATTTCGTCGCAAACCAGTGCAAGATTTCGCCGCACACCAGTCGAGTATTTCGCCGCACACCAGTCCAAGATTTTGCCGCACACCAGTCCAAGATTTCACCACGCACTAGTCCAAGATTTTGCCGTGCACCATAGAGAGAGAGAGAGAGAGAGAGAGAGAGAGAGAGAGAGAGAGAGAGAGAGAGAGAGAGAGAGAGATGTGATGAGATGAGAATGTGCAAATGAGGAAAAGACCTCCTGTATTTATACACAAATGTTGATGACGAATAGATGTGACTATTGGGCTTCTGAGCCTACATGAGTTGCTCATCAGCTTGATAATTATTCCATAATCAAAATAATTTCATATCTCCATAAATACTTATCGGAACCAGATGATCTTTAGATCAATCCTACACCTCTCGACAAGAGGAATCTAATAAAAATATTATCAACCATGAATAAGATGACCCACATGGATTTTGTCCCTAGTTTCCAATTTTAACAATCTTTGATGGAGAATATTCTTGGATGTACCTTCTTGTAGATGCCTTTAGATGGAGGGATTTCTTCTTTTAGTAAGAACTTTGTTCCTAGGATGGTATTTCTTCTTGATGAGAGGAAATAGTAATCCTTATTTCCTTTGATGGATCTTGAACCCTTGCTTGTAGATCTGATGCTTCAATTTTTTTGTTCCCTTGCTTCTTAATCCTGATGCTTCAATATTCCATATGTTCTTGAGATTCCCTTCCTTGATGTGTCACTTTAGCTTTAATACCATGTTGAAGAATCTAGCACATCTAGGTTAGGATGAGATTCTTCTGACGATGATAACCATTTGTGAGGTACTTTTTACTTTTTCTTATTAGCACAATCTTCTCTTATTATTATTAGTGTGTGTTCTCTTACTTAATCAAATAGTTACCAAAAACAAAAGAGATGAGAACACAAGATGTTGGCTCTCAGCCTGGGAAAAACCTCTCTCTCTCCTAGATAGGAAAACCCTTCTACAAATTTCTCTTATTAAAGCTTCAATTGACAAATTCCAAACCCTAGACCCTTGACAAGTAGATCCTCCAAGCACAAGACATAGTTTCACTTTATTTTGTGTTTTAACTGATGCCTCCTTCTGTATTGCACCCTGGCCTCTTCCTATGCTCTTCTTTCGGCAACTGATGACACTTTCTACAGAAACCCTAGGTCTCCTTAGAGACCTCTTTTTTGGTATCTTCCTTTCCTTCTCAACTTCACTTGGTAGTCTTCCTTCTCCTTGATACTTAGACTAGAGAATGAGGCTTTTCTTGGGGTATATCTTCAAGTTAGAGGCTGATCCTCTTAACCTTACTACAACTCTGATTGCTTTGCACATAATGTTGATCTAGGGCTTGAAATGGACCCTTTTACTTGCTCCCTTTATTTGATATAGGTGGGACCTACTTTGCTTGAGATTGAGGGCTATTAGGAGCCTATTATTAGCCCAATCAAAATTTATTATGTTGTTGCACTTATGAATCTGATGTGAACACAAAAAACACCCTTCTTCCTTTGCACGTGTGACAAAATTTGGACCCAAAACAGTCCTTCAAACACTTAGATTCCTTTCTCTCCTTCTTCACTGGCCCAGAAGCACCTTCTTGCTCTTCTTCACATATCCTTCTTGACTCTCTTTCTCGTTAATTTCAAAGATCACTTGATGGTCCTTTTGTGAGGTCAAATTTCCCTATATATAGGAGTTTGTCCCTCCTATTTGGGACGACTTCAGCTAGTGAGGCTGACTTGACTTTAAGTGCGCCAAAAATTTATTCTTTGAGCCGACATGAAGAGGAGACTTGTCTTTTCTTTGGAGGATCACCTTTGAAATATTTCTTTAACTCTAGTACATAGATTTACATAGTGTAACATGCCCACATGGGTCTTCAACAATTACATTGACTCTTTGACTTTCCTACAAGCACTTAAACATGTGCTTGACCTATCAAATGGGCAAAAAACCCATTCTTAATAATTACAAAAATAATAATTCTTTTCTTTTACAAGTACAAAGATCAAAATTACATTTATGAAGACCGAACCTAGTTACACTTTCTTCAACAATTACATCGAGTAAGTCTGCACATTTATAGTTGTATTCCTAGGAAAGTGCCAAGGAAAACATAAATAATGGTGGGAAGTGACTCTTGATAAGTATATTTATTTACATATTATTTCTATCCATTTTTTATGAAAATACTTTCTTAAATTATGGTGGGAAGTAACTAATCGTAAATATCTTATTTATGTGAGTATGAGTTAATATTAGAGTTAATATTAAGATGTAAGATTAGAGTTAAGATGTATATTTTTCTGTGGAATTAAATTTTTTAAGAAGGGATTGGTTTTAATTCTTTGTTTAAAATTAGTTTTGTTAAGAGTTTTTTTATAATTTAGCATATGGAGAGGTGTTTTATAATTGAGTGTATAGATATGTTCATGTTAAATCGTTACATTTAAAATTAAACTAGCATAGTTATATAAATTAAATGGCCTACTAAATATCAAAACACCTATCTAATAATACATCTCATGTTGTCAATATTTTAAAAAATCTTAAAAATTAAGTAAACCAACCTCAATCCATCTTAACTCTGGATCTACCAAGCACCGAGAGATATGGAGTGGAAAGGGAGAGATGGAGAGAGATTTAGCAAGAGAGGAGAGGAGGGAAGATTGAGAGAGAATGAACAAAGAGAGAGAGAGAGAGAGAGAAAGAGAGAGAGAGAGAGAGAGAGAATGGGAAGAGAGAGAGAGGGAGACATAGAGATGGAGGGGGTAGAGGGGGGGGGGGGAATAGAGGGAGGTGGTAGAGGAATGGAGAGAGATGAAGGAATAGATATAGGAATTGAGAGATAGGATAGAGGGAGGGGGAGAGATGTATTTGGATTGGGAGAGAGAGGGAGGGAATAAGAAATACATAGAGAGAGAAATCTACAAAGAGAGGGAGTGACAAGGGAGAGATGTTGAGTGATTGAAGGAGAGACAAGAGTGAGAGGGAAGAGAGAGGGGGGGGGAGAGGGAGAGGGAGAGGAAGATGGAGTGAGATAGAGAGACAAATAGAGATGGAGATAGAGTGTTTATGTTTGGGGGTGAGATAGAGAGATAACGAAGGAGAGATAGAAGGAGATTGAGATATAGTTAGAGGAGGGAGAGAGGGAAGAAGAGAGAGACAAAGTGTGGGAGGGAGGGTGAGAGAGATAGATATGAATAAATATAGCATGTGTTTTTGGGGAGTGAGATAGATATACAAAGGAGATATCGAAGGAGACATAGATATATATGGTAGGGAGAGAGACAAATACGAGGGAGAGGCTGAGAGAGAGAGCGAGAGAAAGAAATGGGGGAGAGAGGGAGGGGGATATAGAGAGAGATGGCAGAGACAAGGAAGGGGAGATACAAGGTTATTCACTAAAATAAGATGTATATTTTAATTACTATGGAATTATTGTTTTTAAGAAGGGTTTGGTTTTTATTCTTTGTTTAAAATTGTTTGTGTTAAGAAGTGTTTTCTAATTTAGTGTAGGGAGATGTTTATGTTATATTTTTATATTTAAAATTAAACTAGCATATTTATATAAAACATCATAGATCCATCTAAACCCCTAGATCTATCAAGCATGGAGAGAAATTAAATCTCTCTAGGTGCAAAAATTTCTTCAAGTTTTGCACTAAAATTTTCGTTGGAGTCTTCATGAAGGATGGACACCTAGTAGCCTACGACAACAGGAAGTTATAGGATAGGGAGAGGAGATATCATGTTCATGAGAAGGAGATAACATCATTCATCCATTGTCATCAACTGTGGAGGAATTATTTGATTTTGATATCTTCTTAAATTTTAGAAACCTTTGTAAATCTTTCTAGTGCCTAACATGCAAAGTATAAAATGTTTGGTGATATTTTTGTAAAAATATTCAAATTTCTAATGATTTGATATAGTCTTTGTGTTGACATAGTGTTTTCATTGATGAAAACCAATGTCATTCCATTCATGTAAAAAAGAGTATAATGTCAAAAAGGGAGATTGTTGGACATAGCATGAAAGCCAATTTCATGTCATTGATGTCAAAGAAAGGAAATTACTGGGCAGAGTATTGTCATGTCAAAAGAGGTATGATTCCTTGGAAAATCATTGAGCATCTATTGACATATCGATGATGACAAAGGAGTTATGATAGCTTGCAATTTATTGATTCTTTTTTAAAGCTATGATAATCAAATGAGTATGTAGATGGTCTAGCTAGATACTCCTCTCTGAGACCCTTCCAATGATATATTAAAATTGGTCAAACTCATCCAAAATGAAAAAATAAACAAGTTTGAAAGTGACATGGTGGAAAAGGGTCAAAACGACAAATTTTTTAAAGTTCATGCACGTTTAGGGAAAATCTATGAATTCATGCAATATATGTGGTTGTTGGCATACAAACATTTGTGTTGTTTAATGAGGTTAAATGTCACACAATTATGGGTGGATATGACAGTTGTCGAAATAATGAAAGGCATATGGAGTGAAAACTTGCAAGACATTTAACAAAGGTCATGCCCTCTAACCTCGGCCATGTGGACTTGATCATATCATGGCAAATGGATTGATGTGGACCCTTTAGTGATAAGACACATGGGTTGATCGCCCAGTAGATAGAGCCAATGGAATTTTAACATGTCAACAAGATGACACATGTGACACCAATGGCAAGTTGACAAGTGGCAACATGAGATGATATGGATCTATGATGGACGACATGATAGTATGATGTGGTAGTATGGTGGATGACATGATAGTTGATGTGGCAATACAATGGATGATGTGATAGCATGGTAGGGTGCCACATAGCATGTCCAATTAGTATTTTTGGGTGGCTAATTGAGGCAAATATTAGTGAGAAGTGGCACCAATTAGAGGGTGCTATGTGGCATGATAACATCATGTTGATGTCATCATCTAGTTGAACATAGACCCCCGAAGGACACTACAATAGAATAGGGAAATAATTACTAAAATTGCACCAGAATTTAGTGTATTTTAGTTCACGAATTGGACAACTTTCACGGTGCAAAAATGGGTGCTACTAGGTATGTTTGTACTAGTGCCATATTTTGTGCCATAAATTACACCAGAAACAACATCATAAATAATGCTAGAAATAGCGCCGAAGAAATAGAGCCATAAATAATGCCCGAAAAAGTGCTTGAAAGAGCACCACACACTTTTCCTGGAGTTGAATAATGTCATAAATAACACCATTTAGCACCAGGACTTGCTTCGAATTTAGATCTTGGTTTGGCTTCTAGTTTAATAACCAATTTTTCTTCACATTTTTCTTATAGTGTGTCTTCCAATTTTACTTCAAAATTTTCTTCTAGTGTGGCTTCCAATTTTTCTTCTAGTTTGGCTTCCAATTTTTCTTCTAGTGTGGATTTCAATTTTTCTTCTGGTGTGCCTTCCAATTTCTCTGCTAGTGTGGCTTCCATTTTTTCTTCTAGTTTTTCTTCTAGTGTGGCTTCTAATTGTGCGTCCAGTTTTTCTTCTAGTGTGGCTTCCAATTTGGCTACCATTGTTGCTTCTTTTTTTGCTTCCATCATAAGAAATAATGCCAGGTTTAGCGCCAACATAATTTCCGATTTGGCTTCCAGTTTTGCTTCTAGTGTGGCTTCCAATTTTACTTCTATTGTTTCTTCTTTGTTTGCTTCCAAAAAAATATTATTTTTTTTAATACAGTTAAATTAATATGTTTTATTTCAATTTAATTAGTTAAATATATCATGTCTTTTAAATAATTTATATGATTATATATCATATGAATTCATTTAAAATATTTTATAGGATAACATTTATAAGGAATTTTTAGGGAAACAAACATCCATTCAAATTAACAACATCATTATACTTATTAAATCTCCATCAAAATAGAATCTACAACATCCAATATATATAAAATAACAAGATAATTATTGTAGCATGATAATCATCTATAATTAAAACAAGTGAATCAAATACCTATAATTCAAGTGAATTTGACAACATTCATCATGAGCAGTAAATCAAAACCATCATACATAATAAATATGCATCCAAATCATCAACCACTTTCAACATAAAAAAATGATGAGTCAATACTGACGAGATCATCATCATGTATGTATTTGGAGAATACCTCATTACATTTCAAAAATGTATCAAATTGAATCATTGCAAGGACCCAAGTACAAAATGAACTCTACAAAGAATCCAATTGATCATGGATAAATTTGAAATTTTGGAGTTCTATCATATCAAGAGAGAGAACAACGCTTTGATGGATGATCAACCCAGTAAAGGTATCAATTTGGTTCAAGGCGAGTTGATGGAGGAGGGTGGCATAACAACTATATGTCACATACCATGATTTCTCATAACTCAAGGATCATGAGATGCTTAAGGGTAATTAAGGAGGATAATTCGATTGAAAGGTTGCTTAAATTCAATAGTCATTTCACGGTACAAAATCTCATAAGTAATCGCTCTAGCTTATTGGTGATCGATCCAACAGAATGACGAGCCATTCATCCAATAGATGGTTAAACACAAGGATTAATGGTAAGAATGTGGCCAGGTGGAATGTCTTCAGCAAAGGATTTGATATGTTGTGGTTAAGGAAGAACATATCAGTTCGACCGTGCGTGTTTATGGTACATACCAAGAAGCAATGAATTTGCAATTGTTAATGCGAACATCATTAAACTCGAAGGGACTCTCCCCACCATAATTTTGGAGTTAAGTCTCACTATAATCAGATGGCTTTGCAGAATTAGTTCCTAGTGTCTCTCCATACATTCTTTCTGAGCTGAAGAGATCATGACTTCTTCACCAAGCAATGGCACTAGTGGCTCCCTAGATGAGATTGATTGGGCATTCAAGTAGGAAATCAAGGAGATGATCTCCAGGATAGGTGGGAAAATAAATTTTGAGGCTCACTCTCATTTCACCTTGGTAACGGGTCATTTGGAAGGTCTGAAAAAATATGTTGAAATTGTGCAAGCGACGGTGGAGGTAATTATATCTAGGATAGAAAATATTAATTACAAGGTGGGGAACTTTGAGTTCAACGTGGAGAATGTAGTTGTCTCAGTGTTAAAATAAATATTTGACCTCGATGACAGTGGTGAATAGGATATGACGATTGGTGAGGGAGGGACTCTCCCTCCGGTCTTTCCCGATCAATAGGAGTTGGAGCAAGAGCAGGGGCGACAAGGGGCAGCGGAACCATTCCAGCAGGAGGAGGAAGACATGGATACTACGAAGGAACTCAGAAAAAATAATGTGGAGGGAATCAGGTAGTTAATTTTATAGTAATAGTTAGGTAGATTATGTTTTGTAGGTATGTAAGTATTAATGGGGTATTTTTGAGAAAATACAAGAAGAATGATGTAGTAAATATGGAAAAAACATTACTGTATACCCAAAGATATTGGTTAGAGAAATTTTGGAGGACTCTAGAAATTTTGATGATTTTGAATGTAATGGCACTAGATAGATTCCAATTCGATTAATAGAAATATACATGTTCCTTTTTAAAAAAATAACATGTTAAAATGATGCATGTCCAACAGTCGACATAAGTCAAAATGATACATCATGCACAAATGATATAAATAAAAATAAAGAATTATGTAAGACAAATGATACAAGTCAATACGATACATCATTTCCAAATGATATAAGATGAAATGATACATGTCAAAAAGATACAACTCAATAATATGATACATGAGGTCGTGAAATTGATACATACGATAGTAACCATGAAAATGAACATCACCACAATATATAAAAAATGATCCATGATGCAGTCCATATGATAATGAATGTCACTAGTTGCTACCAACCACTGCCTCATGATCAACATCGCCATTTTGATCATCATCATCATCTTCTGTATTTGCATCATCATCGTTGTCATATGTTTTTGTTTCATCATGACTATCATCTGCCATCTCAACATCAAATCCAATTTGATCTGGATCTATGTGATGAAGATCATTCACATCTTTGGGAAGATCCTTGTTCTACAAAAAAAAAAACATTTAGAATGAAAAGTTATTATTTATTTCATGCAATAATTAATTTCTTTGTTATATATCTAATATTACAACATATGAAATGAAACAATAATCATATTACATCATATCAAAGTTCACATATGATAATAAAATTTCAAATAAGTTACAACTAAGATGTTGTAACAACAAATTCCATAACAACATGTCAATGTTAAATCTGCTGAAAAATAGATAACACCCATTACTATTGAAATGTCAAAACTATTGTAAAAGATGATGCTATAACAACTTCTACTATTGAAACTACTGAAATAGTGACCATTAGAGCACATGTTATAACAATAGATGATGTAACAACGCATGTAACAACATATGTTGTAAAAATTTATGGGGTAGAAAGCCATTTCATCTTACTTGTCAAGGCTTGAAAGTGGGAAACCAAGGAGGTGTTTCGGCCACCCAACACTACACCAACACTTGTGCGATCAAGAAAACAAATTGAGAAGCACAAACATAGGTAACAATAGATTGAGAAGAAGATATATGTTGTTACAGTAGATGTTGTAACAAAAAATTCCATAACATATGTTATAACAAAAGATGTCATAACAGATGCCATAACAACGAATGTTGTAACAACAAGCCATTTCATCTTCACCTGAAAATCTTGAAAGTGGGAAGCTAATGAGTTGTTTCTTCCACCCAAAATTACACCATCAATTGGGGGATTAAGAAAACAAATTGAGAAGCATAAAATAGGTAACAACAGATTGAGAAGTAGATGTTGTAACACCAGATGTTGTAAGAAAAAATGCCATAGCAACATGTCAATGTTAAATAGGCAGAAAAATGTTGTAGAAGTTGATGTTGTAACACCCATTACTATTGAAAATGTTGAAACTTATGTGAAAGGTGATGTTATAACAACTGCTAGTATTGAAACTACTGAAATAGCGACCATTCATAGAGGATGTTGTAACAATGGATGTTGTAAGAATTGAGGGGGTAGAATTTCATTTCATTTTTCTTATAAAAGATTGTAAGTGGGCAACCAAAGATGTATTTCTTCCACCCAACACTACACCAACACTTGGGGGATCAAGAAAACAAATTGAGAAGCACAAACGTAAGTAATAAGGAATTGAGAAGTATATGTTGTAATTATAGATGTGTAACATCACTCAACTCCTCATACTGTTAGAGGAATGGGGTAAAACATATATATATATATATATATATATATATATATATATATATATATATATCTATATATATATTTTTTTTTTCCTTCGAACTCTACTCGACTTCCCAACTCATCATAAGGGCCTCACAACTAGAGTTATTACTCTACATGTATATATCTATATATAAATATATAAGGCCCCGTTGAATGCAACGACCTCCGCTCACCACATCAGCTCGTCGCCAACCTGTCAAGGGGGTCCACCCATGACCAATCAAAGAACTTTTGGGCTGGTGCGTCAGTCAGCTCATCCCGGTGAATTCCATAGCTATGCTACACAATCCTCTAGGGTAATCTTCCAGGTTTGTACCTCTAGTACACATCATCACTTCCTCATCCAATTGTGTTAAAGGAAAAATTAGGTTGCGCCAATGAAGAGTCTCCACAGCTAGGGTTTGGAGTGGTGTAAGGTTTTTCCAAAATTTTGTTATAAATTTAAGGCTTTCCCTCCTGTGTCACATCGAGCTTCCCTTCAATCTCTGCCATGGATCGAGTAAGGGATCTTCACCTTGCCTTAAGAAATGCATCAGATGGGGATATTTACAACCATCATAAGAGCAAGTCTCGACCTGACCATAATTTCCCTGAGATGGTTATTTTGACCATGGCTCTGTCTTAGAGGTCTTGCAGACCTCCAGATCAATTCCAGTAATCGGTGTCAAAATTGATGGCTTATTAAGGTTCTGTATAGTGCTAACCCTCTTGAGCTTAAGACAATCCAACTCCAAGGAGTTCTTGTCCCTTCCACATGCCCTGTTCTCCAACAAGGAATTCCAGGTATGCAGTCATAAATGTTCCTGCAACCCTTACCTACCACTGGATGCATGTGAAATCCTAAAATATCTCCGCCTCCACTACCACATGCCAAAGGTTTCATGATTAAAATCAGGCCTATAATAAACTCCATGGTGATATCCAGATATTTTTAGGGCCAAGCTAACTACACCTTCATGCAAGTAGAAGATATCCAGGCTACTTATAATGCAAGGTTGACAAATCCTTCCTACATGGTTTTCGACTATTCCTACACTTAAAGGGAGGATAACCCTTCCAGTTTTGAATCAATGCCTTTTGCATAGGTTCAAGGGCTTATACCTCGGTTAAAGCACATCCATGTATATGTACAGACCCTTCCAAGCGGGCGATTTCTTATGTACTTATTTTATGTTAATAAAAAGAGTCTTTGTGCCTAATGTTCCAAGTTTTTATTCCAAACCCTTATGGATCCTCCTAATGTCTGTGGCATTTCATGACATCTTTGCATTACTTACATATGCATTGTTAATCATTATTAATGAGAATTTACCCCAATACAACATTAAAGTTCAATAACATGACTCAAGTTAGTTTATTGTATAAAACATTACACATTCTGTTGTAGAGTATATGTTATGAACTATTGTAATGGCAATTTAAGACAACAATTGATTCCATTGCAGATGCATACACTAGTTCAAATTATTTATCAACATTGTTCATTTCATAGGTGTGACATATGTACTTATGTATTCATTTATTTATCATAACTATAAAGTTATCTTTGCATAGAGAGGCATCCACATGCTCATCACATTAACAATGTTGTTACAGTCCAAATAGAATCCAAACCATTTCAACTAGAAATTCATCATAAGCTCATTAATATTTCAGCAACACAAACAAATAGCTATCTTTAAAGTTGCATGGAAACTGAGTCTGGGAAAAGGACTCTCCACCCAACCATAGACAGTTGCAACCACACTTGTAGCTATCACCCTCAAGCCAGATTCCATATTCTGAGCGGGGTGCTTGCTTAACGGATTATAACACTAGCTGTCAACAAAAACAAGGAATCTAGAGGGCCTCTTCTTCAATCCCACCAATTGATGTTTCCATCTTCTCAAAACAGGGAGTCCAGAGATTCTTCCCTCACCCCAAGTGCATACACATTGATTCAATCCCTTCCAGGGAGTCCAGGACCCACTGTAATAGTAATCTAGTAACCAAGGTCTTTAATCATGTCTTCTTTTGATGATGTTGTAGTATTATCCTCTTCCAACGATGTCTATGGATCTATATCCTTCTATCTCAACCCACAGCCTCCAGGGGGCCGAAGCTGTTACAGGGCTCCATAGATTACATCCCAACCCACAACCTCCAGGGACCCAAGTTGTTAGAGGGCTCTAGAGACTGTGTCAACCCACAACCCCCAGGGACTGAAGTTTTTACAGGGCTCCAAGGATCCTATATCAATCCATAGCCTCTAGGGAACCCCAAACTATTACAGGTCTCCAGAGATTACCATCTCAACTCACAATATCTAGGGAAACTGAGAGAAAAACCCATTCTCTTCTCTCTAGTTTTGTGCTTCCTACTGATCGAACAATATTTCTTTGTTTTTCTATTACTTGAATTGTGTCTCCTCTCTCCTTCAACATGAATTCAAACACCATGCCTTTCCTTATTTTCTTTTCTTGCATTTACTGCTTCGTCCTTGATTTCATACACTGTGCAGTTCCCCTTCTTGTCCCTTTTCCTTGTGAAGGTTCCCAAGTGCATGAGCCTGTGTACCCTCCTTGTAGTTCATTCAATTTTAAGAACCAATTCATTAATTCATGCACCAACCAGGTATTAATGGTTGTCCCAAACATTTCATATTTTCTCCATAAGAAAACCTCAACCTCCCAAACAAGAAATCATCCTCCCCAACTTTGGAATCCATGTCCCTTTGACTCAGTCCCTTTTTCTTAATTTTACATATTTGTAAAAAAATATTTACAATGCATTTTACGATAGAATAATGGGTGGGGTTGTCACAAGATGTTGTAATAGCATATGTTATAACTAAAATTGCCATAACAACTACCAATGTTAAATATGCTAAAAATTCTCTAACAACTGATGTTGAAACACCCATTACTATTGAAAATGTTGAAACTATTGTAAAAGTTGATGCTATAACAACTACTACTATTGAAACTACTAAAACAATGACCATTATAGTGGATGTTGTAACAATCGATGCCATAACAAATGTTAATGTTAAAAATTCTTAAAATGTTGTAATAACTGATGTTGTAACACCCATTCAGATCAATCCAACCTAGTCGTATCACCACTTTTCAGCATTTTGAAGATTCTTTCTTAAAATATGGTGTTGTAGTTATTTTATCATCGTCTTTCAAAAAATAAAATATATATACACACACACACAAAAAGAAAAGGGAGATATAAGGACTCTTTGAGCCAAGATTTGTAAAATTTTGAGCTATATATACACTACATTTCTACACTCAAGTGAATGGAGGGTCAATATTTCCTTTCAATGTTGAGTAGCTAGATGTAGTAAAGGTGTTGAAGATGAAATGTGTTGGAAACTAGAACAATACTGAGAGGGTGGGGTGAATTAGTATTGTAGCAATTTTTACCAATTAAAATTTCTTTTCTCTTTGTGTTAAAAAAAATAAGACAGTAAAGAGAACTTTCAACAATCAAACAATTATTTCAGTCAACAATGGAGCATTCAAGGAACAAAAGTCCAAATATTGCTTCTCAATTTTATTAATATGGCAAGCTACAACTTGCAAACACAAATTTCTTGCTACAACTAGCAGGAAGCTCCAACCTTCTGATTTTTTAGCTACAACTAAATGGAGTACCAACCCCAACTATTCTCTAGCACCTACTGGAAGGAGAACCAACCCTTGATCAACAAGCTACAACTTGCTTTGGTGCTCACTAATCCATTTTTCATCCATTTTCATACTAGGACCAATGATTGACTTCTTTGCTTTGAAAAACAATTTATGCATCAACCACCACTCCAAAAACCACCTACAACAATCTTTGATTACTGTAAAACACCATATCAACACCTTGCTACACCATGAACTCTGTCTAAAAAACAATCAATGAATTTTTCTTGAATAGGCCTACTTTTATACATTTTTCTTTTGTTATTTTTGGCTCTCAATTTTGTGCATGAAATATTATTTTTTTCCTTTTTCATGCATATTTTGGTCTTCTAGACTTGTTCTCCAAGTCATCTCGCCTTAAAAGCCTCTTTCTACAATTCAAACTGAGCTTATTTTCTAAATCTATGCATTTTGGAATTTTCACAGAGTTTTGCATACCACCTGCTTACATTAAATGTGGTTATCTTTGGAATAGCTGCCAAAGCCACTACCAAAATAACTGTTCTACCATTTTTACCTTTAGCTCCCTCTCTAGGCTCCTTTTCCCAGTTCTCCACCATAGGACCGATCTCTGCGACCATCAACTTAAGCCCTGGGTGCTAAGCCTTTTTAAACTCTATCGGGGGCTTGTATTTCTTTGTTTGGTCATACCAAAAAACGATGTTTATCTTATTGAGTCCTAAATGGCCAATTTGTTTTTTTATTGACTCTTTTGTCATTGGTCCCACCTCTATGCAAAGTGACCAGGTACTAGCTAAAAGGCTAGTGCTTAGTTGTGCTTGCTTAGGCCTCTATAGCTCTTTATACTTTGTGCTCGTGGTCCTCCAACCATTGCACGAGACTATGTGTGGGCGCGTAGTCCGTATCACCCTTATTCCTAGCACATTTGTTGGTGTGCCTTTGTAAACATGTCGAGATCTTCCCACTAGGTTGATGTTTCTCATGGAGATTGCTTCATGTTCCCCCTATTGAATGTCATTGTTGACTATTCAACCTCTGTGGCCCAGTCCTTTCAGCCTGGCACTGCCGCCAAAACACACAAAATATAAACTTTTGAGCTAATGGTCCTACAGGTTGAGTTGTCTTTGTGGGGTCCTTCCGACCCTTCTTTGATTGGTCTATGACCTGTCCACCATGTCATCATCCAACGTGTACTGGCTCCCCTATATCTCGATGCTTGCATTTAGTGCACCTTTAATAAACCATCAGGCTCGAACCAGCGGGATGAAGTCACCATGACATCACTGTCACGATGTGTCGACCTTTGAGTGGTGACAAGTGTCACCCATAAAAGGGCCACTTGGGTGCCCAAAAACTCTAAATATGTCTGCCACATGTCCATGATGATGTCAGCTTCTAACGTCCTTTGGTCCAGTTGCATCCTAGAGGAGAGAGAGGTTTTCCGGACCTTAGTTTTCCTCCAAATTCCTTTATATTTCACTTTTGGCCTCACCGGCCTTTTCCTTTGTATTTCTTCATAAACACCTTCAGGCTAGATATTTACTTTGTTTCCTTCTATTGTTCCTATCGAGATGAACTTCTAGGATTCACCATCTTTAGGTTGAGTTCGCAGAGTGGGCCTCCACTATTTATTTCCCATTCATTATTGTTACTACGGTTGTGGCATGGTGTTCTCCACCTGACACTTAACCGTGTGCCTTCCAAACAAATATTTAGGAATTCTTTTATGGGCTTCCATTCCCGGGTGGGCTCCACCCACTCAATGTATCCCAATGGTTTACAATTTTCCAGGGTAAACCCCCCAGAGTATTACCTTGGGGCCATCCTATATAGTGGACCCCACTTCCTTCTTACCATTGAACAATGCTAATTTGTCGTGTCTTGGTTCTTTCTCTTCCTAGACCTTCCCTTTGTGCATCAAAGTATTAACGCTAGGGTGAACCTATCGAGGTAAGCCCGTCGAGCCATCCTGTCAGATGGGCTCCATCTCTAGCCAATGAATACCATCTCTGCTACTATTGTGGCGTAAATCTAAGCCCAGTCACTTAGACATGTGAGATAACACTATACTGTCATAGTATATGCTCCGATGTATTACCTCTGGGTGGGTGTCGCCTGTCCAACCTGCTCCAATGGGGCTACTTCTTGCTTCTGTTGTGGCTTCCAAATGAGCTTGGAGCTCTCACTTAGAGGCTTCACTACGTCTTTCCACTATCTTTTAGCCATGTGCAAAACTTGGCTATGTGCCAAAACTTCACTACACTCCTTTTAACTCTGCTAAGTTGACTTTTGGGGTCCCTATATTTGACTGACTCTATCTCACAAACTAGGAGACGTTTTTGGGACTTCCATGTACCATTTGAAAGTTATTTCCAAGCTATTTCCATCTATGGGGGTTTCACTTGCACTTGAGATGATCTGGTGCTCTAGAATTGGCTCTAAATCCTCTGCACCTTTTTGCTGCCATTTTGTCATAGTGCTCCATCATGTTGCCTTCTTTGACACCTGTGCCACCTCTTGAATATTAGGAAACAGTCTATTTCCATCACCCTATTAGCATCATTAACAACATATCTCAACAATCTCCCCCTTTGACATTGATGGAAACACTAAAATCAAACAACACATCTTTTGCAAACACCTTTTTCTCTTTTTAAGTCTTTCAAGTTTTTCTTTGCTCCCCTTGAGATGGGACTCCTCCTTGTCCTTCAGTTGTTGTGGTATTGCTGCTAGTTTTGATTCCTTTCACACCCTTTTTATTTGATCACCAGATCACTCCAAAACCTCTTATTATTTGATTTGATAATACTTGTTTGATTTTATCACTATCATTCCTCTTTTGACATCAATGTAAAAAAAACCATCATGCTCCCCCTATCACCATGCTTCTCCTGTATTCAATACTTTCTCTAGCCTTTTGATCCTTGTGGACCTAGAAGCTTCACCATTATATGCTAAAAAATATACTAGCTTCCTTGCTTTCTCTTGGAGGAGGAGCTAGTGAAGGGAGGCAAAAGAAATGACTCCCACTATTTTTCTAAAATATTCAAACTATTCTCTAGGGAGTGGATTTTTAAATATATCAACAACTTGTTCACTGGTGGTAACATACTCAAGCTTCACAATCTAGGTTGTAACTTACTCTTTCAAGAAATTATACTTGATGGGGATATGCTTGGTCTTAGAGTGAAATATTGGATTCTTCGACATGTTAATTGCACTTGTGTTGTCACAAATTATGGGGATCGACTGATCATAAAACACTTTTACATCTTGTAAAGTTTGCTTCATCCACAGAAGTTGAGTACACCATGATGTTGCTGCAATGTATTCCACTTCAGTTGTTGATAAGGAAATAAAAGCTTGCTTCTTGCTCAACCATGAGACTAGACGTTTCCAAGGAAGAAAAAATGAAAGAAAAATTATGGCAATAAGGAGATCTACCACTCACAACTAGCAAGATGCAAGTATTGTCACTCCTAGCTTCCCACAACCTACAAGGTTGACATTGTAACAACTGGAGGAAAAAAGAGAAAACAGGATTTGCTATAGTTGTGATAGAAAATACACTAAAGGTCATAAGTGTGGTGATAATAACTTATTTTACATGTATTGTGAAAAGGATGAAGAAAATAAATAAGAAACATCAAAAGAAGAAGATATACACCAAGAACCAACCCTACAGGTTGAAAAACAATAAATGAATCTGACCATATATTGTAATGCATTGGTGGGAATTACCACTCCTCAAACTCTTAAGATAGAAGGTATATCAAGAAGAGAAAGGTAATAGTGTTGATTGTTTCAGGTAGTTCTCATAGTTTTATTCATTGCAATATAACCAAGGATTTGAATTTATTTCTATATCCAATACCAAAGTGTCGTGATGGTTGAAAATGGAGGAACTATAAATTGCTCAGGGAAGTGCCATAATATCAATCTAACCATGGTGGAATATGTATTGAATAGACCAATGCTTGTCATTATAATGGGTGGTGTGGATTTTGTATTAGGAGTCCAATGGTTACAATCTATGGGGATGATAGCTTTTAATTTTCAATAACATTTCTTTACTTTTTTATCAAAAGGAAAGGAAATTGAATTAAGGGGTATTGTAGGGAAACCTAGGAAGATAATTAGTTCAAATGAAATGACAAAGATTTTGAACAAGGAACAATGAGGGATAACTGCACAATTATGTTCACTAGATGTTCAAACATCTAAGTCATCCATTTCTTTAGATCTCAAAAGAGTCCTTGACAATTATTCCAAGTCATTTGAGACTCCCAAAGGTCTCCCACCTATTTTTGATCACGATCCTGATATTCACTTGATTCCAGGAAGTGGTCCTCCAAACATTACACCTTATAAATATCCTTATTCCTAGAAGAGTGAAATTGAATATATGGTTGCAAAAATTCTAGAGGCAGGTATAATTCAACCTAGCCAAAGTTATTTCTCTTCTTCGGTAATATTGGTGCACAAGAAGGATGAATCATGGCATATGTGTCTGAATTATAGAGAGATCAACAACCTCACTATTAAAGATAAGTTTCCCATTCCAGTCATTGATTAATTGTTGGATGAACTACATGGAGCAATTTACTTCATGAAGCTAGATCTTCATTTAGGATATCATCAAAATAGAATGAAGATAGAAGACATTTTGAAAACAATAATTAGAACTCATGAAGGTCATTATGGATTTTTGTTCATGCCTTTTGGTCTTACTAATGCACCTTCCACATTTCAAGTTTTGAGTAATTCCACTTTCAAACCCTTCCATAAAAAAATTGTGTTAGTAATTTTTGATGATATACTAATCTATAGAAAGTCTTGGAAACATCATGTTCAGCATGTTGACAGGGTGCTCAAACTATTAGAGGAGAAACAATTATATGCAAAATCCTCCAAATGTTTCTTTGGGTACAGGAAGTGGAATATTTGGGTCATATTGTATCCGATGAGGGTGTTAAGGAAGAGCATAAAACAATTAAAGCCATCAAGGAATGGAAAATTCCCACAACCTTAAGGCATCTTCGAGGGTTTCTCAGGTTAACAGAGTATTATTGCAAGTTTGTTAAGAATTATGGGAGGATAGAAACACCTTTAACAAAATTACTGAAGAAAGATGCATTTTTTTGGACTCTAGAAGCAACTAAGGCCTTTGAACATCTTAAAGAGGCAATGTGTGAAGCTCTGATACGTGACTTCAAAAAAATATTTATTGTGGAATGTGATGCCTCAAAAAATGGCATTGATTCTATTTTAATGCAGGAAGGAATACTCGTTGCTTTTGAAAGTCGTCCAATCAAGGGAGATTATTTATAGAAACTTATTTATGAGAAGAAATTGTTGAAAATACTACATGCACTGAAGAAATGGCACCCTTACCTAATGGGAAGAGACTTCAAGGTAAAAATAGATCATGACGGTCTTAAATACTTCTTGGAACAAATATATCTTCAGAAGAGTAGCAAAAATGGGTCACAAAGATGTTGGGCTATGAATTTGAGATCATCTACAAAAAAGGGTAGCAAAATGTTGTTGCATATGCACTCTCAAGAAGTGATGAGGATGTGGAAGCATTGCTTTGTTCCATTTCTATTATCCAACTTGTTTGGATAACATAAGCAAGGGATGAATGGAAGAATGATAAGTATAGACACTCATTCAAAAGTTGTACCAAGATCCCAGTGCATCTGATTCATTTATTTGGAAAATTGATTCACTTTGGTACAAAGTTTGCTTATATCTATGTGAGAACTCCCAACTTAAACAAAAGGTTCTTTTGGAATCACACACCTCTCCTCTAGGAGGGCATTCAATATTTTTTAAAACTTACCATAGTGTCAAGAAGGAATTTTTTTGGGATGGAATTAAATATGATATTCAAACTTTTCTGGTGGAATGCTTGGTTTTCCAACAAAATAAAGTTGCTACAATTAATACCTTAGGTCTTTTACAACCATCAGTCATTCCAATTCAGCATTGGAAAGAGGTCTCAATTGATTTTATCATAGGTTTACCCAATTCTGAAGCAAAGAGTGTCATCATGGTGGTAGTTGATAGACTTATCAAGTATGCACATTTTTGTGCAATGCCCCATCCTTTCAAAGCTAGTACAGTTGCTATTTCATTTGTGGAAACAATTCAAAAGCTACATGGAAACCGAAAGATTAGTGTAAGTGATAGAGATCCCATTTTCCTTGGAAATTTTTGGACAATTTTTTTCTTTTCTTGGTACTCAATTAGCTCATAGCTTATCTTTTCATCCTCAATCTGATGGGAAAATTGAGATAGTGAGAAAATGTTTGGAAGGATATCTTCATTTCATTATATATGATAAAAACACAATGGATCAAGCGGTTACCCCTCAAAGAATGGTGGTATAACACTTCCTTCCATAGTGCAGTAAAAATGACCCCATTTATGGTGCTTTACGGATATCATACACCTTCCATCACATTGTGTTTAAGAGACAATTATAAGGTTCAAGTAGTGGAATATAACATCAAGCATCAACAACAATGTCACCAACTCTTAAAGGATAACTTGAGTCTGACACAAAATCAAATGAACCAAAAGGTGGATCATCGTCGTAGAGAAATAAGTTTTGATGTGGGATATTTGGTATTTTTACGACTACAACCATACAAACAAATGTTTGTCAAGCAAGATAAGAAGGATAATAGATCATCACCCAAGTGCTATGGCCCTTACAAGGTGTTGCAAAATATTGATACTATGGCATACAAATTGGAGTTGCCTACACCTTGGTGAGTACACCTAGTTTTCCATGTTTCATGCTTAAATAAAGTTATCAGTGACAAGCTCCCAGTTCAAACAATGTTGCTAGAACTTGATGAAGAAGTTAAAATAATATTGGAGCCTAAATAAATCATAGAAACAAGAATCCAATAGTGTTGGCCTAGTGGGCCCTGACACAGGTTCAGAGGTGATTGAGCCAAACAAATCCTGGTACTACTGGCCCTTTCGGAAATAGTCCATGGAGTGCAAACTGAGGTCTCACCTGAAGTAGTATGGGAGGGTGCTAGAACCAGGTTTCTACACCCTGGAGATGTCTGATGATTTTCAGTGGTCCACGGTTCAACCCAACACGCACGTCACTATGTGCACTTACCTGTACCTCGCAGCCTGAGATGTTGTCATCGTGCAGCCCTACTCGACGCCCGAATAGTGTTATACCCAAGACCTTGCTCGCGGCCTGATATTATGTGATTACCTGAGCTTCTTTGTACTCTTTCAGTTATACTTAATAATATTCACAATTCATATAGGTGCGTGCAGTAAATAAATAGTATAATTGCAAGTAATATCAAACTTGTAATGACACAGAACAAATGCACATAATTGGTAAAAAAGCTTCTCTTTATTATTTTCTTCCTTCTATTATGGACTCAACTCTACCCTGCACACTCAGCTAAAGGGATCTATGCACTCAGATGCGGACTCTACTAGGCCTTTGTGCACTTAGCTGCAAAGCCTTTTTCTACTACTACGACCTAAGACACTTTTACTCTTGCTCTATGCTTCGCTATCTATCAGATTCCATTCATTCCTTGACTACTTAACTACTTTACAACTTAGAGCCTCGCTCTATTTATACAATCCTATGGTCCCCGGACGATGGGTAGGCCGAATTTACATTCAAAACTTAGGGTAGATAGCCCTATGACTCTAACATACAATTCGCACTCCGTGCCTGCAATTCATGGAGTCTTTACAACAATATTAATCAAAACTTGGGCTTTGAGCCCCAAAACATGTTGTGGGGGGGTTCCATGCCCAACAAGCCCCCAACACAAACATCGTGACTCGCCCTCGAGTCACTCTGTTGGCACGGCGATCTTGGCGTGGAGTCCCTCCAACTGATCTCGAATGGTCTTGATGTTTGCAGCACACTGAGCGGCTGCTTGCAGAACCTGCTGCATTCTCTCTTATGAGGCATCTGTTTCCGGCGTGCTGTGCTACATCTGTGCATGCATCCCCTGAATCTGCATGATCTTTCCTTCAATATCTACCATGGTTGTGAAGGCTTCGTCGATCCATGGCTGGACGCACGCTTTGAGAACTACTTCCTTATGGCGCACCGTGTCCACCTCCTCCTTTAACGCCTTGGATTGTTGCATCCTCACAAGCCGCTGAGTGAGGACTACTATCTGTGCAGTCACCCTAATGTTGTCGTACTGATGTTGGAGTTCGCGTGCCTCTGTCTCCATCTACTGGATATTGAGATCCTCCTGCAAAGTTGTGAGGACCTCCAGTGCTTGTTCCAACATATTTGTACAGTCGCGCACTGCACCTCCAATATCTTCCAACCCTGCTCTAATAGTGTTGGCGCACTATTCTCTGATCTCTAGGGGAGTGGAAGGCTGCACCTTCAACCACAGCTCAGCAATCTGAAGGTTTAGCTCCAGCTGAACCTTTGTTGTCTCTTCTCTCGCGTCGCGGACTCCACTTGCCAAACTGTGGATCCGCACTTCTACCAGTAGATTTGTTGCAATAGCCAGCTCTGGAATGTGTCGACAAGCGTCATCTATCGTCTACACCAACCATTGATTCTACAACACCAACTCATCGCCCTGTAAGCTGAGCTACTCCATATTGATCTTTTTTTCACTAAGAACTTGGATCACACAGTTCTCCCTAGCACGCAGCTCTGCTGTTATTCCATCCTGTAACAGATATAGCATTTCTCAGGGAAGGGCAGCTAGATTAAGGCCAAGGCCTTTCATCATGCTGACCGACAACCGATCCATCACATTTGATGATACTAATGCTCCCTCTAGCAACCCTATTGTGTTGGCCATCCTCGCGCGCAACATCTTCTCTGCTGCGACGTGCGTGGAAAAGGTACCTTCCTCAGGGGGCCACACCTGTAACTCCTGCAGCTGCGCCCTGAGGGCCCCCAACACAGTCTGGTGCTTCACTTGTGACATCGTGAACCATTTCGCTGATGTCATGGAGATCACCTTTGGTTAAGGTGAGCGGGTTAATGGCCAGCTTCAAGTCCCTAAACTTCTTCCTTGGGCCCGATCTCTCTACGATGCACGGCCATTTGAGTTGTGTGGACATAGTCCCTGGGTCTGTGCTCCCTTCTGCTATTTTTGTGTCCTTTGCCTCTTGCCCTGAGGACGTTGCTTGGTCCTCCTCTTCCTATACCGTTGTTGCCTCTGCTGTCTGCGCTGTTGCTGCTATTTCTGCGACCTTCTTTTGCTCCGCAGCTTTTTGTGCCGCTTCACGCACTGCCCTTACCTCAACTACCTTTTTTTCGTTCCTCCTTCTCTCTACTAATTGGGTGATGCGCAGCTTAGCATCGTCCTTTTTCTTTTGTGCCGTCGCCTTCTTGAGTTCTGCCAGATCTGGGGCACGCCATTCGAGAGGCTAGGTCTCCAATATAGTGAAGATTGCATCGTCAATGGCTACAAATGGTAGCTTTGTCCACTACTGCGCTGGATCCTTTCGCGCCCTGATGTAAATGTTGTGCATGTCCTCCTTGAAGTCTGCAAAACTCTGCAGACTATTGTGCACCGTAGGTGACAGGCATGGCCTCTTGTTGATCCACATTCTGATGCTCACCTCCATGAGCACCCAGAAAATCTTTGTATCGCGAATCTACTTCGCATCCTTGGTGGCCTAGAGCAAAGTGTACTTCGAGGCCTCTAGTAAGTCTCGATCAATGTTCAGGAACTGACTATCCTCCGGCATTTCTCCTACTACCAGCAGTTGGATAAGAGCAACCACGCGTAGTGGAAGGTCTTACCCTGCTCCTGGGCTTCGCAACAGTTTAGCAAAAATTCCTCACAGAGGAATCTAGCCCAGTTGAACTGGACCCCCTCCACGCACTGCTTGGCCAACGCGACCACCAGTGCTGGTACCTCATCGGCACAGCATTTTCCCATCACTTTACCGGCCAGGAGTTAGGTGGCTACATGCACCCCTTTTTCCTTGATGCTGGAGATGGCGTAGCCCCTCTCCTTTTTCTCCAGCTTATACTTTTCCTTCATGGCTTCTGTGAGAGCCAAATCGCTACTTTTTCCATCTATAGTCGCGGGGTCCTTTCCCTTACAGGGGAGCCAAGAAATACGGTGGATGAGGTCTGCCGTGATGGGAATATGCTCCTCCAGCCATAGGTACCCATCATGCACCAGGTAGAGTAGCTGCCTGATGACAAAAATGGTGATGGGCGCGTGGTGGAAATGTGGTATCCATAACAAGTGCAACAACCCGGCCTTTTCCACATCGTGCAGCCATTTTCGTGGATCTAATGTTATCACCGCCCCCTCAGTATTCTGCTTCATCAGATTCGCCATCTCTAGGTGTGGGAACTTCTCGCTGTCCGTGAGGTCCCTGTCTTCAAATTTCATGGTGCGCATGGGGCCTAGGTGCGAGCCCTCAAATACAATGCCATCGGGGAGGAGCGGGGTCTAGAGTGAACTCTTCGTTTTATCCAGATCCTTCAGTACTTTGGTTTTCCCTTTCCATGGAGGGACATACGCAGGAAGTTTTGCTGCAAAGCGCAACGGTTGGATATCCTCCTCCACGTCTTCTTCTTCTTCTATGGTGGCGATCAGGGCCTGCAAGTCTTCCTCTTCCTCATTTGTTTCAATAGTGACTACCTTCCCCTTTTCTTCCATTGATAATTTGCTGTGCCATGGATTCCTCGGGGACATGCATACTAAACCCACTGCCTTTTTATCCTTCTTCGGCCGTGGCGTCCGTGGTGATTTGGGGATTTATGTCACCACCCCAGTGCCCTTGGGAACATCCTGTACCATGGGGGCCTACACAACCTCGCTGGCAGTTCCTTCTTCAATTCCCAACCCATCCTTAGTGGTCGTCATCATCTCTACATTGTATTCTATCTTTCGTGAACTCAGGGGCTCTATTATCACTCGGCTTTCAACACTCTGTGCTCTGCTCAACCGCTCAATTCTCAAATGACCAAGTGTTGTCTAGTGGCTAGCCCTTTGAGTTTTATAGCACCTTTTAAATTCAAATTCGACTGTTCCCCCCAATTCTGGGCCATCAATGCTTTCTTGGCAGTAGATTTTCCCAAATGGTCCCGACAACAGAACCATTTGTTGGCTTAGTGGGGCCTGACCCAAGTTCAGAGGTGATTGAGCCAAAAAAATCCTGGTACTACTGGCCCTTTCGGCAATAGTCCGCGGAGCACGGACTGAGGTCTCACCCGAAGTAGTATGGGAGGGTGCTAGAACCGGGTTTCTGCACCCTAGATATGTCTGATGATTTTCAGTGGTCCGCAGTTCGACCCAGCGTGCACGTCGATACACGCACTTACCCATACCTCGCAGCCTGAGATGTTGCCGTCGCGCAGCCCTACTTGGGGCCCGAACAATGTTATTACCCAAGTCCTTACTCGCAACCTGATATTATGTGATTACCAAAGCTTATTTGTACTCTTTAAGTTATACTTAACAATATTCACAATTCATATAAGTGCATGCAGTAAATAAATAGTATAATTGCAAGTAATATCAAACATGTAATGACACAGAACAAATACATAGAATTGGTAACAAAGCTTCTCTTTATTATTTTCTTCCTTCTATTACAAACTCAACTCTACCCTGCGCACTCAGCTGCAGGGGTCCGCGAACTCAGTTGCGGACTCTACTAGGCCTCTGTGCACTCAGCTGCAGACCCTTTTTCTACTACTACGACCCAAGGCACTTTTACTCTTGATCTATGCTTCACTATCTATCAGACTCCATTCATTCCTTGACTGCTTAACTACTTTACAACTTAGAGCCTCGCTCTATTTATACAATCCCATGGTCCCCGAACCATGGGTAGGCCGACTTTACATTCAAAACTTAGGGTGGATAGCCCTATGACTCTAACATACAACTCACGCTCCATGCCCGCAATTCGCAGAGTCTTTACAACAATATTACTCAAAACTTGGGCTTTGAGCCCCAAAACATGTTGTGGGGGGATTCCATGCCTAACAAACAGCTATGAAACAGATCAATTTTAAAGTATCTCATTACGTGGAAGAACTTACTATTGAAGACTCCACATGGGAGGATGAATATTTTATTCAGAATCATCCAAAACTACCCAAGTGTTGAGGACAACACCTTTTTGAAGGAGAGGGGCATGTTAGGTACCTATAATAATAGTGTAGCCCCCATATTGTTATTTTTGTGCCCCACAGAAGCCCACTATCGTTATTTTTGTGCCTTTACATTATTATTGTTATGTAGGCCCTAATTATATTTTGACCCCTTAAACTCCTATATTTACCAAGGAGACCTTTTCATTTGAATAATCTAAGAATTGTTCATTTATGTGATGTAAAATGATGTTTCCCCCTCAAAGAGGCTTATTTTCAAGTTTTGATATATCTTTTCTTCTATTTTTGTGATTTGGTTACATAACAAAAATTGTCGATGACATAACAAATTCGTTGCAAAAAATCAGTTGTCGTCGATCTATCAATGCTAATTGTTCCATCATTCATTGAACTCTTATGCTTAGTGATGTTGGTAGAGTGACTCCAACTTCTTTAAATATTCTGAGGACCCATTTCGTCGAAATATGTATGATTTTGGCGACTGACTAACCGTCGTTATAATCCATCATGAGACACCACAAGACTCCTATATCCATTGATCTTCTGATGAAATGTTTCATTGAAACATGTATGATTTTGGGAGTAGATCGACCACCCCTGTCGTCGATCGTGAAACACTAGAAGAATGCCCTTTTTTTGGTTTACCAACGGTTGATAGACATCAAAATTATGACAAATTTGGAAAACTCCGATAATACAACTATACAAGGTTTCATTTTTAGTAAAACCTCCTTTTGTCCTTATAACAAAAAAACTTCGTTGCAAGAGAAACAAAAGGCCATTGAAAATTAGCTCAATTTTTATTAGTGACTAATAAGGAAAACATTAATACAATAATAGAAATGTAATAACTCAATATTCCAATATTAACAAGACATAGATATATTTGCATGCAACTTGTCCATGAACACACTTAATAGTCGTAGACACACACATTTGTTGATACCCTTAAGATTGTTGGTATGAAGATAAAGACTTTCAAGCTTGATTAAAATGACATCTACCTCAAGTATGCTTCTTGTTAACATGTTTGAATAAAAAATTAGAAGTGTCAACTTGCCTAATTTTTTATTGCCTTTAAGGATACTATCAATTAGCATGTTTGAAGCAAGAAATTGTAAAAAGGAGAAGAGCAGTTTCCTAGAGATAGAGGAATTTTAGCCGAACATGTTTTCGAATATAGATAAAGGATTCTAAGTTCTATAGAAATTCAAATTGAACTAGAAATATTCCACTTTATTTTTTTATAGAAAAATCAATACTTGATGACTAAGTGTAATTTCCTAGAGTTTGAAGGACGTGACCAACAAGATTGTTAAAATAAATGTCTAATACTTAGAGAGAGGTGCATTTTCTCAAAGAAGTTCAATAATTCAATTCATAAGACTAATGAATAAGGAGAGATATTCTAACTTGACTAGATGGCACAATTATCTTAGTCTAGTCTTTGTTGAATTTTTTTGAAAGAATGATTGGTTATTATAAATACCACCCTGAAGGTTATTATAACCAACACTTAAAACTCGTAATGATTGAAAAGATGCATAATGTTTAGGAAGCTAACCTATCAATTTATTTTCCCTTAAATATAGTGCTAGAAGTTTGGTGCAATTGGTGAAAGATGACGAAAGATTCCCGGAAAAACTATTGGAATGAGCAGAGAAACCCTGCAAGAAAATTGGAAAGACTATGTTTAGGGGTCTGCTAAATTTGTTCTGATACATCTTGACACGACTTAACCATCTACAATTCTGTAAAGATGTGGGAATATTTCCATTCAACAAGTTTTTGGATAAATCTAACATTGATATATAGACACATTTGCCAATATTCTCAGGGATTTCTCCACTAAGCTTGTTGTCGAACAATAACAAATCTGACATCATTATGCAATTCCCTAGAGATGCAAGAATCCTTCTAGTCAAGTTGTTGGATGAAAGATGTAGGTTCAATAAGTTCTGCAACGAGCCCAATTCTACTTTAATTCTTCCACTCAAGTTATTGGGTGACAAATCCAAACTCTCTAATTTCTACAGCGAGCCCAATTCTCCTAGAATTATTCCATTCAAGTTGTTGGATGACAAATCCAACCTCTATAAGTTCTACAGCGAGCCCAATTCTCATGGAATTCTTCCACTCATGTTGTTGGATAAAAAATGTAGCATCCCTAAGTTTTGCAAGGAGCCCAATTCTATTGGAATTCTTTCACTCAAATTATTGGATGACAAATGCAAACTCTCTAATTTCTGCAGTGAGCCCAATTCTCTTGGAATTCTTCCACTCAAGTTGTTGGATGACAAATCCAATCTCTCTAAGTTCTGCAACGAGCCCAATTCTCTTGGAATTCTTCCACTCAAGTTGTTCGAATGTAGATCCAGCTATTGTAAGTTCTGCAGTGAGCCCAATTCCACTGCAATTATTCCAATCAAGTGGTTGCCACCTAGAGAAAGGTCCTCTAGGTTCTATAGCAAGCCGAATTCCACTGGAATTATTCCGCTCAAGGAGTTGGAATAAAAGGAAAGATACAATAGTTGTGTACAACTGCCTGGAGCTGGAGGGATGTGACCAATCAACTTGTTCTCGTAAATGACCAATTCTTGTAGGGATGTGAAATTGCTCATAGAAGTTGTGATACTTCCAGTGAGAGAATTCTAGGATAAATCGAGATATTTCAACTTGACTAGATGACCCAATTCCATTGGTATGGTCTCGGTCAAATCATTTTCTGAAATATCCAAAGTTCGCAGTAAGGAGAGGCTGCCAAGAGATGGAGATAGAGTACCGTTGAGACGATTGTTGCTGATATTAAGCATTTCCAGCACTTTGACCTGCCCAAACTTGGCATAATTATTCCACTGAAAAGATTATATGAAAGATCCAACGTATGCAATAAGGAAAGGTTGCCCAGAGTTGGTGAAAGATTACCCTCGAAGTATCACCAAGGAAGTAATAGGGAAATAACTCTATTAGTGTTGTTCTGGCAAGAAACACCATTCCACGAGCATACCTTCATTGAATTCCCAGTTGTCCAGTTGGACAACCATCCTCCTGGATCCAATGTGATGGCCTTATTGAATGACAAAAGAAAGAACAAGAAGAGAAGAAGAAGCAAGAAGAAGAAGAGAGGCAAAACGAAATAACATAAGAAACGATGTAGAAACAAGCTGAAGAGAAAGAATAAAACTGACCACCA
Source organism: Pinus tabuliformis (assembly GCA_031772625.1). Classification (NCBI taxonomy): domain Eukaryota; kingdom Viridiplantae; phylum Streptophyta; class Pinopsida; order Pinales; family Pinaceae; genus Pinus; species Pinus tabuliformis. The sequence continues at coordinate 902,357,326 of CM062809.1, read as the reverse complement.
GTAAAGGATGAGAGCGGAAAGATTCATGACAAGGAGCTTGCTCAGCAGATTTAAGAGTTGATAGATATTATAGATATGGAAGAGGGACTAGAGCCATAAAACCAAGATGTCGACCTGAAGCCAAGTACACAATAGGTCACCGTTCAATCTCTGCCACCGCCAGCAACAGAGTTAGCTCCAAGCGAGGAAGAGGAAGTTTCTCCTCTTGATGACAATTTGGTTATGGACACGTACAATCTATCATACAATGAACTTTGGAAGAATATTGTACGTGCTTATAAGAAGCATTTTCCGGATGACCTCATATCACTTGAATTCATTAGAGAAAATGTGATAGTGGCAGACACCAGGAAGCATCTCGATGAAATTTTCATAGCCAAATTGGCCTTCCCGGGTGTAGCTAAGTCAATTATGAGTATTTGGTGGTCGAGAATAAGCAATTGGAAAAAAAATTGTGGGTTGTTAGGCAAGAGGTAGAACAGCTTCGCGTAGCAACTCAGAATGTAGCTTCTGCATAGTTCCATCTAGAGGAAATGAAGGAAGTGATACTTGCTAAAGTATCGACACTTGGAGAGACCATGTGGAACCTTTATGAGGAGCTTGTTACTATGCATATGGTAGCTGTCCACTTGCATGGATTGCAGCAAAAACGTAAAGAATTTTTCAAAACTATTAGGAATATACAAGCTTCCATCGTTGTCGTCCATGAATAGTCAATGTGATACAAAGGGGCATTTCTTTACTTGGGAAAGAAAACAAAGAAACAAGCAGAGCTGGAGAAATCAAGAGTATCAATGTTGATCCAGAACAGAAAACATCTTGCCTAGTTCATTGGTAGCATTCAGGCCTCATATTTACAGTTATACAACAATCTGGATTTCTTGGTGAACTTAGACAGGATCCCATAAGTTGGCTCACTCACTAAAGCCAAACTTAGGAACCAGGTTAGGCAGGAGATTGAAGAATACTTGGAGCATATTAGACATATTTCCACCAAGAAATATTTGGAGGTGAATAGACAGAACATGCAGAACTACATTGGTGGCCTTGTCCAAGTGAGAACAATGTTGCTCCTGCTCTAGAAGGAAGTTCAAAATAGTTCCAAATCATTGTACCTAGATTCCATGGAGGCTAATGTCTGCTTCCAGCCAGACATCATCACACAGTTTGGGGATTTCATTGCATAATACCATGCTTGGCACAGATACATGACCGAAAAACATCAAGTGGAATTTTTTGAGCTAGAATTTCTCCAAACTCAACCATGATAATAGTTTTTATTGTTAGGTTGTCTAGTTGGCTCTACCCTATTTTTTCTTATACGGGTATGAGTGTATTGTAATATTCTTTTGTAAATAATTTGTAAGTGAAATTCCAAGTGTCAATTGCGGAATATGAAGAGTCATGATGTAATGTAATTGAATAGTCATTTGTAAATACGTTGAAGAGTCATGAGGAAAGATGAAGAGTCACCCCTTTTGTTATAAATACATCCTCATAACTCATGTAAAGGGCTTTTGGGGAGCCAAGATCTTGGCTAGGCTTAGGCTTAGAATTAGGAGCTTAGGAGTTTTGTGAGAGCCTTGGCTTCTCCGTAGCATAGAGGGAGTATATTTCTTTGGAGAAGTAGGTAATCTTGACTTCACGTTGCACTATTGAGGCAAGTGGTCCGTCAATGGTATATGTGTGATTGGAACTTTCACTTTAATAAAAGCTCAGAAGCTGAACATTTTCGTGCATCTGTTGTGAATATAGTAGGACTATTCTTTTTGTATTTGCAATGTATGTTATTTAACTTAGGCTTATTCATATGAACTATTTCATTTGCATTGGTATGAATCTTGTTGAATGTGTGTTGTTGTATTATTTCATTACTATTAACTTGTGAGCTATTTCGCATATTAGCTTGTGATGTCTTTATGCTCATGTGTCTCTTTTAAGTTGTGGATTATTATAGGCTTCTAAGGGGCTCACTCATTTTCCCTTCATGTGTTAGAACCTTCATGCATCGCACTTGACTCTTCGCAGGGTCACACACTTGTTCTCACCAAAGTCACCATACATCATTCTATGCGTATTTGCAGCCAAGGCATATCATTAACACCCACTCCATCAGCAACCATGTTGTAATCCATATGGGACTCCTACACCAAACGGTGTGAGGTCTAATTGGGACTTCATATTAGGGAGATCCCCTAAATGTTGGTGGATCCAACACCGTCAACAAGGCCCTAATCATATTTTGACCCCTTAGACTCCTATATATACCAAGGAGGTATTGTCATTTGAATAATCCAAGAATTATTCATTTATATGATGTAAAAGAAGGTTTCCCCCTCAAAGAGGCTTATTTTCAAGTTGTTGATCTATCTTTTCTTTTGTTTTTGTGATCCGGTTACATAACAAAAAGTGTCGATGACATAACAAATTCATTGTGAAAAATCGGTTGTCATCGATCTATCGACGCTAATTGTTCCATCATTATTTGTACTCCTATGGTTAGTGATGTTGGTAGAGTGGCTCCAACTTCTCTCAATATTCTGAGGACCCATTTCATCGAAGTATATATGCCTTTGACAATCGACCAACCATCGCTATCATCCATCATGCGACACCAAAAGACTCCTACATCCATTGGTATTTTGATGACATGTTTCATTGAAAAATGTATGCTTTCGACAGTAGATCGACCACCCCTATTGTCAATCATGCAACACCATAAGATCTCCCTTTCATTGGTTTACTGAAGTATGATAGACATCAGAATTACGAGAAATTTGGAAAACTCTGATAATGCAACTATACCATGTTTCGTGTTTAGCAAAACCTCATTTTGTCCTTATAGCAACAAAACTTCATGGAAATAACAACAAAAGGCCATTGAAAATTGGCTCAATTTTTATTAGTGACTAATATGTAAATAATTAATCTATTGATAGAAATTTAATAACTCAATATTTTGGTCTTAAAAAGACATGGATATATTTTCATGCAACTCATCCATGAACAAACTTAATAGGCATACACACACACACATTTGTTGATACCCTTAATATTGTTGGTTTGAAGACACATACTTTCAAGCTTGATTAAAATGTGAATTACCTCAAGTACATTGTTGGTTAACATGTATGAATAAAAGATTAGAAGGGTCAACTTGCCTAATTTTGTATTGGCTTTAAGGATACTATCATTTAGCAGTTTCCTAGAGATAGAGGAATTTTAGCCCACCATGTTTTTGACTATAGGTAAATGAGTCTAAAGTTATATAAAAAGTCCAATTCCACTAGGAATATTCCACTTTAATTGTTTATGGAAAAATCAATACTTGATGACTAAGTGTAATTCCATAGATTTGAAAGGACATGACCAACAAGATTGTTAAAATAAATGTCCATTACTTATAGAGGTGCATTTTCTAAAAGAATTTCAATACTTCAACTCATAAGAATAATGAATAAGGAGAGATATTCTAACTTGACTAGATGGCCCAATTATCTTGGTATAGTTTTGTTTTAATATTTTTTGAAAGAATGATTGGTTAGATGTGTGTACAATTACAAAATATTTTGTAGTATAGACCCTATTGAGATAAAGTGTTTGGAGCACTTTCCAAATTATGGTGGAATTCTTCCTATCAAACATTTTTCTCAAAGCTGAAAAGTTCACAATAAGGAGAGGCTACCAAGAGATGGAGAGATACTACCTTCTAAATGTAATCCATAAAGGATTATTGCAAAGACTTTTAGTGTGTGTTTTGCAGGAAACAATCTTCCATGATTGTAGCTTCTTTGAGTTCTCAATTGTCTAGTTGTACAAAATCCTTGTGGATTTAATGTAATAACCTTTTTCAAATGAAATTTTTCCTCCATGTTCCTTTTATTTCTACATGATGTCAATTGACACATGAAATCCTCCAAAGTGCATTGCATCCAAACAAAATTGTAGGGTTAAAGTGAAGTACTTCCACTAGGTGTGGGGTCATAGAGATGATCATATTCCTTGTGAAATATCATAAGACAAAGAATATATTGATCTCCTTGAGAAATTAAATGTTACAACAGTTGGAATGTCCAATGATATTATTGTTTCCATTATCACAAAGCCCACAAGCATCAACATGACTTCTTTTTAAATTGATTGGTTCCATGAATTATATATCATATTTTTATTGATTTAATAATTGATTAATAATAATTAAATTTATATGAAAAAAATATGTATTAAATTAACAATTGTGAGGTGTCCAACAATTATACAGCTTGAGTGGGCCTAATGGTTAAGAGCATGTGTTTCCTCTTAAGAGGTTGTAGGTTCAAAACCAGAGGGGGGTAGAGTATGAATGCCTTTGTAGACTTAAATCGTCAATTTCAATTCATAAGTAACCATAATTTATAAAATAAATTAAAAATGGCTTATTCAAATAACCTATGAAAAGCATTTGGAAGGAGAGGAAAAGCATAAAGGAAAAAAATGTTATTTTTTCACAAAGATTCTCAACCAAGAATGTTGGTTTCTAAATGTATGAAAAAGCTCAAACATAAGAACCATATGTCACTTCATTGTGTACACTTTTCAAAATACTTAAAATATACATGTAAACTAGGAAGTAAAAAACTAAAAAAATGTGAAAAAAATCATAATTAAGTGGAGATGGAAAACATAAATAGATAACATAATAACCACTCACATTTTATTCATCAAAATATTATATATTATTTTAATTTCCAGTACATATTTGATCAAAATAGTATTATGGTTGGATAAAAGATAAGTCATTTAGGGAATCGATACACTCCATAAAATGGTTTTATTTTTGGAGGTACCATCCAATTCCATGCTTTATCCCACATAATTATTAATGTTACAACTCCACCAAAGCCAAGTCCATAGCCTAACCCTAATGCAATTAATGAGATATGTTCATCCACACGATTCAACCATCCTTGGTCATCATTGACATTTGGAGAGACTCCATCTCCTTTTTTGGTGCATGCTTGTAAAGGATACCCACATAGGCACTTGTTCCTTTGAAATGAAGCCACACTGAAACTGCCCATCTGCGTTCCTGGAGGGATTCGCCCACACAATCTGTTAAATGATACATCCAGGTATGCCAACTTAGTTAATTTAGAGAGTTCTTGAGGAATCTCTCCGCTCAAATTATTTGTAGCCAAGTCTAATTGCTCTAGAATAGATATATCACTTAGAGATGCAGGAATTTTCCCTTCCAACTGATTTCTAGATAGATTCAACAACCGCAAGTCACTCAAATTTCCCATGCTTGAGGGAATTTCTCCAATAAAATTATTGCTAGACAAATCCAAAATGGTATTTGTCAGCAACACATATGTTAGAGAATACTCATGAGCTTTAATGGTCACTTGCACATCAGTGTAAAATGTACTACTATCATTTATAGTGGGCTGGGAAGATGAAGGTATTTGAAATCCTAATAGTCTCCCTAAATTAAAAGGTATTCTCCTTGTAAAATTATTATTGGATAAATCCAACACCTGTAATTGAGGAAGATTTGTAATCCAATTAGAAATACCACCCTGAAGGTTATTATAACCCAAACTTAAAACTCGTAATGATTGAAAAGATGCATATTGTTTAGGAAGCTGGCCTATCAATTTATTTTTCCTTAAATCTAGTGCTATAAGTTGGGTGCAATTGGCTAAAGATGATGGAAGATTCCCAGAAAAATTGTTAGAATGAGCAGAGAAAACCTCCAAGGAAAATGGAAACACTATGTCTAGGGATCCACTAAGTTTGTTCTCGAACAGCTTGAGACGACTTAACTCTGTACAATTCTGTAAAGATGCGGGAATATTTCCATTCAACAAGTTTTTGGATAAATCTAATATTAATAGAGAGAAACATTCGCCAATATTCTCAGGGATTGTTCCACTAAGCTTGTTGTTAAACAACGACAACTCTGTCATGTTTGTGCAATTCCCTAGAGATGCGGGAATTCTTCCACTCAAGTTGTTGGATGACAAGTACAAACTCTCTAAGCTCTGCAGTGAGCCCAATTCTCTTGGAATTCTTCCACTCAAGTTGTTGGATGACAAATCCAAAATCGCTAAGTTCTGCAGCGAGCCCAATTCTCCTGTAATTCTTCCACTCAAGTTGTTGGATGACAAATCCAAAGTTTCTAAGCTCTGCAGCGAGCCCAATTCTCCTGGAATTCTTCCACTCAAGTTGTTGGATGACAAATCCAAACTATCTAAGTACTGCAGCGAGCCCAATTCTCCTGGAATTCTTCCACTCAAGTTGTTGGATGACAGAAGCAACCACTCTAAATTCTGTAGCGTGCCCAATTATCCTGGAATTCTTCCACTCAAGTTGTTGGATGACAAATCCAAGCACGTTAAATTCTGCAACGAGCCCAGTTCTCCTGGAATTCTTCCACTCAAGTTGTTGGATGGCAAATCCAAAGACACTAAGTTCTGCAGCGAGCCCAATTCTCCTGGAATTCTTCCACTCAAGTTGTTGAATGACAATTTCAAAAACTCTAAGCTCTGCAGTGAGCCCAATTCTCTTGGAATTCTTCCACTCAAGTTGTTAGATGACAAATCCAAATTCCCTAAGCTGTGCAGTGAGCCGAATTCCCCTGGAATTCTTCCAATCAAATAATTACCTGAAAGATCCAGCATACACAACAAGGAAAGGTTGCCCAGACTTGGCGACAGAGTACCTTTGAGACTTACTGAAGGAAGGAATAGCCTAGTGACTCGGTTAGTGCCGTTTATGCAAAAAACACCGGTCCACGAGCATACCTTCCCCGAATTCTCAGGTGTCCAGTCCGACAGCGATCCTCGTGGATCCGATGTGATGGCCTTCTTGAACGACAGAAGCACATCCACGTCCCTTTTATCCTCCATTGATGTGAGGGTGCGTTCTTTTGAAACAAAATGATGATTGTTCAACGCTAATTGTTCATCATTCATTGAACTCTTATGCTTAGTGATGTTGGTAGAGTGACTCCAACTTCTTTCAATATTCTGAGGACCCATTTTGCCGAAATATGTATGATTTTGGTGACTGGCTAACCGTCGTTATAATCCATCATGAGACACCACAAGACTCTTATATCCATTGACCTTCTCATGAAATGTTTCATTGAAACATGTATGATTTTTGGAGTAGATCGACCACCCCTGTTGTCGATCGTGAAACACTAGAAGAATGCCCTTTTTTCAGTTTACCAACGGTTGATAGACATCAAAATTATGACAAATTTGGAAAACTCTGATAATACAACTATACAAGGTTTCATTTTTAGTAAACCCTCCTTTTGTACATATAACGACAAAACTTCGTGGCAATAGAAACAAAAGGCCATTGAAAATTAGCTCAATTTTTATTAGTGACTAATAAGGAAAACATTAATACAATAATAGAAATGTAATAACTCAATATTCCAATATTAACAAGACATAGATATATTTGCATGCAACTTGTCCATGAACACACTTAATAGTTGTAGACACACACGTTTCTTGATACCCTTAAGATTGTTTGTATGAAGATAAAGACTTTCAAGCTTGATTAAAATGACATCTACCTCAAGTATGTTTCTTGTTAACATGTTTGAATAAAAAATTACAAGGGTCAGCTTGCCTAATTTTGTATTGCCTTTAAGGATACTATCAATTAGCATGTTTGAAGCAAGAAATTGTAAAAAGGAGAAGAGCAGTTTCCTAGAGATAGAGGAATTTTAGCCCAACATATTTTCGAATATAGATAAAGGATTCTAAGTTCTATAGAAAGTCAAATTGAACTAGAAATATTCCACTTTAGTTTTTTTATAGAAAAATCAATACTTCATGAGTAAGTGTAATTTCCTAGAGTTTGAAGGACGTGACCAACAAGATTGTTAAAATAAATGTCTAATACTTAGAGAGAGGTGCATTTTCTCAAAGAAGTTCAATACTTCAATTCATAAGACTAATGAATAAGGAGAGATATTCTAACTTGACTAGATGGTGCAATTATCTTAGTCTAGTCTTTGTTGAATTTGTTTGAAAGAATGATTGGTTATTATAAATACCACCCTGAAGGTTATTATAACCAACAATTAAAACTCGTAATGATTAAAAAGATGCATAATGTTTAGGAAGCTGGCCTATCAATTTATTTTCCCTTAAATATAGTTCTAGAAGTTTGGTGCAATTGGCGAAAGATGACGAAAGATTCCCGGAAAAACTATTGGAATGAGCATACAAAACCAACAAGAAAATTGGAAAGACTATGTTTAGGGGTCCGCTAAATTTGTTCTCATACATCTTGACACGACTTAACCATCTACATTTCTGTAAAGATGTGGGAATCTTTCGATTCAACAAGTTTTTGGATAAATCTAACATTGATATATAGACACATTTGCCAATATTCTCAGGGATTTTTCCACTAAGCTTGTTGTCGAACAATAACAAATCCGACATCATTATGCAATTCCCTAGAGATACAAGAATCCTTCCAATCAAGTTGTTGGATGAAAGATGTAGGTTCAATAAGTTCTGCAACGAGCCCAATTCTACTTTAATTCTTCCACTCAAGTTGTTGGATGACAAATCCAAACTCTCTAATTTCTACAGCGAGCCCAATTCTCCTATAATTACTCCATTCAAGTTGTTGGATGACAAATCCAACCTCTATAAGTTCTACAGCGAGCCCAATTCTCATGGAATTCTTCCATTCAAGTTGTTGGATAAAAAATGTAGCATCCCTAAGTTTTGCAAGGAGCCAAATTCTTCTGTAATTATTTCACTCAAATTGTTGGATGACAAATGCAAACTCTCTAATTTCTGCAGTGAGCCCAATTCTCTTGGAATTCTTCCACTCAAGTTGTTGGATGACAAATCCAACCTCTCTAAGTTCTGCAACGAGCCCAATTCTCTTGGAACTCTTCCACTCAAGTTGTTCAAATGTAGATCCAGCTGTTGTAAGTTCTGTAGTGAGCCCAATTCCACTGCAATTATTCCAATCAAGTGGTTTCCACCTAGAGATAGGTCCTCTAGGTTCTGCAGCAAGCCGAATTCCACTAGAATTATTGCACTCAAGGAATTGGAATAAAAGGAAAGATACAATAGTTGTGTACAACTGCCCAGAGCTGGAGGGATGTGACCAATCAACTTGTTCTCGTAAATGACCAATTCTTGTAGGGATGTGAAATTTCTCATAGAAGTTGTGATACTTCCAGTGAGAGAATTCTAGGATAAATCAAGATATTTCAACTTGAATAAACGACCCAATTCCATTGGTATGGTCTCGGTCAAATCATTTTCTAAAATATCCAAAGTTCGCAGTAAGGAGAGGCTTCCAAGAGATGGAGATAGAGTACCGTTGAGACAATTGTTGCTGATATTAAGCATTTCCAGTGCTTTGACCTGCCCAAACTTGGGTGGAATTATTCCACTGAAAAGATTATATGAAATATCCAATGTATGCAATAAGGAAAGGTTGCCCAGAGTTGGCGAAAGAGTACCCTCAAAGTATCGCCAAGGAAGTAATAGGGCAATAACTCTATTAGTGTTGTTCTGGCAAGAAACACCATTCCACGAGCATACCTTAATTGAATTCCCAGTTGTCTAGTTGGACAATCATCCTCCTGGATCCGATGTGATGGCCTTCTTGAATGACAAAAGAAAGAAGAAGAAGAGAAGAAGAAGCAGGAAGAAGAAGAGAGGCAAAGTGAAATAACATAAGAAACGATGCAAAAACAAGCTGAAGAGAAAGAATAAAACTGACCACCAGTAGAGGAGGAGAGCAGAAAGATTCATGACAAGGAGATTGCTCAGCAGATTTAAGAGTTGATAGATATTATAGATATGGAAGAGGGACTAGAGCCATAAAATCAAGATGTCGACCTGAAGCCAAGTACACAATAGGTCACCATTCAATCTCTGCCACCGCCAGCAACAAAGTTAGCTCCAAGCGAGGAAGAGGAAGTTTCTCCTCTTGATGACAATTTGGTTAGGGATACGTACAATCTATCGTAGAATGAACTTCGGAAGAATATTGTACATGCTTATAAGAAGAATTTTCCGGATGACCTCGTATCACTTAAATTCATTAGAGAAAAGGTGATAGTGGCAGACACCAGGAAGAATCTCGATGAAATTGTCATAGCCAAATTGGCCTTCGCAGGTGTAGCTAAGTCAATCCTGAGTATTTGGTGGTCGAGAATAAGCAATTGGAAAAAAAATTGTGGGTTGTTAGGCAAGAGGTAGAATAGCTTCGCGTAGCAGCTCAGAATGTAGCTTCTGCATAGTTCCATCTGGAGGAAATGAAGGCAGCGATACTTGCTAAAGTATCGACACTTGGAGAGACCATGTGGAACCTCTATGAGGAGCTTGTTACTATGCATATGGTAGCTGTCCACTTGCATGGATTGCAGCAGAAATGTAAAGAATTTTTCAAAACTATTAGGAATATACAAGCTTCCATCGTTGTCGTCCATGAATAGTCAATGTGATACAAAGGAGCATTTCTTGACTTGGGAAAGAAAACAAAGAAATAAGCAGAGCTGGAGAAATCAAGAGTATCAATGTTGATCCAGAATAGAAAACATCTTGCCTAGTTCATTGGTAGCATTCAGGCCTCGTATTTACGGTTATACAATAGTCTGGATTTCTTGGTGAACTTAGACAGGATCCCATAAGTTGGCTCACTCACTAAAGCCAAACCCAAGAACCAGGTTAGGCAGGAGATTGAAGAATACTTGGAGCAGCTTAGACATATTTCCACCAAGAAATATTTGGAGGTGAATAGACAAAACATGGAGAACTACATTGGTGGCCTTGTCCAAGTGAGAACAATGTTGCTCCTGCTCTAGAAGGAAGTTCAAAATAGTTCCAAATCATTGTACCTAGATTCCATGGAGGCTAAATTCTGCTTCCAGCTAGACATCATCGCACAGTTTGGGGATGTCATTGCATAATACCATGCTTGGCACAGATACATGACCGAAAAACATCAAGTGGAATTTTTTGAGCTAGAATTTCTCCAAACTCAATCATGATAATTATTTTTCTTGTTAGGTTGTTTAGTTGGCTCTACCCTATTTTGTCTTATACGGGTATGAGTGTATTGTAATATTCTTTTGTAAATAATTTGTAAGTGAAATTCCAAGTGTCAATTGCGGAATATGAAGAGTCATGATGTAATGTAATTGAATAGTCATTTGTAAAGAAGTTGAAGAGTCATGAGGGAAGTCGAAGAGTCACCCCTTTTGTTATAAATACATCCTCATAACTCATGTAAAGGGCTTTTGGGGAGCCAAGCTCTTGGCTAGGCTTAGGCTTAGAATTAGGAGCTTGGGAGTTTTGTGAGAGCCTTGGCTTCTCCGTAGCATAGAGGGAGTATATTTATTTGGAGGAGTAGGTGATCTTGACTTCACGTTCCACTATTGAGGCAAGTGGTCCGTCAATGGTATATGTGTGATTGGAACTTTCACTTTAATAAAAGCTTAGAGGCTGCACATTTTAGTGCATCTGTTGTGAATATAGTAGGACTATTCTTGTTGTATTTTCAATGTATGCTATTTAACTTAGGCTTATGCATATGAACTATTTCATTTGCATTGGTATGAATCATGTTGAATGTGTGTTGGTGTATTATTTCATTACTATTAACTTGTGAGCTATTTCGCATATTAGCTTGTGACGCCTTTATGCTCATGTGTCTCTTTTAAGTTGTGTATTATTATAGGCTTCTAAGGGGCTCACTCATTTTCCCTTCGTGTGTTAGAACCTTCATGCATCGCACTTGACTCTTCGCAGGGTCACACACTTGTTCTCACCAAAGTCACCATACATCATTCTATGTGTATTTGCAGCCAAGGCATATCATTAACACCCACTCCATCAGCAACCATGTTGCAATCCATATCGGATTCCTACACCAAACGGTGTGAGGTCTAATTAGGACTTCATATTAGGGAGATCCCCTGAATGTTGGTGGATCCAACATCGTCAACAAGGCCCTAATCATATTTTGACCCCTTAGACTCCTATATATACCAAGGAGGTATTGTCATTTGAATAATCCAAGAATTATTCATTTATGTGATGTAAAAGAAGGTTTCCCCCTCAAAGAGGCTTATTTTCAAGTTGTTGATCTATTTTTTCTTTTGTTTTTGTGATCCGGTTACATAACAAAAAGTGTCAATGACATAAGAAATTCATTGTAAAAAATCGGTTGTCGTCGATCTATCGACGCTAATTATTCCATCATTATTTGTACTCCTACGGTCAGTGATGTTGGTAGAGTGGCTCCAACTTCCCTCAATAACCTGAGGACCCATTTCATTGAAGTATGTATGCCTTTGGTAATCGACCAACCATCGTTATCATCCATCATGTGACACCACAAGACTCCTACATCCATTGGTATTCTGATGATATGTTTCATTGAAAAATGTATGCTTTCGACAGTAGATCGACCAACCCTATCGTCGATCATGCAACACCATAAGATCTCCCTTTCATTGGTTTACTGAAGTATGATAGACATCGGAATTATGACAAATTTGGAAAACTCCGATAATGCAACTATACCATGTTTCATGTTTAGCAAAACCTCATTTTGTCCTTATAGCAACAAAACTTCATGGAAATAACAACAAAAGGCCATTGAAAATTGGCTCAATTTTTATTAGTGACTAATATGTAAAGCATTAATATAATGATAGAAATTTAATAACTCAATATTTCGGTCTTAAAAAGACATGGATATATTTTCATGCAACTCGTCCATGAACAAACTTAATAGGCATACACACACACATTTGTTGATACCCTTAATATTGTTGGTTTGAAGACACATACTTTCAAGCTTGATTAAAATGTGAATTACCTCAACTATGTTGTTGGTTAACATGTATGAATAAAAGATTAGAAGGGTCAACTTGCCTAATTTTGTATTGGCTTTAAGGATACTATCATTTAGGAGTTTCCTAGAGATAGAGGAATTTTAGCCCACCTTGTTTTTGAATATAGATAAACAAGTCTAAAGTTATATAAAAAGTCCAATTCAACTAGAAATATTCCACTTTAATTGTTTATGGAAAAATCAATACTTGATGACTAAGTGTAATTCCCTAGATTTGAAAGGACGTGACCAACAAGATTGTTAAAATAAATTTCCATTACTTATAGAGGTGCATTTTCTAAACGAATTTTAATACTTCAACTCATAAGACTAATGAATAAGGAGAGATATTCTAACTTGACTAGATGGCCCAATTATTTTGGTCTAGTTTTGTTTTAATATTTTTTGAAAGAATGACTGGTTAGAAGTGTGTACAATTACAAAATATTTTGTAATATAGACCCTCTTGAGATAAAGTGTTTGGAGCACTTTCCAAATTATGGTGGAATTCTTCCTATCAAACATTTTTCTCAAAGCTGAAAAGTTCAAAATAAGGAGAGGCTACCAAGAGATGGAGAGATACTACCTTCTAAATGTAATCCATAAAGGATTATTGGAAAGACTTTTAGTGTGTTTTTTGTAGGAAACAATCTTCCATGATTATAGCTTCCTTGATTTCTCAATTGTCTAGTTGTACAAAATCCTTGTGGATTTAATGTAATAACCTTTTTCAAATGAAATTTTTTCCTCCATGTTCCTTTTATTTCTACATGATGTCAATTGACACATGAAATCGTCCAAAGTGCATTGCATCCAAACAAAATTGTAGGGTTAAAGTGAAGTACTTCCACTAGGTGTGGGGTCATAGAGATGATCATATTCCTTGTGAAATATCATAAGACGAAGAATATATTGATCTCCTTGAGAAATTAAATGTTACAACAGTTGGAATGTCCAATGATATTATTGTTTCCATTATCACAAAGCCCACAAGCATCAACATGACTTCTTTTTAAATTGATTGGTTCCATGAACTATATATCATATTTTTATTGATTTAATAATTGATTAATAATAATTAAATTTAAATGCAAAAAATATGTATTAAATTAACAATTGTGAGGTGTCCAACAATTATACAACTTGAGTGGGCCTAATGGTTAAGAGCATGTGGTTCCTATTAAGAGGTTGTAGGTTCAAAACCAGAGGGGGTTAGAGTATGAATGACTTTGTAGACTTAAATCATCAATTTCAATTCATAAGTAACCATAATTTATAAAATAAATTAAACGTGGCTTAATCAAATAACATATGAAAAACATTTGGAAGGAGAGAAAAAGCATAAAGGAAAAAAAATGTTAATTTTTCACAAAGATTCTCAACCAAGAATGTTGGTTTCTAAATGTATGAAAAAGCTCAAACATAAGAACCATATGTCACTTCATTGTGTACACTTTTCAAAATACTTAAAATATACATGTAAACTAGGAAGTAAAAAACTAAAAAAATGTGAAAAAAATCATAATTAAGTGGAGATGGAAAACATAAATAGATAACATAATAACCACTCCCATTTTATTCATCAAAATATTATATATTATTTTAATTTCCAGTGCATATTTGATCAAAATAATGGTTGGATAAAAGATAAGTCATTTAGGGAATCGATACACTCCATAAAATGGTTTTATTTTTGGAGGTACCATCCAATGCCATGCTTTATCCCACATAATTATTAATGTTACAACTCCACCAAAGCCAAGTCCTACCCCTAACCCTAATGCAATTAATGAGATATGTTCATCCACACGACTCAACCATCCTTGGTCATCACTGACATTTGGAGAGACTCCATCTCCTTTTTTGGGGGTAGCTTTATTGCACGCTTGTAAAGGATACCCACATAGGCACTTGTTCCTTTGAAATGAAGCCACACTGAAAAGTGTCCATCTGCGTTCCTTCAGGGATTCGCCCACACAATCTATTAAATGATACATCCAGGTATGCCAACTTAGTTAATTTAGAGAGTTCTTGAGGAATCTCCCCGCTCAAATTATTTGTAGCCAAGTCTAATTGCTCGAGAGTAGATATCTCACTTAAAGATGCAAGAATTTTTCCTTCCAAGTGATTTCTAGATAGATTCAACAATCGCAAGGCACTCAAATTTGGCATGTTTGAGGGAATTTCTCCAATAAAGTTATTATTGGATAAATCCAACCCCTGTAATTTAGGAAGATTTGTGATCCAACCAGAAATACCACCCTGAAGGTTATTATAACCCAAACTTAAAACTCGTAATGATTGAAAAGATACACACTGTTTAGGAAGCTGGCCTATCAATTTATTTTTTCTTAAATCTAGTGCTATAAGTTGGGTGCAATTGGCTAAAGATGATGGAAGATTCCCAGAAAAACTGTTAGAATGAGCAGAGAAAACCTCCAAGGAAATTGGGAACACTATGTCTAGGGATCCACTAAGTTTGTTCTCGAACATCATGACACTATTTAACCGTGCACAATTATGTAAAGATGCGGGAATATTTCCATTCAACAAGTTTTTGGATAAATCTAATGGCAGTTGTCTATAACACGACTTTTTGAAAGTCTTTTCGGCGGGTTTTTCCGGTCGAAATCTGGCAGGAATTTATTGGAATCTCAAGTTTGATAGCTAGTTTCTGCACAATGAAAGCGTCCCAGGGGTTTTCGAGGGTGCTGAATCCAAATATGTAGTTAAAAAACCATTTTAACTGCAAGAAATCAAGATTTAACCTCAATTTCTTCACCGGAATCTCCAAAAAATCGCATTATAGACAACTCCAATCTAATGTGTATAGAAAGACACATTCGCCAATATTCTCGGGATTGTTCCACTAAGCTTGTTGTCGAACAACAACAAATCTGTCAGGGTTGTGCAATTCCCTAGAGATGCGAGAATTATTCCACTTAAATTGTTGCATGACAAATCCAAAACCTCTAATCTCTGCAGCGAACCTAAGTCTCCTGGAATTCTTCCACTCAAGTTGTTGGATGACAAATCCAAATCCTCTAAGTACTGCAGCGAGCCCAATTCTCCTAGAATTCTTCCACTCAAGTTGTTGGTTGACAAATTTAAACCCCGTAAGTTCTGCAGCGAGCCCAATTCTCTCGGAATTCTTCCAATCAAATAATTAGCCGAAAGATCCAACGCACCCAACAAGGAAAGGTTGCCCAGCGTTGGCGAGAGAGTACCTTCGAGACATAGTGAATGAAGTTTACGGCAGCCACTCTGTTAATGCCGTCTATGCAGGAAACACCATACCACGAGCATACCTTCCCCGAATTCTCAGGTGTCCAGTCCGACAGCGATCCTCGTGGATCCGATGTGATGGCCACGTCCACGTCCACGTCCCTTTTATCCTCCATTAATGTGAGGGTGCGTTCTTTTGAAACAAAATGATGATGATGGGGCTCCCCTAATGAATTGAACGTTGTGGCGGCCGCATTGTCCAATGCTGCCAACACTATCAAAAAGCAGACAATGGCTCTATCCATGGTGCTCTCTCTCTCCCTGCCCAATGCTTTGCCTATGAATTTACTAAATATAGAGGAATTGGTTCCGTTTTATAGCAATTGCAAAGAGTCGTAGAAATTGGTTGGCGTGATGAGTGGGTGAACACACAGGTGATTTCGGGATTTGATATTGTGGAACGCGTGGAATCAAATTCCGTGGAAATAATATGATTAAGGTTACCACCTACAAACAAATGACTATGTGGAAGAATCGTGAGTTAGATCTACATGGTTGGATATGGTAGCTAAACCTTAATCTTCCCAAAGAAAACTCATGTATGTGAATAGACAAGGAAAATAAGCATTGGAATCACTTGCAATAATTGCTTTTAAAGTGCCTCCAGAATCACGCCATGAGCTCCAGAAATTTTCACACAGAATCCTAAAATATTTAACATCCAAATTCTGATGTCCAATTGGTAAAGCTTTCTGTGCCAGCAATGCTTTATGAACCGTCTCACATTTGTTACGTATTTGTGAATATTCACAACACAAACCCAACAGCAATGTTAAGATACACACAATAATTCTAGGTCTTAGCAGGTCAAGACATGTGTGCATTTTGGAGGCAGATAATGAGAATTTTGTCAGAGTTTTATTGTTTTTTACCATTGGATAACAGGTGGCATAGTTGAGTTTACTGTTAGGATTTTATTCCTAAAATCTTGTTGCCAAAATTGCAGTTTTTGCAAAGTTATGAGTTCCTGACTTTGAATTCAACTACTGTCTAAGAAGCAGACCGTAGTGCAAGAGAGGATTGGCAAAAGAGATATAAGAATGTAGAACAAGCATAGAAGGACCAAAACTTAATTGATAAGACATTGGAGCAGGCAGCATTTCACAGGCATTTGTTTTCAAGCCTACAAGTTGTACGCCAGTTTGCAAAACCTGTTCACTTTCAAAACATTAAGGTTTGTTCTTCTATTTGAAATATAAAAAATATGGAAAACTTTCCGTCATCATCTGCATGTCAAACCATCAAACTCTGTCCATGTCAACTCACTTGCAAGACACACCAACATAACGATTTATATTTATAATGTTATACCAGCTTCATTTTTGCTTTGCAAGAATTAGACAGGGGATTGGCTTAATTTTCAGAGGCAGGAAAAGGAATTAGACTGAAAGAAATCAGGCAAACAAACGTAAACAGAGAAGTGAGAAATCGTTGTGCAAAATCAAAATTGTTGCCTGTTTTCAAAACGGAAGAAAGATACAATGGTAACTGAATTCAGCTGGTTTTATAGGAAAAATAAGGGCACATTGTTGAAGAGTTTAAAATCTCAAGCGGATGTATTAAGCATCAGTTTGTGAATAATATCTTTATCTGGGTAGACAAAACAGTAAAAAAGTCATTTCAGTTGTGCTATAATAGTAACTTAGATAGTAGTATCAAGATATGAAACTAGGTGATAGTCCTGGTTTATATATATATAACAACGAAAAATCCTCTAACAGCAGTAAAGTTAAATTGCCAATCAAACAGGAATAAAGTTTAAATAATCAAGAAAGCATATATATAACTGAATGAATTCAAGTGGGAATTAATTTTGAATCAAAATTATAAGACTCTATATCTGCTCTGTGGCTGAATCAAAATTATAAGACTCTATATCTGCTCTGTGGCTAATGTACAAGTGCAGCTTTATCATACTGCTATGAAAAAATTGTGTTGTGCCGATACAACAAAGTTAAATTGCCAATCAAACAGGAATAAAGTTTAAACAATCAAGAAAGCATATATATAACTGAATGAATTCAATTGGGAATTAATTTTGAATCAAAATTATAAGACTCTGTATCTGCTTTGTGGCTAGTGGCTAATGTACAATTGCAGCTTTATCATACTCCTATGACAAAATTGTGTTGTGCGCATAAAACAACAGGAACAGTGAGCTGCTACTGAAGGATTGTTAGAGGTACACTTATCATCAAAAGAATAAAAAGTTTCTCCAAGTACTAGTTCGTTTTTTGAATGACAGAATCACCGTCAACAATGCTCTCTTATGGTGTAATTAAGTGGAGATGGAAAACATAAATAGATAACATAATAACCACTCGCATTTTATTCATCAAAATATTATATATTATTTTAATTTCCAGTACATATTTGATCAAAATAATATTATGGTTGGATAAAAGATAAGTTATTTAGGGAATCGATACACTCCATAAAATGGTTTTATTTTTGGAGGTACCATCCAATGCCATGCTTTATCCCACATAATTATCACTGTTACAACTCCACCAAAGCCAAGTCCATAGCCTAACCCTAATGCAATTAATGAGATATGTTCATCCACACGATTCAACCATCCTTGGTCATCATTGACATTTGGAGAGACTCCATCTCCTTTTTTGGTGCATGCTTGTAAAGGATACCCACATAGGCACTTGTTCCTTTGAAATGAAGCCACACTGAAAGTGCCCATCTGCTTTGTTTCAGGGATTCGCCCACATAGTGTGTTAAATGATACATCGAGGTATGCCAACATAGTTAATTTACAGAGTTCTTGAGGAATCTCTCCACTCAAATTATTTTTAGACAAGTCTAATTGCTCTAGACTAGATATCTCACTTAGAGATGCAAGAATTTTTCCTTCCAAGTGATTTCTAGATAGATTCAACAACCGCAAGCCAATCAAATTTGCCATGCTTGAGGGAATTTCTCCAATAAAATTATTGCTAGACAAATCCAAAATGGTATTTGTCAGCAACACATATGTTAGAGAATACTCATGACCTTTAATGACCACTTGCACATCAGTGTAAAATGTACTACTATCAGTAAGCTGGGAAGATGAAGGTATTTGAAATCCTAATAGTCTCGATAAATTAAAAGGTATTCTCCCTCTAAAATTATTATTGGATAAATCCAACACCTGTAATTTAGGAAGATTTGTGATCCAATTAGAAATACCACCCTGAAGGTTATTATAACCCAAACTTAAAACTCGTAATGATTGAAAAGATGCATATTGTTTAGGAAGCTGGCCTATCAATTTATTTTTCCTTAAATCTAGTGCTATAAGTTGGGTGCAATTGGCTAAAGATGTTGGAAGATTCCCAGAAAAATTGTTAGAATGAGCAGAGAAAACTTCCAAGGAAATTGGAAACACTATGTCTAGGGATCCACTAAGTTTGTTCTCGAACAGGTTGAGACGACTTAACTGTGGACAATTCTGTAAAGATGCGGGAATATTTCCATTCAACAAGTTTCTGGATAAATCTAATGTTGATAGACAAACACATTTGGAGATTGTTCCACTAAGCTTGTTGTCAAACAACGACAACTCTCTCATGCAGAGATAACTTCGACCTGCGGGACCTATTCCACTGTAGTTGAATCTGACGTATAACTGATCTGGGATGAATAAGTTCTGCGTTGTGCTCTGCCCTGAGAACAATTCTCTTGGAATTCTTCCACTCAAGTTGTTGGATGACAAATCCAAAGTAGATAAGCTCAGTGAGCCCAATTCTCCTGGAATTCTTCCACTCAAGTTGTTGGATGACAAATCCAAATACATTAAATTTTGTAGTGAGCCTGATTCTCCTGGAATTCTTCCACTCAAATTGTTGGCTGACAAATCCAACCACGCTAAATTCTGTAGCGAGCCCAATTCTCCTGGAATTCTTCCACTCAAATTGTTGGATGACAAATCCAAACTCGATAAGAAGGAAAGGTTGCCCAGAGTTGGCGAGAGTTTACCTTCGAGACTTAGTCCAGGAAGGCTTAGGTCAGCGACTCTGTTAGTGCCGTTTATGCAGGAAACACCATTCCACGAGCATACGTTCGCCGAATTCTCAGCTCTCCAGTCCGACAGCGATCCTAGTGGATCCGATGTGATGGCCTTCTTGAACGATAGAAGCGCCTCCACGTCCCTTTTATCCTCCATTGATGTGAGGGTGCGTTCTTTTGAAACAAAATGATGATGATGATGGGGCTCCCTTAATGAATTGAACGTTGTGGCAGCCGCATTGTCCAACGCTGCCAACACTATCAAAAAGCAGACAATCATGGCTTTATCCATGGCGCTCTCTCTCTCTGTGTCCAATGCTTTGCCTATGAATTCAGTACATATACATATCCCTTTTATAGCAATTGCAAAGAGTCGTAGAAATTGGTTGGCGTGATGAGTGGGTGAACACAGAGGCGGAACGCGTGGAATCAAATTCCGTGGAAAATTGGCGTGGAAGATATAATTTCAGGTATTGAGTGGAAGACAAGTCATGGATTTTCAAAATCATTATTTTGCTCTGAGGAGTGCATCCCGATGTTTTTGGGTGTCTCCATCCCAACTTAAATTAAACAGGGCGGATTAAAAAGAAGTGGAAAATATAAATTTTTAAACGATATCATGATTTATAAAATTAGGAAGAATTTATAAAAGTAGGAAGAATTATTAAATCTCCTAAAAAGTAGGAAGAACAGAGGGTGGGTTCGAAATGATGATTTTGATATAACTTTAAAAGAAGGTAAATCAATAAATCATTAACCATGATTTGGGGATTTGATTGTGGGGCAAATGAGTGGAACGCGTGGAAAATTGACGTGATGAAGTGGGGGAACAGAGAGGTGCGGAAAGTCTTTGGTAATTTGATTTGGGGCGGAATTGTGAAAGTCTTTTCACTTAATTTAATTTGAGGTAAATAGGGTCAGCTTTCACGTATCATTATTTTGCTTTGACGAGTGCATCCCGATGTTTTTGGGTGTCTCCATCCCAACTTCAATTAAACACGGCGGATTAAAAAGGAGTGGAAAATATATTAATTTTTAAACACTCCTCCATTTTGCAATTCGACGATATCATGATTCATAAAAGTAGGAAGAATTTATAAAAGTAGGAAGAATTATTAAATCTCCTAACAAGTAGGATGATGAGAGGGTGGGTTCGAAATGATGATTTTGATATAACTTTAAAAGAAGGTAAATCAATAAATCGTTAACCATGATTTCGGGATTTGATTGGGGCAAATGAGTGGAACGCGTGGAAAATTGACGTGATGAGTGGGGGAACAGAGAGGTGCCAAAGTCTTGGAAGAATTATTAAATCCTAAAAAGTAGGATGAATTTTTAAATGAAGAGAGGGTGGGTTCGAAATGATGATTTTGATATAACTTTAAAAGAGATAAATCAATAAATCATTAACCATGATGATTGTGGGGCAAATGAGTGGAACGCGTGGAAAATTGAGGTGATGAGTGGGGGAACAGAGAGGTGTGAAAGTCTTTGGGCGGAATTGTGAAAGTCTTTTCGCTTAATTTCACGTATCATTATTTTGCTTTGACGAGTGCATCCCAACCTAGATTAAAAAGAAGTGGAAAATATATTAATTTTTAATCATGATTCATAAAATTAGGAAGAATTTTTATCAAGAAGAAGCATTATATTACCAAGTGTCTAATGTTTAGAAATGTTGTGTTAATAAACGGCAACGCATCATATAATTCGTTGGTCGAACGTAAGTGGGAAAGTTAATAACGTGCAGTCTCAACCGCAAAAAAATTTAAGAAAAATTTAGAAAAATAAGAAGAATTATTAAATCCTAAAAAGTAGGAAAAATTTATATCCTAATTTAAGAAATTGTTATATCTTAAAAAGGAAGATGAATTTTTAAATGAGTGGGGCAACATAGAGGTGAGTTGTAGAAATTGGCGTGATGAGTGGGGAAACAGAGAGGTGATTTCCGGAACGCGTGAAATCAAATTCCGTGGAAAATTGGTGGAACGCGGGGAAGATATAGCGTAAGATATGAGTGGAAGATATGTCATGGTTTTTCAAAATCATTATTGTGCTTTGACCAGTGCTCTATTTTGAATTATAATACATATTTTGAAGTGGAAAATATATATTAATTTTTAAACACTGCTCCATTTTGCCATTCGACAATCATGATTTCATAAAATTAGGAAGAATTTATAAATCGATAAATCATAGTTTTGTTATATCCTAAAAAGTATGAAGAATTTTTAAATCAATAAATCATAGTTTTGTTCGAAATCTTGATTTTATTATAACTTTGACAAAAAGGTAAACTTGTAAATCATGGTTTCCAGATCATGATTAACCCATTCTCAATCTATATTTCCTACCAATTTTCCTTAACGTGAAGGATTTTTGCAACCGCATTCGTTTCCTTAATCAGCAGATTGAAACTACAATGAATTTTTAATGGATTAATAGAATGAGAGCAGAGTTAAAACATTACCATGAAGATGAGACAATTTTGAAGCAATAGCTAGGTATGATAATGATAAAATGTCTATCAAAGATTAATTTGAAGTTATCTTACACCAATCATACAAGGATTTTTATTAATGGGCTATTTACAGGATTGCAAGATAGAAAAATGATTTTGACTCAAATTAATCTTAGTAATAAAAATAAGTTTAGTTGGTTCGAAATATCGACCTCATTCTAACAATGTAGGCTGATTTCTAGACATTATCAAAATCGTTATAGATCACAAAAGTAAAAAATCAAGCAAAGATAAGTTTATTGATAGCAAGGAGCACTTAATCAATCGTGGGGAAGATAAGCTTATTGATAGCAAGGAGCATTAAATCGATATAGGGGAACAATTTGTATTTAAAAGATAAAATTGTTTAGGATGTAAAGCAGGTTTAAATTACCATATTGATTGTGACATTGCAAGTTAAAAGAAAGTTGTAAATGGTTGAATTTAGGCTTCTGTGATCCATATCGAGTTTATAGAGAAGAGTTTTCGGTGAAAATCACATCGTAATTCATTTGTCAACGTGTTTCGAACCAACAAGTACGGTTCATCCTCAGGAAATCTTATTTGAAATTTTATATTTGATAAATTTATTAAAATTTATATGGATAATATTTCAAAATCCAAATGATAAAATTGTTTTGTTTTATGAATGTGAGGACTTTTGGATATATACTTCATTTAATAGGTGAAGTTTAAACCTTTTATATTTTTATCCTTTTTCATTGGAATCTACTGATACAATTTTTGGTCATATCATAATTTCATGTTGTCTAAATTGCATTCTTGAATCTATAAATAGATTCATCATTCTAAAATCCCCTTGGGCACTCAGATTATATAAACTCAACAACTAAAATATACAATTCCAACACATTCTAGCGGATTTTTAAGTAAGTTTAACCAAAACAATATGTTGGAAAAAGAGTCAAATTATAGAATACTTAGACTATGATCATTGAATGAATTTAAATGTTCTACTATTTAACACTTTTTTCTAGCAATCTCACCAAAACCCAACTATAGAAGAATGGTTAGAATTACAATTTTACATTATTCTATTTGCATTTTTAATTGCAAAAATGCATTCAATGACGTCAAAAACCCTCATAACCCCAAATTGTGCAATCTAAACGATTGAAAACTATGATTCTAATATTTTGTAACTAGATTTTGCACAAAAATGATTGCAAAAACGTGACCATAAATGGTTGAATTTGTAGCACGTTTATACTATGCTATACTTCACCTAGTTGGCCACTTTATCAAGTCTCTTCTCGCTACATGGGACAACACTGACATGAAATTGAAAGCCATATTTTATAATTATGTTCATGTGTGGCATATAAATATAGTGACCTTGTGACAATGTTTCTCCTTATCAAAGATGGCTAGGATTTTGTTTTAACTACACGTTTGCTAAAGTTGACGTTCTAATTTTCTTTACGTATTTTTTCAACATGTCTTGATGCTTTCAAGTACATTTAGCAATGTGTTTGGGAACATATATATTGTTTAGTGATGTAGTTGGTTTTGCCTACTCTAACATCTGCCATTAGGGTTCGCATCCCAGGATGCAACAACGGGTTTGCATGGGTTTATGGAGGAGAAGTTTTGTCACCATATTCTCATGGTTTGGAGCAATTTAGTTCCTTGTACTTGAGATTTATGTTATATGTAGTGGATTTTTCTTTGAGTTCTGTGTGTAGTGGATCTGTTTGTGTTGGGAGTGTAGGAAAAGGATGATTATGGTTTCTAGTTTATGTTGTGTTGGTTTTTTATGTCCTTTTTGGTAATCCATTCAATCCATCAAATTCAAAATGTTAGTTTATGATGGTGGAGATGTGAATTGTGGTTTTGTGATGGTGGGTGCATTTGATGATTAATGTTATATTTTTATTACTATGGATGCTTCGAGACTTAACTCAAAAGAAATAAACCACATATGCCTAAAATCCATATATATTTTTAATGGTTTTGTCTCTGTGTTTTGCCAAAATTGGAGATCTTTATGTTGGGAATGTAGGTTGAGCATATCTGTGACTGTTGGTTTATGTTGCAATAGTTTTTTGTGTTCTTGTGGTCAACATTCTCCCTTCATTTCATCTTATAAACAAATTTTTACTCTTAATTTGTTTGATAGAGGTGTCTCTCATGGGGTTGTCATGGTGAGTGTCTTAGATTTTCCTACTATGGTTTAGACATTTTTTTTTTTATATCTGTGTTGGCTAACTCTACCAATGTTGACATCTTATGTGGGGATTTTCATTCAAGGACATAGTGGTGGGATGACTTGGTTTCCTAGAGGGGAATTTTCATTGTCATATTGTAGTGGTTTCAAAGTAGTTTAATTATTTGTACATAAGGTTTAATTATATATTGTCAATGGTTTTCTTCCTACCTATATGGTATTCTACTTGCAGTAGAGCTTTTTTCGTAAGGAATGTAGCATATGGGTGTCAGTTTTTTCTTTCTCATGGTCTAAAAAACAATGGTTTATTGTTCATTTATATGGTGAATGTGATTCTCTTGGTGTTTATGGTGGTGGTTGTTATAGATTTTTTTTTATGGTTTTGGATTTTGGGGTGGCATATTGTTCTTGGTGTTCCAGTGGGAATTTAGCTTTCATGTGTGGTTCTAGGTGTTTCATATTTGTTCTTTGGTCTTGGAAAAATAGAATGTGATGGAGGAGGTTTTGTGTGTTTTATTTGTTATGTGAACAATGATGAGAACTCATCATTTGACTAGATTCAATATTCTTTTAAATTTGTTTGTAATTTTCAAAACATTGTTGTAATTGGGTATTTTGAATGTCTCTCTATAAGAGCTTTTATAATTTCAGTTAGTAGCTAGTTGTTAGTGGAGATCTTGGTGCATTGTTTCGGATTTTCCTCCTTTTGTTGTGCTCCATTTATAGTTGGGTTATGGTGGACATGAGTGCCAAGGTTTTTATGTGTGATCATAGTAGGGAAATTTAGTGACTTTGTTGTGATGTTCCTCCCTATTATACATGATCTAATTATTTTTTTTAACTATATGAGCACTAAAGGGAAAGGTCTATTCTACTACAAGATTTTATTCACTTTGGCAACATGTTTATGGGGTAGGAAAATACACTAAACATTTTGTGACATTTATCCATGGCCCAGTTTAAATCCATTGGTGATGTTTCTTGGCACTTTAAACTACATTTAATGTCAAGATTGCATGATTTTAACATGGGGTCCTCTTCGTTGGTTCCACTCATGCCAAGGTATTATATTGGGATTTGTGTACCATGATGTGGTAAGACATTCTTTGTCTTCTATATTCTGCTATAGGGGCTTGGTGACATTTCACATTTTGTTTACATTTTTGGGTGTTCTAGATATGGAATTTGGTGTTTGGGTTGTATATAATGGTGGGTTGTGTGCCTATCATAGATAAGTTAGTTAAGTTTGGTATTGTATCTGTTGTTTTCGATTTCCAAGGTTTGGTATTTTTCCTTTGAACTCTTCAAAATATATAGTTTGGCTTGTTTGGTGGTTTGTTATGAAATAGTGTCACCATGGTTATTAATTTACTTGGTGAGCATTATTGTGGTGAATTATGTGAAGGCTTATAATGTACTTTCATTGAATTTTAATATTTTTTCTATTATTTGATGTGCACAATATGGCCACCCAACATCTCATTTTCTCTTCTAGTTGTGTTACATTTTAAATACTTAACTATTATTATGTCCCTAGATAAGATGGTTATCCAATATTCTTTTTTGTTTGGATACCTTACTAATTTTTTCCCTCAAAACATACTACTACTACTAATAATAACAATAATAAAGAAGAAAAGATATAATAAATAAAGTAGAATGGTAATAGTTATAATAATATAGCTACTTATTGAATAAACGAGAAAACACAAAATAAGATGGTTTTGTGGGAAAAGAAAAAGTGTGATAGAGGCACAATTACATAATGGAAAGTGGATCCTAGGGATTGGGTTCTCTATTTTGGATGTATTCTTTATAAGAAAGGAGAAGGAGAAAAACATATCATTTATTTTTCTTGGGGCAATTAAGAACAAGGCTAAGGAAAGTTCACGTAGTAGTTGATTGAAGGATTGGGGGTAGTCAGCTACAAAAATATATGGTGCATCTCATCATATGGTTGGGTGGAGAGTTTCCACCCACAAATTGGTTGTGGTTATTAGGATTATGAAGGTGAAATGGCCCTTGAAATTGTTAGTAAGTTGGTTTCTCATCTCGCAAATATGCTTCTACTACTAACTACTCATGTCAATTATAAAATTGGTATTAATAAATATTTATTTTATCAATTCATGTTATGAATTATTATGTATAGATTGTTCTTGTATTTTCTACCATTACATATGGTATCATATCCATAGATACAACCTTCTGGACCTATGGATCCCCCCACTCTACAAAAATAGGTTTACACACAAAAAAATGACCTTTGAACCAATAGATTTGAATATTGTTTTTTGAATTTTATTTTTATTTTCCAACAGGTTTGTGGTTGGAGATTTTGTTCACTCGTAGTTATTTTAGAATTGTTTTCACTTTCAATCTTTGAGGATTTCATTATAGTGAGTTTGTTTGGATACATACATAATTTGAGGTGAATAGGGCATTGTGTGTCGACTCAAAGGATTATGTGTGGCCTCACTTAGAACACTAGTAGAGTTTAAATAAAACTTTTAAGTCAAGCATATTAGCTCTCAAGTCTATTGCTCTATAGCTTCAAATCATGACTATGTACATCTCTAAAGTAAATTTTGATCTGTGTGTGTAGACTATGTGGAAGTAACCTCCAATAGATACTCTATAATTCATTGATTCTCTCTCCTATTTTATTTGATGTATAATTTATAGCAACCAATAAAAAATGCAATTTTTTTTGTCTCTTAGAACTAATGAAATCATGGATCCTTTGGCATAACTCCACCATCATGGAAATCTTTAAATTAGATAGGTGTGGGCATGGGGAAGTTTACTTTAGTATCCTCCCACATCAACAAGTGTCTCTCATAAACTCTCTTAGCTTTTCAATAATAAAGAAACAAATATATTATTAATTAGTTCACTATAGATTGAGTCGGAACCTCAATATAGCTCAAATTGTGGTATGTGTTTGCTCAAATAGTGATCATACACCTCATGTCTAGGTGGTTTGTCCCTCTTAATCACAATATTTATGCCTTTGCTTACGTTTGAATCATTTCATGATTCAAACAATATGGAACTCAAAATGTGTAATAGCCCCAGGTTGATTTTCTATGTAAATAAAATAAGACCAACATGTATTCCAAGCTGAATGGTGGGAAAAAATTATAGTGGGAATCACTTGCGGTTTATTAATGGATATGGAAATTGGAAAAGGCATTGGCAAAGGAAAAGAGGCAATAATTGGCATTTAATAAAGGAAATAAAGGAAAATAGGAGAAAAGGAATATGAAGAGATACAAATACACATGCAAGGGAAACTAGTGAGAAAATGAAGGAAAAGGAAAGAAAAAGGAAAAATAAAGCAATGGAAAGAAAAGGAAATCAAAGGACAAGCAAATGAAAGCAAAGGGAAACCAAAGGAACGAAAGGGAGCACAAGGAGAAAGTTGGATCAACAGCTTTAATAGGAAGATTTTGCACGCAACAAGTTGCACGTGTAATTTCCTTGTTGGGATGTGAATTCATGGTACATTCATTTGATTATTCATTGGCATGGGTTTTTCCTAGATTGACAATGGTTTCATTCTTGCCTTACCATTTCCTAGATAGCCATGATGTGATGGGATTCATTCTTGGTTGAGATTTGGATTTCCAACAGGTTTTGGATCCAGTTGAGGTGGTCTCAAGAAAATCCCAAGGGCTAGGGTTGGAGATGGTTTTGTTTGGGAAGACATAGATAGGTGAGTTGAGATAGGAAAATTCCTCTCGGTATGGTGAAGGAATTCTAAGTGATCTAAGCTTGTTTTGGTTTTGTGATCTTGGGACCAGTTTAGGTGAGATCATGGTAGCTTGAGGGTGGAGATGGTTTAACTTCTAGATTCCCTATTTGATTATGTATTGGTTTATCACAAGAGATCCCTTATTCATGCTTGGAATATATCATGGAGATGGTCAGGTGGTACATGGAAGTCCTTGACTTAGTTCTCTTTTTCATATGTCATTATAAGTTATTTTTCCTATTGAGATTTATGAGCACATGTACTGGTTATCATGTGATCTTATGGCTAATTTTTCATGGTTTCTATTACTGGTTATATGTTAGTTATATGTATGGTTGTATGATGTGCTC
The DNA here is from genome assembly GCA_031772625.1 of Pinus tabuliformis. Taxonomy (NCBI): domain Eukaryota; kingdom Viridiplantae; phylum Streptophyta; class Pinopsida; order Pinales; family Pinaceae; genus Pinus; species Pinus tabuliformis. The sequence continues at coordinate 902,328,362 of CM062809.1, read as the reverse complement.
TAGTAATGGCTCTTATTCATGATTTGATAAGTTATTGAATTGTTGATGTGTTGTCACTCACTGCATTGTGGGTTTCAATTGGTCAAGGTTGCCCAAAAATAGGGAAGTTTGGAGCCACTTTCCCAGGCCACAGAAGCTCTCAGTGCCAAGTTAGTTCCACTCCATTACATAGTGCCCAGAAAGAGCTTTCCCATGATATATAGAAGTCCCAAAATGGATTCCTGGATCAGAAGATATGACTTGTTGAAGATCAAGAGTTCTCTTGCCCTGAAAATAAGGAAAAGAGTTTATCAGAGGACCCTGGGCATAGCAAGTTAAGCATATTGGGAACCTCGCAATCCCGCATCCTGCAGTCTTGTACTCCTGCATGGCCCCTACAAAATCAATGGGCCATTCTTAAGGAATTGCAGGGGGGAATGCACCGACAGTATTAATAGTGGGGGAGGGGCCGATTTCAGTTTACAAAGGAAATGCACGCAAAGACAGAGACGAGTCAGCCATTTCTCTCTCCTCCACGTGGTGGTATGGTGGTATGGCGTATCGACGATGGAAATCCCGCATTATTGGCAATTGAAGGAATAGAGGGGCTATCTCCCCAAAAACCTTGTGGGGTTGCGATATTGCGATTTAGTGCAAAATCATTGGGGAAGGCCGAAATTCATTAACAAAGGAGATGCCTATGGAAATAGGGTCAGGCAGGCCTTTTTCTCTCTCCTACAGGGGGCCATGTGGTGGCATATGATTGGTCCTCAGAGCTGACAGGGTAGCTAACATCATAAATGATGTGGTAGTATGAAGGAAACGTGGTAGTATAGATGCTGACGTGGCAGATGACACATGTCCCTCAGTTTCAACGTTTTTAGGGGTCCTATGGGACCATTTTTGGGTGACACGTGTCACCACTCACATGGCAATGATGACGTCACCCCACATATTGGTGATCACACAAAGTGTAAGTTCTTTCCCTCATGGATACTCCTTCCTAGGCTGTGATTGTGATATGCTGGAAACCCTCAGGGATGCGATATGTTTTAGTGGTTCTACCTGAGGAGGATTTTGTATCTAGATTATCGGCCCGCACTATGGAAAAACGTAAAAGGCTCCCTCTCCTGCAATGTGATTTTTATGTCCTAGGTGGGCCCGATCCCATAGATTGGCGATCATAGTTGTCTAGGGACGAAGCTTAAGGTAAAGCACAGTAAAGTGCCGATATGCGGGATTTTGTGTTACAAAGGAAATAGGCCCCCAGACATAGGTCTGAAGGCCTTAGCACCTGAAAGGTTAAGCCCCTGGTCCCAGCTTGTGGTTATATGAATAAAATAGAGATAAGGGCGCTACACCAAAGGGGAGCTTAAAGGGAAGTCACAACACACTTGTTTCGTGTTATTCCTGTGTTAAAGGCCCATGTTCGAAGGACTCCCGAGTACATCATAATACATGACACTAGGTTTTTCAAAGCTCCAATAGTGTCTAGCAGAGTTTTAATGGGCAGATGGGCCGGCAGCTAAAGACTTAAATGGAGCATGGCGCAACATTGGAGTAGTACACAGGACTCAGGAGGATTAATGGCTTAGCATGGAGCCCCATCCCTCCACACAACAAAAGACTGCAAATACGAGAACTTATAGCTGACCCAACCCCTACTTCATAGAAGAAGGCATTCGAGTAGTAAAGGCAGAAGCAATGGGGTCAATTGAGCAGCACAGGAGGCCATACCATGAGAAAATTACAGCCTGAGGCAGAGGCTATCACAGGATGGGCACAAAGACCTTTTCATTTACTTTTCTGTCTAGTTATTTACTTATTTTTGTGCTGTAACATGCCTTCCTTTCAATGAGGCTTTTAATTATGTAATGTTTTGGACCACATAGCCATCTCTGACTGAGACAGCTAGTCGACTTGACAACTAAGACTAGGCCAGAGATATTTTACTGTAATGAATGTTCTTTCTCCCCTCTCTAGATAAATAGGAGAAGGCAAGACTTAGAAAAGGTTCAGAATTTCTATAGAAAAGACTACATGCCATTTTCAGACTATTTTTCTTTGTAACTCATATCTTTTTCATAATATCAAGGATATGGTGGTGATTACCCCTTCAAGTATTACAGTATGTGTTCCTTCTGTTAAATCTCATTTTATGTTCATCTTTCCTCTTTGTATTCATGCAAATTATAGCTGCTAGAAATGTTTCAATCTTCCTCATAGATTTATTTGTATTGATATGTGAATGCAAGTGCCTGTAATTATATCACAGATTCACTTGTCTCAATACTGTTGATGCATATACCTGTGTGAACTATTGAAATCATATATTTAAATTTGCAACACATGAATCATAGCATCCAGCCCCTCCTTGATCCATTATTTCTACTTGTAACTCAAATAAGTATAGAAATCCTTAATGCCTCAAGTTCTATGTGTTAAGTGTAGAACTTTTGAAGCCTTATGCTCAATGTGATGAGTTGCTCCCTCTCTTTGTCCTCTCTCATCTACTTTGAAAAATCTTCTTAAGCTGTAAGCCCTTGAATTATTCGACCTCCATTATTTTCCTGCATATTTTTGAGATCTGAACTTGTGAGGAAGTACCATAAATTCATGTTTTATTTCTTTGGATAAATGAACCAACCCATTTCCTATACATATATATGTATTTATAAAACATAAGTGATGTCTCTAGTTTCCTGTAAATCATTTGAGACACACCAATTTAGATTTTCCTAGGCACTAGTCATGTAATCAATCTAAGGTTGTCTTTGGGATCTACAACATATTTTGGCACCATTGGCGGGGAACGTATTGAAGGAATTTTCCCTTGGGATACAACAAATTGAATACTCTTTGTGTAGGTGAGCAAAGTTTTTTATGATTGCATTCACATCACCTTGGCAACTCCACACCCCCCTCATTATCATTCATAACCCTAGATTTTAAAAGGCCTCATACTTGCTCAGATACATCTCAATGGAAAGCCCCATTTGTATCTGACCCATAAAATTTAATTTCCAAGAAAATATGGAAAGATAAAACTCTCTCTGACTGTGCTACCATCTCACCAGCCTTTGAAGTTCCCTCATCCAGTTCTCATCCTGCTGCTGCTCACTATATATGTGCTACTCCTAAGGTCCTGACATACCCTCCTTCCCCTCCAAACATTGTGGTCTTAACCCCAGTTCCTCAAGCACATCTTAATACCCCTCCACTAATCTAGATGGCTCTTCCAAGATTTTTACTAAATAATTATGCACCTCTTGATCTACCTCACCCCTTAAGTGTCATGTCCCAAGACTACCTAAATATTCTACCTAGATTCAATGGGGAGGATAACAACACGACACAGAGACACATAGAAACCTTCTCTGCCTTTACTGGGAACCTGAATGTGGAACAACTGGATGTGGTCATAAGACTTTTTGTACAAAGTCTTGATGGAGAAGCCAGAAAGTGGTTCAAAGGCCTACCAAATGCCTCCACCACTACCTAGGAGGAGTTGGAAAATTCTTTCACCCAGAAATGGGGAGAAAAGAGGAATCATGAGTACCTCCTCACTGATTTTAATGCCATAAGAAAAAGACCGAAGGAGGATACTTTAGAATTTATCAAAAGATTCAATAAGAAGTACAATAACCTTCCAGTCGATATAAAGCCTCCTCCAGCTGTAGCTCATGTGGTTTTATTGGGATCTTTTGAGTTTGATGTTGGTTTTACCTTGAGAGAAAGGAAGTCTCTCACTCTAGACCAACTTCAAATCAATGCCCTTGAAGTAGAAGAAAATCTAGCCTCCGCAGGGAAGTCAGGGATAAAGAAAGAACCTACTAAACCCAAAATAGGGAAAGAAGAGGCATACTCTTCTGGTCAAGATAGAGAATCATCAGACCCGAAGTGGGATGATCTGGAGAAACTCTTTAGGAGTTTATCACAAAAGCTTGGAAATCTTGAAATTGAGAACAAGAACCTCACCAGATAGAATGCTCAAGTCAACAACTGGGGCTATAACCCACAATATAGAAGGCCTTCACTGCAACTACTTCCAAGGGAAAGAAAGCAACATCTTGATCTAATCCCTTATCCCTTATACTTAGAAGATGGCCCCAACGAACAATCGTCTGATACACAAGAGATGCAGGGAAATATATATTATGCTTTTGTTGAAGAAGAATATGAGAATATGGCTCACCAGGAAGTCAATCATCCTACAGAAGCAAGAGTAGATGAGGAAGATATGGATTATTATTGCAAACAGTTTGTAGAGTTCATGCAAACACAACCCCAACATAAGTATAATCTAAGATCTTCAAAAAGAGGTCAAGAGAACCAGAGCAACAAGAAGGAAGTGCTCCCCAAGTTTCTCCTCCCACACCATACAAAGGGAAAGGTAATCTCCATCTTGACCCACCCAAGACAGGAGTCTCTGTAAATAAGGAGAGAAATGGTCCTAAAGGGCACACAGAAAAGGAGCCACCTATTCTGCCCAAAACTGCGAGCAGGAAGGGAGAAAGAACAAAGCCATGAGATATAGAAAAGTACCAACCCACATTCAATATCCAAAAGGAGCTAGAAAAGGTAAAAATTCGTGTTCCTCTTACTGAGCTTCTAAAGCATCCTAATTACAAAGCCCAAGTCTCTCAATTCATTCATCTCGTCAGCTCAGCACCAACCCAGGATAGTTTGAACCTCCAAGAGGAGAGGCCCATGGTTGTTTTCGGGCTGCATGTGGAAGAGTTGGACCCTTCTACTGCACCTTTCAATGTGACTTTGGTGATCCATGACCTTTTGTTACATAATTTCATGGTGGATTTCGGGGCCTCACACAACCTCATGCCATTATCAGTGATGGAATAGCTGGGTCTAGAGATCACCAAACCATACAAGGACATGTACTCTTTTGACTCCAAGAGAGTCAAATGCTTAGGCATGATAAAGGATCTAGTGGTAAACCTGGCTTAGATCTCGGTGAAAAGTGTGCTAATGGATATAGTGTTGGCTGGTATACCTCCTCGTTTTGGAATGCTCTTATCTAGATCTTGGGGTTCCAAGGTGGGTGGCTCTATCAAGCTAGATCTTTATTATGCCACCATTCCCACTTTTGGAGGTGAGAAAAGGAGGTTGTACTAAGAATCCAGGTTTGTGAAAACCATGACCCCAGCTAAAGGCTCAGAAAACTTCGTAGTGCATGGGAAGGATAGCGACATCTCCTTTCTACTCCTAGAAGAGGATGAGGCTTTCCGAGAGGAAACATTAGTACACCTAATAGGACATTCAAAGCACTTGCGAGTAAATGAAAATAAAATATGGAAATTATACTTCGATGGAGAAAACTCAAAAGATGGAAATGGAGCTGGAATATTATTGGTGTCTCCGAAGGGCGGCCTGATACCCATGTCTTTCAAACTAGATTTTGAGGCTACCAACAATGTGGCGGAGTATGAGGCACTACTCCTTGGGTTACAAATGGCAAGAAATATGAACATTGAATGCCTATCGGTCTATGGAGACTCTTATCTAGTTGTAAGGCAGATCTAAGACCAATGCCAAGCCAAACACCCCAAGTCGAGGACGTACCGAAATGAAGAGTGGGACTTAATCGATAATTTCTTCCTAGCCTTTAACATATCGTTTCTACCCAGGGAAGAAAACAAGATGGCTAACTCTCTTGCGGTAGATGCAAGCACTTTCAGGCCCCCACAGAATCCACTCCTCAGATATTAGATAGAAGTCAGACACAGGCCTTCAATACCTGATAATGTCAAACACTAGCAGGTATTCGAAGATGACAAGCAGGTGAAAATATTCATAGCAGTCGTTGGGGAGTTTGCCCACTCCACCATCGATCAAGAAGAAGAAGAAGCAGAACAATAATCCACTTCGTGGAAAGACACAGTGGCTAGGCAAAAAACATGCAACTAAAAGGGAACACCATCACTCGTGGACTTGTTCCACTAGAAATACTTTTTAATGAAGACGACATAGCATCCAAGAAAATGGCCCTAGAGAAAGATGAGCAAATAGAAGACTAAAACCTCGGATGAGAGGAGGAACCCCAGACTATCAGGTTGTCCAAAGGAATCCCCTTGCAATACAGACAAAGGTATTTAGATCTATTCAAAACTTACAAAGATGTATTTTCTTGGTCTTATGATGATTTGAAATCATTTGATACTAATATTATTCAGCATAAGATTCCTTTGAAGAGTGGGATAAAGCCATGCAAACAGAAACTCAGATAGATAAATCCACTCTTACTCCCCTCCATTGAAAAGGAGGTAAGGAAGTTGTTGTAGACCAAGATCATAGTACCTTTAAGATACTCTGAGTGGGTAGCTAATTTGGTCCCTATCCAGAAAAAGAACGGAGAGATAAGTCTATGTGTGGACTTCTGGAATTTAAACAGGGCATATCTAAAAGATAACTAACCTCCGCCCAAGATGGATAATATACTGCATAAGGTATTGGGTGCAGCCAGAATGTCCATGATGGACGGATTCTCTAGATTTAACCAAGTGGCAGTCCACCCTCATGACCAGAAAAAGACTACTTTCACCACCTTGTTGGGAACATTCCTGTACGCCGCATACCATTCAGTTTGATAAATGCAGGGGCCACATTTCAGAGAGCTATGGACATAGCTTTCGTAGGTGAGAAAGAAAAATTCATGGTAGTATACTTAGACGACATCACAATATTTTATAAGACTAATTAAGAGCATGTCCTCCATTTAAATCTCACCTTGGAGAAGTGCAAAAGGTATGGTCTCTCTCTGAATCCTTAGAAATCTCAGTTCACCTTGAGTGAGGGGAAGCTGCTTGGACACATATAGGAAGGAGTAAAGATTGATCCTGAGTGAGTCAAATCCATCATCCATATTCCCTTTCCTAGAAACAAGAAAGAATTCCAAGCCTTTTTGGGGAAGGAAAAATTTCTTAAGGTGATTCATACTTAACTATGTTGAGATAGTCAAAGGTATTATAGATATGCTCAAGAAGGAGAATGAAGTCAATTGGAGGATTTTCCCCCGTGATTCTTTCACTAGACTAAAAGAATCTTTGGTTGAGGCCCCAGTGCTAGTCAACCCCGACTATTCAGTTCCTTTCTACATCTTTTATTTTTCCTCTCCACATACCATTGTCATTGTGTTGTTACAGAAAAATAAACAAGGTTACGAGCAACCCATTTCCTTTTCAGCCAAGTCCTAAGGGACGTCGAGATGAAGTATAATATATTGGAGAAATAGGCCTATGCATTGGTCAAGGCATTGAAGTCATTTTGTATGTATGTGCTACAATCGAAAATCATAGCATTCATCCCAACGACTACAATAAAGGACATCCTGGTGCAGGGAGATAACAAAGGGAAAAGGGCAGATGGATAGCTAAAATACAAGAATATGAGCTAGAAATAAAACCTACCAAGCTCATTAAAGGCCACAAGTTGGCAAAGATTTTATCTGAATCCAACTGCCAAGCTCTAGGGATAACCCTCATCATAGAGGAAGGCAGACTAGAGGATCACCACAATAGAATTAAAACAGTTGAGTAGAAGATCTATTCCAAATATGAGGGATTGCCTAGTGGTGGGCTCCAGTATTGTAGCAATAATTCTACAACTCCTGGAGCTTCCTATCTCTAATTTTATCAACCCGGTAGTTCGTACAAACTTGGAAGCGACGGTGCTGTATGCACAAGTACTAGCTCTTGTCGCAGTTGTCACTTGGTCAGCTGGCACAAGTCCGCTAGGGCTCAAGCCAACTTCTATATGCTCACAGAAGAAGCTTTATGAGTGATGGATGAAAGCTAACTCAAAGGAGGCTAATCTACTTGCAGAAAGAAACTGAAAGCCAACAAAGCATGAAAACCCTAGTAAACCCTAATTTGACTAGCTAGGCCCTTACAATGCAAAACTGTGAATGAAACTTCTACCAATGATGCCATTACTTGCAGTGAGCTGAAATACATGCATCTAAGCTACTTGCATCTGAAAAGACATGTTTTTGTATTTTTTCATTAAGTGGTTGGATTTATTGTGATGATGCTTTTGATTAGGGTTTGACTGTGCAGGAGCGGTTCGAATGGAAGGAAAGCATGGGCAAGGTCAGAGGGGCTAGGAGAGGTCCCAGAGGGTCCCTAGCATTGGTCCACAGAAGTCTACAACGTTCAGATGCTCGGCAACCAAGTTTGCAGGCTCCTACAGGATGTCTGCAGGGGATCCTACAGGAAACTAAGGAATTTCTACAGGAAGTCTGCTACCTTCTACAGGATGTGCTGTAGGTGGAAGTTTTGTGTGTTGGTGAAGTGATGGAACGGCTTGGGTGGATAGGTAAGGTGGAGATGGAACTTGTGATGGCTCAGGGGCAGAGAAATAAGGTAGAGAAAGAATGCATGAAGTCGGTTGGTGGATGGGAGAATGGGATCAACGAAAGGTCAAGAAGATGAAGCTACGTGGCAATGGATGAGTTGGAGGGTAAATGAGCTGGACAGAGGCCGAGTAGGTGGCTTGAGGAGAGATCAAGAAGAAGAAGAAGGAAGTGGAATGATATGGAGCAGCGTAAATGAAACAAATGACTGATGTCTTGCACCAAAAACGAGAATTCATTAACCTATGATACTTGTGCCATTAAACCTATGAACAGAAATGTAAAACCGAGAAAAGAAACCGTGCATGGAATGAGAAATGTAGAAGTATGGTTCAATATCAAAAGTGCATGGATGGATCTTCAATGAAAATGGCTATGTTGCAGCTTGCATGGAAGTAAAAGACTGCGTTTCTTTTTGGTGGTTGATATGGACTGCACCCCAATCCCTAAACAGAGATGGCAGTGATCTCTAACAACCTTTTTCTTGGAGCTCCTGTGTATTACAAACCTCCTATCGAATCTAAGCAACTGAAAGCAAAGTAACCATAAGCTAATCCTACTCAATCACACAAAAACTAAATCAGCAGACTGTAAATTCGAATTGCATGTCAAAGTAAAGAAACAAAGTGTTAGAACGAAAGGCAAATAACACTACAAAACAGAGGAGGTCTATTGCTCTCAGGTTGGGCCCTAACCTGAGAGCTATAGCTCCCTTAGAAACTCAGAATGAGATCAAAAATCTGCCTCCCTTTATTCATAACTAAAAATCTGATGTCATGCCAAAACTGGCTTACAAAAAGAACCAACACCGAGCTGTAGCTCGTACTTCGAAATTACAATAGTAATGCAAAAGTTAAAAAAGCTCCTATAAAAGGCTACGGCCTCAGTATTTATGCAAAATGATAATCCAACAGGTTTCCTTGATTTGAGGAGCTCGGCTGTCCAACTGAAGGTTAAACTGCTGATCCTGTAGAACAGTTGTAACTGTTGTTCCTGTAGAACGGTTGGTTGCCTCTAAGCTCGGTGGGGAGATTGGTTGGAGCTCGGAGCTATGGTGGGAATCACGAGGAAGGTCCCTAAGACTGTGGACATCCTCTCCTAAAAACCAGCAGTGCCACCTTACTGTCTCCTTGTCTCCTTTTTCGTGGTCTTTGCTCCCTTTTAATGCCAAAAACCTGAAATCATCATGTATTAGTCACGTAGATAGAATGCCTACCCTTCTTCCTACAAACAACACAAATAAACCAAGAAATGAATGCATAAGCAATAAAAGATGAATGGTTTGAGCAAAGCAAGTAGGCCAAATGAGCCCAAATTGTACCAAAAATTGGGGCTCATCATCACCCCCCAGCTAAACTATTTGCTCATCCTTGAGCAACTTAGTCCAAATCTTCATCCTTCATTGCTTTCACTGCTTCCCTCACATCCCAAGGCTCTGTGGTAGTGTCCTCTTTGCTGATATGAAACCCTGCTTTTCTGTTCACCTCTTCCCATTGTTCACTGTCATCCTCCTCTGTATTGCCTTCAGTCAACCCTAGCAGTAGTGGTGGGCTGAGTTTAAGGCCAATCCAGCTGGCCTGGAGGCTTTGCATGGATTTCTTGTAAAGGTCTACCCTTGCCAAAGCTTCTCTCATCCGAATTGGGGTATGGTACTCTCGGATTTTCAAACTGTGTGCCAAGGTATTCCATCTGCGTGCACATGCTTGGGCAACACTTTCTCCCAACAATCTTTCCATATCCTCAAAATGGGCTATGGCTTGGGCTTGTTTGTCCATAAATCTCAAAGAAGCTGTGGGATCAGTAGACAACTGTTGGTGGGCTGAGATGAGTGCCATCGGATCCTCTGGTTCTGCTCGAATGAACAGTGGCTCGCTCACTTCTCGGTTCATGACCGATTTTGCTTCAGCTGCTCTTTGATCCTCATGGTTCAACCACGAAGCGAACGCCATCAATTGCATATCACCCAAGGCAATATTGGGATCCCATGAGACTTCATTAGGCAAAGCCAAATTGTGGAGGTAGAACTCTGCTAATTTGGCTCTGTCTTCTGATGAACTAGTACTGCACAATTCAGAAAATTGTTGTGGGTTTTGGATATGTGAAATACCTCTTTGTGCCAAGGTATTTATTTGGAACTGCAGCCATTGATCTTTCAAGTACAAACCATAGGTTTTTGCAGGTGTTCTGCATCCATGTGTGGGAACGGACTCTTTCCTCCTCTAATGCAAAAAATAGGGGTACAGTAAATTTCTGCGGTATGATTTTGCCTGCCTCTAAAAAGGTGTAGTAGGAACTCAGACTAGGCTGAGGGCTGGGCTCTGGTATATGTTCTCTTTCTGCCTCTTCAGGTGGCTCTATCTCACCTTCCTTTGGTGGTGATGACGGTCCTTCTCCTTCCCTCTTCTCCGTTTCCTGTAACCGGGCCAGAGTATCCTGTAGAACATTTTCAGCTTCCTGTAGCCGCGTTTTTTCAGTCAACAGGTCTAACCTCTCTTGCCACGTATTTTTCTTTGGACTCCCTTTTTCGTAGGTGACTGTTATCCTTGAGGGTGACTTTTCCTTGGGAGAAGCAGGGGTATCTTCGATGACAATCGGGCTGCTGGACGGAGGCTGTGGCTTGCCCGTCTTTATCCTAACACTTCTTCGAGCTTTGAAGTATAGAGGGGCCTCCCTCTTCCTCTTTTCTTTTGGCTTAGGTGGCATGCTGAGGCCAGCCAATACAACTACTTCCTCCAGTGCCAGAATATCCACCTTCTTCTCTTTTGGTTTCACCTTTTCGGGGCTTCCTGTAGAAGCCCCTGTTTTGGTTTTCGGGCTCCCTGTAGAAGCCTGTTTCTGCTTCCCTGTAGGTACAGGTGTCACCACTTTTTCTTGCTCTGCTGCCTGGGTCTTGCTTTTTGGTTTGGTTGCAGGTGCTGATGAGGTACTTGTGCTGATGTGGACCATCTCCACTTTGTCCTTTCTGCTCTGCAACCTCTTCTCCCTTGCTGATAAGATGGGTGTGCTACCTTTTTCTTTGTCATCCTTTTCCTCGTGCTTCTTCTTTTGTTCTTTCTTCTGTACTGTGGTCGGGGTCTTCTGGGCTGCTTCTTTCTTCCCCTCGGCCACTGCTTCTTGTTCCTCACTGCTGGAGGAACCACTTTCTTCAGCCAACATCTTTATGTCTCCATCTCGTGTTAGATTCCTGAATGCTTCCCATGAGAGGGGGACCTTATAGGAATGAAGTGCATCCTCCACAAGAAGCTTGATCAACCCATGGTGGGCTATCTGATCTGGTATGCCCTCTTTTAGCTTTGTGGCACACTCCATTAGAGACTGCAATAGGAAATAAGGGATGCTCAGTTTTTGTTCTACAGGAAGATCAATCCGGTGCCTTAATTCAGTGAGAAACCGAAAGTGATATGCATACACAATGCTAAAACGGCCTTCACAAGTTATATATTTCATTATCTGTAGGCTGACTTCATTCCAAGGTGGTAGCAAACTGGTTCTGCGCACTCCATTTTTGTCCTCCGAGAATTCCTCCTCAGGTGGAAAGAATTCTTTCTTTGCCTACTGGCTCAGCTTTCTTTCTTCCTTATCCCACGGAAAACCCATAGGAAGTTCTGTAATCCGACTGATATACTGTGGGGTGAGCTTGAGGCTTAGGCCCCTGAAGGTTACTGTAGCCAGTGTTTTGGATTTCGGCCTTAGAGCTTGCAGAAATTCTTCTACTACTTCATCATTGTAACCCTGCAATTTATCACAAAAAGATATCCATTGAACCCGTGTGAAGAGTTCTACCACTTCCTGGTTTTCCCTTAATTTGGTTGAATCAGTGGGTTCCCGTCTTATAAACCCACCCGGCATGATGAACACGGTTGTTTTAACTAAAGGTGGCAAATGCGAAAGAGATTTGGTCTATTGAGACAGAGCATGCACATAATCCACAAAATTTATCCCTGCGGATCTCAACACAGTCTAATTACACTGACATCCTGTAGAACGACAGTATAGGCACAACAAACAACAATTTCACCGATATCTTTATGACCAGACTGTGGACGATGATCCTGCCACCTTTGAAAACCAATTGCATGAAGAGTTTCAGGGTTACCTTTTTCTGTCACCTTTTTTACGTGGGGAACCCGCCTTCCTGTAGAACTGCGTCCCTGTAGAGACTGCGTTCCTGTAGAAACTGTGTTCCTGTAGGAGCAGTGCGCAAATTTCGGGGAGGACTGTAGTTGGCCTGCGCTCGAGGTGTGCTTCACCGGCGTTCTGGTAGCCAAAAGCTCGGCGTATCAAAGTGCAGAAGAGATCAGAATAGCCACTCGAGTTTGAAGTGGTGGTTGATAAATGCATGCGCACAATCTAGCCTATTAGATTTTGAATCGGCACAATCCGTGGCGCGGGGGGTGAGCTATCCCCGCCGAACCATTGGGCGACGTCATCCATCATTCGCCTGCATATTCACTTGCTGTCGCATCCATTCCCACAGATCTGCCGCCGCCTCTTTATGTTAAACTCATTGCTTCCGACGGGAGTTTTCTCACGTGCGTGCTGCTCATTCTCTTTGTCGTGTCCGCCACCCAAACATCCAACTATACCATAACTAGCCGACGTGGCCAGTCGACTGGCCATACGGTCGCTCAGCCATTCACTTTTATGTTGTGCAAACAATTCAAAGTAAAATTCATGCGATTTGATGGAAGGAAGGGTCGAGACACTTACCTGCGTGGCCGCACACGATTTTTCCAGTTTTTGGACGATGGTGAGTGGATCTACCTGCTGCATGCGAACTTACACAGACCCGGAGGCTCATGGTTACATGCTGCCGACGATGGAGTGGATGCTTTGGTTGCATGCGCCCGCGTTTCATTGCAGATGGCGGTGCTGTGAATTGTATCCACTCTAGCAGGTTCAACTGTTACAGGATTCCCGCGGGGTGTCTCGTAACAGTTCTTCCTCCTTGGGTGCATGCTGCACGATGGAGGATCTGGCCTTTCGATCACGCTCCCGGAGCTTTTGATGCCTATGGTATGAGATCTCAGCACTTGTTTATCTTTGAAAATGGCTTTTCCCACGAGAACTCATCGATCTGCTTTGCTGGTGCAGGGAACTTGGTTGCATGTCGACAAGGATGGTGGAGCAAGGTAACAGCAATGTGCAAGGGTGCCAACAGAGGCTTGCATGCATCCAAACCAATCTGTAGTTGCTAGATATCCTTTTAAAATGAATTCTGGGCCGTCCCAAACTTCTACAGGAAGTTTCCTGTAGAACACAGAGCTTCCTGTAGAAAGTTCGGGCTTCCTGTAGAAAGTCTGCACTTTCCTGTAGAAAATCCACGTCTTCCTGTAGAAAGACTGCATCTTCCTGTAGAAGATTCAAACCATGATAAAATTGCACATACCTTGAAAAAACATGGGTATCCTTGGAGGAGGTGCTGGTGAGGTCCCTTGACAGCATGATAAGGACCCTTGGCTTTGAGTTGAGAGGCTTCCTCTCCTCCATAGAACATCTGCAACCTGCATGCAATTTTACCATATTTTGCTTATTGTTTTTTCTTTTTTCCTCTTTTTTTCTCTTTTTTTTTGAAAGATAACAGGGGCGCCTCAAAGAGGTTTTCACCCGTGCCATCTACCCTGAGCGCCTCAGAGAGGTTTTCACTCAAGGATCTTTTTCAAACCTTTTCCTTTTTTTTGAAAGACAATAGGGGCGCCTCAATGAGGTTTTCACCCCTACCACCTGCCTTGGGTGCCTCAGAGAGGCTTTCACCCAAGGATCTTTATTATTTTTTCTCTCTCTTTTTTTTTTTTTTAAATCCTTCAGGGTATGCCAAAAGCAGAGGCAGAACCCTTCTCTATGACCAATACAGATTTCTCCATAGTTTTGATGAACTCTTGTCTTGAGAGAGGTCTCCTGTAGATCTTCAATCGATGCCCATTGACAAGCATGGGAATGGCTTCCTCATCAATGGTTCGAATAAGGACAGATCCATTGTCATGGCATTTTTCCACTGCATATGGTCCTAGCCATCTGGTTCTCAGCTTCCCCTTGAAATCTTTGTATCTAGAGTCATACAACAAAGCCCAATCTCCCGGCTGAAATTGCTTGTCATGGAGATGTTGGTCATGCCACACCTTTCTCTGAAGTTGAACCACTTCTGAGTGAAGGAGGGCCTGCATTCGGTGCTCATCCAATCCATTCAGCTGCAATAACCTTTCTTGATGTGCATGGCTGAGATTTAGGTCCAGCTAAGCTGCCATCCTCAAAGTGTTGTATTCAAACTCAATGGAGAGCAAAGCTTTCTTCCCATAGACCAGCTCATAAGGTTCGAAGCCGGTGGTGGTCTTCCAAGTGGTGTTGTAAGCCCATTTGGCTTCAACCAGGCGATCTGCCCAGTCCTTTCTGCTGCTGCTCACCACCTTAGTCAAGATCCCTTCTAATGCTCTATTGGTGACTTCCACCTGCCCATTTGCTTGAGGGTGATAGGGGGTGGAAGTCCTATGCTTGATCTTGTGATAAGCTAGTAAGTCTTCAACCAGGTTGGATGTGAATTGGCTCCCTTGATCGGTGACCAGCTCTCTTGGGTAACCAAACTTGTAGAAGATGTTCTCTCTTAAGAACTCGACCACCTTTTCTTATGTTGCTGCTTTGATTGCTTTAGTTTCTGCCCACTTTGTCAAGTAGTCAGTACACACAATGATGTAAGACCTTTGCCTTGAAGGAGGGTTGATTGGACCCACAAAGTCCATGCCCCACTTCTCAAATGGCTCAAGAGTCACTTGAGGGTGGAGAGGCATCTCATCCCTTTGAGTCGGTTTCCCCATTCTTTGGCATTGGTCACACTGGCTAACATATCTTCTGACATCTTGATGAAGTGTGGGCCAATAGTAGCCTGCCTGCAGGATTTTGAAGGCAGTTCTCTTTGCTGCAAAATGACCTCCACAAGGCCCATCATGACAAGTGAGGAGGATATCAAAGACTTCCTCCTCCCTTACACAACACCTTAAGATCTGATCGGGGCCAAGCTTGAACAGATTGCCCCCGATCCAAGTAAATGAGGCACTTTTTCTGATGATTCTGCTCTTCTCTCTGGAAGATAGGTGCGGAGGAAACTGTGCTGAAACAAGGTAGTTTGATATATCAGCAAACCATGGAGAGAGTACTGAAATAGAAAACAGATGTTCATCGGGCATCTGGTCATCCACTGTTCCATCCTCATCTGCAGACAAATCCAATCTAGATAAAAAGTCAGCAACAACATTTTCTCTACCTGGTTTCTCAACAATGGTCAAATAAAACTGCTGCAATAGAAGTAACCATCTAATAATACGAGCATTCACATCTGGTTTATTCATTAAATATCTGATTGCAGCATGGTCAGTATGTACAAATGTTTGATAGCCAGTAATATAATGTCGGAACTTGTTCAGTGCATGGACCACAGCCAAGAATTCTTTCTCGGTTACAGTGTAATTCAGCTCAGCTTTGGTCAAGTTTTTGCTAACAAAGTAAATGGCATATGGAAGTTTTTGCTCAACTTGTCCTAAAGCTGCACCTATGGCTTTGTTCGAGGCATCAGTGTGGATGTGGAAAGGTAGGGCCCAGTTTGGACCTCTCAAGATTGGGGCTAACACCAACTTGTCCTTCAATTCATTTAAAGCCCTCTGACAATCGTCAGTCCATTTAAACTCCACATCTTTTGCCAACCGGCCAAACAATGGCAAGGCTAGCTTGCTGAAATCTTTAATGAATCTCCGGTAATATCCTGCTAATCCCAAGAAACTCCGGACATCCCTTACCTTTTGAGGAGGTGGAACCCTCTTGATGAGAGCAATTTTATTAGGATCCACCTGCAACCCTTGGCAAGAAATGGTATGGCCTAGCACGGTCCCTTCAGTCATTAGGAATTCACATTTTTCAGGACTAAGGGACAAGTTCATCTCGATGCATTTGGTTAGGACTTTTCCCAGATTAGACAATGCTTCCTGGAAGTTGGCCCCATAAGGAGTAAAGTCATCCATATAGATTTCCACCGCATCATGGACCAGCTCCGAGAAGATGCTCAAGACAGCTCTCTGGAAGGTAGCAGGAGCATTGCATAGCCCAAAGGGAAGAACTCGGTAGGAAAAGGTACCCCAAGGACAAGTGAAGGTGGTCTTATCTTGGTCTTCCGGGCTGATTTGGATTTGGTTGTACCCGCTAAACCCATCCAGGAAAGAGAAGAACTTCTTTCCTGCCAGTCCATCCAACACTTGATCTATGAAAGGTAGAGGGAAATGGTGTTTCTTGGTAGCTTTGTTCAGTTCTCGGTAGTCCACACAGATTCTCCATTTCCCATTTTTCTTGGGAACCAACACCAGAGGGGGCACCCATTCACTATCTGAGATGGGGTAGATGAATCCTGCATCCAACAGTTTTTGCAATTCTTCTTTGACAATGTCCTTAAGAGCTGGATTCATTCTCCTCTGGGGTTGCCTAACCGGTTTACAATCCTCTTTGATGTATATATGATGGGTACAGACCGAAGGATGGACTCCTTTCATTTCCTTGTAGCTCCAAGCAAAAGCATCTAGGTGGTTGGCCAACAGACTACACAGCTCCTTTTCCTAGGAAGGAGATAGGGAGGAGCTGATCTTCAATTCTTTCTCAGGGCCGAACTCCACATTCTTAACTCTGGGAGTGACAGGGTTGGTTGTACAAAGATCCAATAAGGTGCTAGCTTGGGCATCCTCCACCAATTTCTCTAAGGGTAGTGCACTGGAAGGTGGATTCTGGATCAAGGTCTCGATCAAGTCATCCTCGGTTGGGGGGTCTCTTCTAGTGGTATCTAAGGTGCACAGAGGTGCTAAGTACACCTCGTCTTCCTCTCCTTCTTCCAACCAGAGAGGTAAGTCATGCTCTAAGGAGGGTTGGGCAGGAGGGTATAGGACTAGCTGCTTGGACATAGGACCATTTTTTATGGTCATATTTCCTGCACGGCAACTAATGTAGGCATCTGCAGTAGCTAACCAAGGCCTTCCCAAAATGAGAGGATATCCAGTAAGCTTTGCCTTTGGTTGCAGAACCAGGAAGTCTGCAGGGTATTCCCAAGAGTCAATAGAGACCAAGACATCCTCCACTATCCCTTCGGGAGTCACGGTGGAGCGATCTGCTAATTGCAATACTGTCGAGGTCTTCCTCAAGGAACCCTGAATATTGAGTTTGAGAATGGTATCCCTGGTCATCACATTAATGGCAGCCCCCAGATCAATCAAGGTGTGAGGTATGATGGTGCCATTGATGTGGACATCTACTACAGGACTTCCAGGATCTAGGTACTTTGGGCAGATGACTTGTCCTAACATAAGGTCAGACAGTTGTCCTATGACATTGATAGTTGAAGCATCTTTCTTCCGTCTGCCTAGGTGTTTGAAACACTTCTCCTTAACCAGTTTGTTGTATATTGGCACATCCTTGATGGCTTGGAGAAGGGGTATTTGCACACACAACTGCTTGAGCTCTCCCAGAAGCTCATCCTCCTCTGGGTTGGGTTGTGTGGTGGCTGTTAGTCTCTCAGGAAAGGGTGGAATAGCCTTTGGTTCACTTTCCTGTTTATCTTCCTCATCCTCTGGGGGAGGAGGTTGGCGATCTGGTAGAGTCTTTCCAGATCGAAGATTGATCTCCTGGATCTCCACAACATAGGTAGGGCATGAGGTTTCCCCAGTGTATACCTGCTGGGCCTGTCTATTGTTGGGGTTTGGGTTCGGTTGAGCAGGCATTTGAGGTTACCTTGGAGGAGAAAGAGGTAATGGCTGAGGTTGAACTGGTGGTGGAGGCAAGATGGCGGGAGGAGTGTTGTACTGGGGCCTCCACCCCGATTGAGGTGCATTCCATTGAGGTTGTGGCTGGGCCTGTGAATGATATGAATGAGAAGTAGGTTGAGTGGGGTACTGAGGTGGATAAGACCATGGAGGAGGCATGGACCATGAAGGATGAGCAGGGGGACCCCAGGAAGGCATAGGAGTCGATTGGTTGGGGCTGTAATAAGCTTGAGGTGCCCCTTGCATCCCCTACTGATAAGGTCTAGATCCTTGTGGCCTCCTTTGGTTGAGGTAATAGAGAGGCTCAGTGGGAGCTTCTGTCCCTTGGTACATGGCTTTAAACCCAGGTAAAGTTGGACACTGATTTGTGGGATGGTCCTCCTCACAAACGAAACATACTTCAACCGAATGCAATGGGCATTCGTTCTTAGGGTGTCTCCTTGTGCACCTAGAGCAGAAGATAGCCAAGGCTCTCTCAGCTTCTTCTTTCTTCTGCTGGATTCTGAATGTGTCCAGCTGCATGGAAATGGTTTGTCTCACCTCACTCTTGAGATCTTCTAATTGATTTGCAAGCTCATGTTTGGAGAAAGGGACACTAGTTGAGGGGAGGTTTCCTCTACCTCGTTTCCTAGCTACCCTGGAGTGGTTTCTAAACATAGTCTTGATGTCCTCATAAGGTAGTTGGTAAATGTCCCCCCCAGCTAACATGTGAAGGGTATCTAAGAGGTCTTCAGGGACTCCTCGGAGCAGGACCAACTTGAGGGATTCGGGGTCAAGTGTGCACCTGGCCCGCTTATAGCTTAGTTGGAACCTCTCCTCATAATCCTCTAAGGACCCATCATTTCCCATGGTCATCCGAAAGATTTCTCCCTTGGTTTCCTTAGACCTACAATAATCCTTGTACTTGGTATTGAAAGCTTGCTGCATCTGAGCCCAAGTGGTGATACTATTCCCAGGTAATCCCATGAATCAGCGTAATGCTGCATCCTTAAGAGTGGAAGGGAAAAGTTTCAGCTTTTGCTCATCTTCATTATAGTCATAGGTTCTACAAAGGACAGCAAACTCAAACAGGAAGGTATCAGGATCTTCAGTAGTCAGCCCATGGAAGTGAGGTAAAGCAGAGGGGCTAATGTTCTTCATTTTCATCTCTCCATTGGTCTCTCGGATGGGGAAGGCACCTTCTATTCTCTCATCTTCTCTTCTATTGTCAGCCATAGCTTCAGATGGAGTGGTCTCTAACTCTTATTCTACTATAGGATCTTTGTATATCTCAGGATGTTCACCTATAGGTTCTTCTGGGTCACTGTCACCAAAGAAGAGAGAAGGGTGACTCAGTGATGTGGTGGGGGTGTTGGGTAGGAATTTGCCTGATCTATCTCGGTTCCTACGAGGTATGAAATGGAAAAGACTTTATTTTTCTTTTGATTGTTTTTGCTTTTTTTCCTTTGGTACCTGCAAAACTGAAACAGATTGATCTACAGCTAACTATAAAGATGCAAAA
This sequence comes from Pinus tabuliformis, assembly GCA_031772625.1. Lineage (NCBI taxonomy): Eukaryota > Viridiplantae > Streptophyta > Pinopsida > Pinales > Pinaceae > Pinus > Pinus tabuliformis. The sequence goes on along the minus strand of CM062809.1, from coordinate 902,308,729 downwards.
TTAAACTGAAAGCAGGAAAGAACTAATCTACTCTGCTCAAATGAAATTGCAGAAATGAAACACTAGTCTACGCTTGCAGAAATGAAAGGCTAATCTATGAAAGCAGGAAATGCTAATCTATGAAAGCAGGAAATGCTAATCTATGAAAGCAAGAAATGCTAATCTATGAAAGCAAGAAATTTCTATGCTACTTTTGCATAATGGAAATGAAATAAACTACTTAGCAGAAGATTGTAGTGGAAACTAGAAGAAAAGCGACAATCACCAATACTCTGACACTTCCCCGGCAACGGCGCCAAAAAGGATGGTGGGCTCCAGTATTGTAGCAATAATGCTACAACTCCTGGAGCTTCCTATCTCTAATTTTATCAACCCGGTAGTTCGTACAAACTTGGAAGCGACGGTGCTGTATGCACAAGTACTAGCTCTTGTCGCAGCTGTCACTTGGTGAGCTGGCACAAGTCCGCTAGGGCTCAAGCCAACTTCTATATGCTCACAGAAGAAGATTTATGAGTGATGGACGAAAGCTAACTCAAAGGAGGCTAATCTACTTGCAGAAAGAAACTGAAAGCCAACAAAGCATGAAAACCCTAGTAAACCCTAATTTGACTAGCTAGGCCCTTACAATGCAAAACTGTGAATGAAACTTCTACCAATGATGCCATTACTTGCAGTGAGCTGAAATACATGCATCTAAGCTACTTGCATCTGAAAAGACATGTTTTTTTCTTTTTTCATTAAGTGGTTGGATTTATTGTGATGATGCTTTTGATTAGGGTTTGACTGTGCAGGAGCGGTTCGAATGGAAGGAAAGCATGGACAAGGTCAAAGGGGCTAGGAGAGGTCCCAGAGGGTCCCTAGCATTGGTCCACAGAAGTCTACAATATTCGGATGCTCGGAAACCAAGTTTGCAGGCTCCTACAGGATGTCTGCAGGGGATCCTACATGAAACTAAGGAATTTCTACAGGAAGTCTGCTACCTTCTACAGGATGTGCTGTAGGTGGAAGTTTTGTGTGTTGGTGAAGTGATGGAACGGCTTGGGTGGATAGGTAAGGTGGAGATGGAACTTGTGATGGCTCAGGGGTAGAGAAATAAGGTAGAGAAAGAATGCATGAAGTCGGTTGGTGGATGGGAGAATGGGATCAACGAAAGGTCAAGAAGATGAAGCTACGTGGCAATGGATGAGTTGGAGGGTAAATGAGATGGACAGAGGCCGAGTAGGTGGCTTGAGGAGAGATCAAGAAGAAGAAGAAGGAAGTGGAATGATATGGAGCAGCGTAAATGAAACAAATGACTGATGTCTTGCACCAAAAACGAGAATTCATTAACCTATGATACCTGTGCCATTAAACCTATGAACAGCAATGTAAAACCGAGAAAAGAAACCGTGCATGGAATAAGAAATGTAGAAGTATGGTTCAATATCAAAAGTGCATGGATGGATCTTCAATGAAAATGGCTATGTTGCAGCTTGCATGGAAGTAAAAGTCTGCTTTTATTTTTGGTGGTTGATATGGACTGCACCCCAATCCCTAAACAGAGATGGCAGTGATATCTAACAACCTTTTTCTTGGATCTCCTGTGTATTACAAACCTCCTATCGAATCTAAGCAACTGAAAGCAAAGTAACCCTAAGCTAATCCTACTCAATCACACAAAAACTAAATCAGCAGACTGTAAATTCGAATTGCATGTCAAAGTAAAGAAACAAAGTGCTGGAACGAAAGGAAAATAACACTACAAAACAGAGGAGGTCTATTGCTCTCAGGTTGGTCCCTAACCTGAGAGCTATAGCTCCCTTAGAAACTCAGAATGAGATCAAAAATCTGCCTGCCTTTATTCATAACCAAAAATCTGATGTCATGCCAAAACTGGCTTACAAAAAGAACCAACACCGAGCTGTAGCTCGTACTTCGAAATTACAATAGTAATGCAAAAGTTCAAAAAGCTCCTATCAAAGGCTATGGCCTCAGTATTTATGCAAAATGATAATCCAACAGGTTTCCTTGATTTGTGGAGCTCGACTGTCCAACTGAAGGTTAAACTGTTGATCCTGTAGAACAGTTGTAACTGTTGTTCCTGTAGAATGGTTGGCTGCCTCTAAGCTCGGTGGGGAGATTGGTTGGAGCTCAGAGCTATGGTGGGAATCACGAGGAAGGTCCCCAAGACTGTGTACATCCTCTCCTAAAAACCAGCAGTGCCACCTTACTGTCTCCTTGTCTCCTTTTTCGTGGTCTTTGCTCCCTTTTAATGCCAAAAACCTGAAATCATCATGTATTAGTCACGTAGATAGAATGCCTACCCTTCTTCCTACAAACAACACGAATAAACCAAGAAATGAATGCATAAGCAAATGAATGGTTTGAGCAAAGCAAGTAGGCCAAATGAGCCCAAATTGTACCAAAAATTGGGGCTCATCACCTAGGTATAAGAACATTTTTCATTACCTCTTATTCCTAAGATGCCCATTGGGACTGGATAGATCTAAATACTGAAGTCTGAGATTGTAGGCACATAAATACATTATATCCAATGGAATTCTCTACTGGAAGGACCCAATGGGGGTATTACTGCTATGTTTGGTTGAGGGAGAAATACATGAAGTGATCAAGGATTTCCATGGGGGAGTGTGTGGATGACACTATAGTTGGAAGACAAAAACACATAAAATCCTCAAGGCAGGATTCTATTGGCCCACACTGTTTGGAGACATTTATTCTCCAGTCAGGTCGTGCCATAAATTCCAATTGTCTGCTGAAAGAAAAAAAAATTCTCCTCTCCCCCCGATTCCTGTGCACGTAGAGGAGCCTTTTAGATAGTGGGGATTGGACTTCATTGGAGAAATAAACCCACCATTTTTTGAATGGTTCTATTGATATATGAGTTTGGAGAGGCATTTCATCAGTTCGAACTGGCCTCCCCATTCTTTGGCAGACATCACAACTCGAAACAAACCTTTTGGCATATTTGAAAAGAGTGGGCCAGTAATAACCCACATGTAGGACCTTGTAGGTTGTTCTTTTGTCTGCAAAATGGCCACCACAGGGTTCACTATGGCAAGCTCTCATGACATCATACATCTCATATTCTCGCACACATTTTCTCATGATTAAATCAGGTCCTGTGCAGTACAAGTCCCCCTCTATCCAAGAATAATTAACACTTCGCTGCACAATATTATGTTTCTCCCTGGTGGAAATATTTTGTGGCAACATGCTTGAGATCATATAGTTAGCCACATCAGCAAACCAAGGAGTATGTGTTGAGACAACAAATAAATTATCATATGGAAAATCATCCAGAACTAGTACTAAAGTTCTGTCTTGAGCAATGTTCATTCGGGATAAGAAATATGCAGCCAAATTATCTCATCTAGGCCTGTCAATCACAGTGATATTAAATTCCTGTAACAAAAGTAACCATCTCATAATTCTTCTATTAGTAATGGGCTTATTCATAAGGAACCTAATAACAGAGTGATAAGTATGGAAAAAAAATTTGTAACTAGTAATATAATGCCTAAATTTGTTGTTAGCATGGATTAGTGTTAATAATTCCTTTTCACTAATTGTGTAATTTAGCTCTACAAGTGAGATATTTTTTCTAACAAAGTAGATAGCATAAGGAAAGTGATTCTCCCATTGTCCAAAAATAGCTCCAAGTGCGGTGCCCGATGCGTCGGTACCAATGTGAAAAGGGAGAAACCAATTAGGTCATCTCAACAATGGAGAAATAGACAATTTGTCTTTTAGGTCCTCAAAAACATTATGATAGTCAGTATCCCATAAAAAATCAGCATATTTAGTAAGAAATTTAAACATGGGTGCTGCAATTTTAGTAAAATTTTCAATAAATCTTCTATAGTACCCTGCATGTCCCAAGAAACTTCTTACCTCTTTTTGCAACATTGGAGTTGGAATATGTGATATTACCTCAATTTTTGCAGGATCAACTTTTATCCCTTCTTGAGATACATGATGTCCCAAAACAATTTCCTTAGTCTGCATCATTTTACATTTAATATTACTAAGGGCCAATTGAGCTTCTTGACAACGAATCAATACCTTTTCCAAGTTTTTCAAATCTTGTTGAAATTCATCACCATACATTGTGAAGTCGTCCATATGGACCTCCACATAGTCATGTATCAAATCAACCAAAATAGCTAAAACAACTCTTTGAAAGGTAGTTGGAGCATTGCACAAACCAAAAGGAAGAACTCGTTAAGAATAGGTGCCCCATGGACAGATAAAAGTAGTATTCTCTTGGTCTTCCAGGGCTATTTGAATCTAATTATAGCCATTGTACCCATCCAGAAAAGAGAAGTTCTTTTTCCCCGACAATGTATCAAGCACCTAATTAATAAAAGGTAAAGGAAAATAGTCTCGCAAGGTAGCTTTGTTCAACTCTCTATAGTCAACACAAATTCTCCATTTCCCATTTTTCTTGGGAGCTACGACCAAGGGAGATACCCATTTACTGTCAGAGATAGGATATATAAAATTTTCACTTAATAGTTTCTGCAATTCATCTTTAACAATTTCTTTTACAGCTGGATTCATTCATCTTTATGGCTGCCACAGGCCTAGCTTCTTCATTCGTGTAAATGTGATGTGTACAAGTGTCAGGATGAATACCTTTCATGTCCAAATAATCCCAAGAAAATGAATTGGACTATTTTCGAACCATATTTATTACCTGTTGTTTTTGTTTTGTACTTAATTCTACACTAATGTGTTGAAAATAGCAACAAGAAATGCTAAATATAGAAGTGATAAAAATAGCATTGCTATAAATAGAATTTCAGGATACATTCCAATTTTAGTTAGTCCTTGAACTAAAACTCGAATTTGTTCTTAGCAGTTGTTTGAAAAATAATTAATTAATTCATCTTGAGTTAATTAGTTGGAGAAAATCAAACATGAAGTCTATCTGAAGACATGCAGCAGTTTCTCCATTGATTGAGGAATTTATCGCTTAGTTAAGGAGATGAGGATGAGTTGTAATTAGTTAGCTTAGTTAATTGAGTTAAGTCCAGTTAGATTAGTTCCAACAGTTTGTAAAACTAATTGTGAGTTCAGTTAGTTAATGCATGCATGCATGCATGTAACTGCTGCTCTTCAGATAACTGAATATTCTCTCACAAATAACTCATGCATGTCAGTTCAGTCAGAGACCCAGTTGAGATCAGATGATGGGACAGTGTGCTATCAATTGTAGGAATATTCCATGGAGGATATCTCTTGCATGTAGAAGGAATTCATTCCTTAAGGATTGCACAGTTATTTATGAGTTTAGTGAGTTGTATGAGGCCAAACTTCACACAGGTGGCATCACTGGACCCCAAGAAAAACTACACAAGGAAATAGGAGGCTTGGAGGGTTGAGGGAAGGCATATGTTGTGTCTATTCAGTCTATGAGCTGTATTGAGGGATTGTACTGAGAGCTGGATAGCTTGTGAGCTAAAGTTTTGTGTAATCCGGAGATATTTCCACTTGTATGATAATAAAAAGATCGGGGTTTTTCGTTGAGGCTTTCCCCAGAGTATTCTTCTGTGTTCATGTGTGATTGCTTTCTCTTCATCTATTATATGTGTTCTATTTGATCTTGCTCATAATTGATTAAGCTTCCGCAACTTTTTTTTAGAAGTAGATCAAGTATTTTGCTTTAGTATATTTCATTAACAAGTGATCTACAGTGAGAATTTCTACACAATGTACAATGTTTTTGAAGCACTATTTTCAACAAGTTGAGAAATTTCTTCACTTCTTTCTTCCATGGTTTCCATATTAAATGATGCAAATACAGTAGGGTGACAAGTTTCCTAAAATTCACTATTGAAAACATGATGATAGCCATTAAAAGAAACATGATAATTAATGAAATTAAGATCAGACAAGAATTGCTGCAAAACATTGTCTTCAGATTGTTCTTGAAATCCTCTTGATTTTTCTAGAGTTAATAAGGGGAGCATACAGTCTTCTTCTCCATAGGATTCTCCAGCCAAAGAGGTATTTCAATAGCCAATTGGGCAAATGGAAAAAGGTCAATGTCTGATTTTGTGATCCATTAGAAATAGTCATTTATCCATTTCTGCACCCAATAATAGCATCAACAGTGGCTAGCCAAGGTTGCCCTAAAACTATTGGATGTCTGGGTTTAGAAGTTTTTGGGGAAATTATAATTAAATCAATTGGGTATTCCCAATAAGCTATTGCTACCACTATGTCTTCTAGGACCCCCACAGGTTTAACAATGGACTTATCTTCCAAATCCAGCACAATGGGTGTGGGACTTGCTTCTTTTAATTGTAACAATGTCATGGTATCAATAGTCATGGCATTGATGGTTTCCCCCAAGTCTACTAAAGTATTGGGAAAAAGAGTTCCATTGATTTCTATGTTTACCACAGGGTTCCCTACATCATTATACTTTGGTGGTAATCCAGAGATCATTTCTGACATTTGGATAATTACTTTAATATTCTGATTTTTACTTCTCTTCCTTCCTGGCATTTTGATGCAAATATCCTTAATGATCTTGGTATAAATCATAATGTCTCTAATGGATTTCAACAGAGGAAGTTTTATGCAAACATTACTCAATTCATATTCGAAGTCATATTCTATGGGCGCTTCAGTTTTCTTTACGAGAAATCTCTTCGAATAAGGAGGCTCCCTAGGTTCTTCTTGTGATTCATTTAGTTCATTGTTTTTTCCATTTTCTATTTGTTTATAATTTTTATTTTTGGGTTCTTCATGGGGATCCTCGTCTTGAATAATTATAGCTAATTTATTTTTCTTAATTGTTTTTCCTTATCTTAATTGAATTTCGTTAAGACTAAAAGTAGTAATAACATATGTGGGAAAAGTTCGCAGCTCAATATTTTGTACAATTTGATGAGGTCTTTTATTAGGATTGGCAATTGGTTGTGTAGGCAGCTGAGTTGGGCAAGGAGGGTTAAGTGATTGTTGCACTTGTTGTGTAGAGGAATTATAATTTTGAAGTAAAGGCAAGGTTTGATGTGTTGGAGGTGGTAATGGCATTGAAGGTTGTTGATAATAGGATGAATTATATCCTTGCTGAAAGTGAGGCATATTGGGTGCATAAGGCATGCAATGTGGGGATTGGTACTGGGGATATGCTTGGCTTTGAGGCTGAAATGTATTCCCATAAGGACTTACTCTCTGCCCCTGGTTCCAATGAGAAGTTTGAGGTGGTTGAGTAGGACATGAAGGATAGGGTGGTGACGAATTCCATGACTGATTTTGGGCAAAATCTTTCATATTATGATCTTGATAAACATTATGGTTCGGCCCTCGACATGGTGGATTTCTGATTGTTTGAGGAAATTCACTAGTCTGAGCCCCCCCCCACCCTGCCCCTTTGTAGATAGCTTGTATTCCTAATAGGGATGGGCATTCATTAGTGGCATGCTCTTGTGTACAAATCCCGCACACTTCTACCACATTGATGGGACATTCTCTTTCAAAATGCTTACGTCTGCATTTAGGATAGAAAATTGCCAAGGAAACTTTTTCTTCTTCTTGTTTCTTTTTAATTTTTAGAGTATCTAGTTGGTCCCTAATGGTGTTTAAAATATTTATTTTAAAGTTTTCCAGAAGGTTCCAAACTCAACTCTAGTGACACCACCTTGTACTCGTTTATGGTTTCTAGACACATAATCCCTTGAGTTGTCTTAGATGTTTTTTCCTACCTTAGATTGACTTCTAGAATAATTTCTACATAATTTAGCTATTTCAGCAAAGGGTCTTTTTATAGATATTGCCAGAACTTAGGCGATTTAGTGTTTCAATGCATTCCTCCCTTAACCCCTTCAGAAAGGCAGTCCTAAAGGTTCTCTTGTCCAAATTACCCATTCATGATTTGTGGTAGTTATAAAGGAACCTCTCTAGGTATTCCTCCATACTTTCATCCTCCATATATTGCATCCTAAAGATATCATTAACATCTCTAATTTTACAATAGTCTTGATATTTCTTAAGGAAGACAAACTTCATGTCATCCCATGAGCAAATGGTGTGCTCTCCTAAGCTCATGAACCATCTCAGGGTTGAGTCTTTTAAGGTGGCAGGGAATAGTTTAAGCTTGTCTGCATCATCATAATAATTATAGCTTCTGCAAAGAATACCAAATTAAAAAAAAAATGAGTTAGGACCTTTAGAGGAGGTACCATGAAAAAGTGGAAGAGATATCAAGGGTATATTCTTCATATTGATTGGTCTCCCATTCAGTTGCGGATAGCGAACTAGCAAAAGATCATACCAATGGGGAGACTGCAGGGGGTCACCGTGGATGTTGAAGGTGCAAGCACATTGGTCGACTTTGAGGTGATCAAGATAGTTGATGACAACAACCCTTATCTCACACTGTTAGGGATAGATTGGGCTACGGATATGAATGGTGTTATTAATTTAAAGAAGCGTAAGATGATCTTCAAAAAGAAGGCGTTATGCGTGATCGTTCCATTGGGCCCGGCTGAAGGTGCACGATATACTGAGCTGGTACGCGATGAGGATGAGCTCGATCGCATTTATTAGATCATTGCGCGCGACCAGGATTTAGTAGATCCAACTGCAGATGGAAGAATTTCGTGGGAGCGCGATAGCTCTTGCACCTCAGATTCGGATGAAGAAATAGAAAGATGGCAGAATTGGTTACATGAAGTGACCACATTGAATTGCAATACGTTAACAAGATCTCTGTGATACGTAACTTCAGAGGTGCGCGAATTACCAATATATGATGGGGTGTCCGTGGTAGAAGAATTTTTGAAAGAATTTGAGCACGTGGTGCCTGAACAACAGTTGTTTGATGCGTTGAGCAGGGCGCTGTGTGGCACACCCGCAAAATGGTGGAAGACATATCAAGGAGAGATGGGAAGTTGGGCGCGAATGCCAGATGCTGATGCGCGTACGGTTTGGACAACTCCAGCTGCGAAGAACTGGCGGCCAGAATAGCTTGCTGACGCACCTTTGCTGATGGGTACAGATGCGTACTAAACAAATGATGTCCATAATAGGAAATCCAAAGGTAGTCTCTGCATCATCTTCTTGTTTCTCGGGTCCTCCCCTTGATCCATCTCTTCGATCATTATTTCCTCCAATGTGGATTATGTCATTACCTCCAATGTGATTTTCCCCATTGTTTCTATTTTCCTCTCCTTTATTGGCCATCTTTACTACAGGCCCAAAAGTAAGCTCTGGTATAGTGGTCTGGCTAGAAGAGGATTCAAATGAATTAAGATCAATGTAACCAATTCCCAAATCCCTTCGAGGTCCTCCTGTTTCAGATTCCACTTGTGAAATTACCACCAATTTTGTACATGCGGCAACTCCCAAGAAAGTTTTTCCTTGCTATTGTATACTTTGAGGTTGTTATGCCTCCTTTTGATGTGGTATTCCTTTTTCTTATGCCACCTTGTTGGTGGAGCTTTCTCCCTCCTCTCTGATACCTATGTAATGATTAGATGGACTATTTGGAGGTGTTATTATGGGACCAAATAATTCTGAAAATGATTTTGTGCTTGAAATAATTCTACCCTTACTATCCCTAGGCCTACCTTTACTTTTGCGAATAAGAAAAAGAAAACACTACAGAAATCCACTAAACAAAACCAGACTTTGGCGCAACGCCATCATAGTGGATACGTGGCTCTTCACTCATGTATTATAGTACGCTCCCTGCCCTATGATTGTCCTGCAAAATCCTTACCACACATAAACTCTACAAAGTATTACCTAGACCATTTGCAAGTCATTGACAATGACACCAAAAATGTTAGGGATTTTACATGTTGTTGGATTCCCTAAATTAAATTGTCAGCCAGAGTTCGTAAACTTTGAGTGGCACTGCATTTAGATTCAGGTTCTAAACAACTTAGTACATAATTAAGTATGAAATGTTCAATCTATATTTCTAATAATAATAATCTGAAAAGCTAAAGTGAAGAAACATATTTTATTCAAATCTATCTCATTCGAAACCCAAATCACTATTCTATTTTAACTAAAACTTATTTAACTCAAGAACTATATTTATAAATGAAACTAACAACTATCACTACTAATTCTCTCAAACCAATCTAACAAAAACCTGATTCAAAATCATTTCATAAACTAATCTCAGGGCTCTATGAATCGAAGACAATTCAATGATACTCAAACCAATCCCTATTTCTTAATTCAACACACTTAACTTCGAAAGACAAATCTTACCTTTCTAATTCAAAGCTAATATAAATGAAGTCATGAAAATTTAGTCTAAGTAAAGAACTTTCTACGAATAGGAGAAAATAACCAGTGATCTATTCAAACAATGATTACTCTATAACACAAATAATCCCACGCAGGAAATCGAAATAACTATGCTGTAAATGCCATACAATTCTTAGGATGTTAACACATAACCTATATAAATAATAGTTTGTCTCTACTGGTCTTGGACATTCCACACAAAGCTCAATGTTACAAGAGCCTAGGGTCACTGGTATACATATATAGCTATAAACATATCTCAGTTTAAAACAAGAGATCAAATTCAAAACACGACAGTTGGTTTTCTTGGGAATTTGATTTAAATTGAAAAGTTCCATTTTTTAACCATTCATGACTGTAAAAAGTATAATTGCGAAATTGATCATGTACAAGAGATATTTATAACAATGTCCTCATCTCGCAAAGACTCAGCAATAATATACTCGTTGTTTTTTCCCAGATTTATGAAAACAGAGTAATAGCTTAAGTACGGAATGGCGTACTGAAATTCTGAGAACTATTTAACAAAATGATTTGGAAATTAAACACAGATCTAGTTACTGAAGAAAAACACACTCCTACATACTACAATGGTTACAAGACTAGATTCCAAGTCGTGGTGGGCCCTTGCCACTTCCTAGAGCAAGTCTTAAGCTAACGCAGTACCTTATGAATCAAGAGACATAACAATTACATGAAAATAGAAGTCAGGGCAATAATTATATTAGAGTTTCAATGAAACATCAGTCCAGGAGTTCGATCTTACCCAAACATAATCAAGAAGTTGCACCATAATCCCATTCAGCCAGAATATATATCCTTATACAAAGTTATGCATGATTAACTTTTACATACAGAAGATCAGGATTTTTAAAGAGTTCAGTCGATGAAAATGGTTACAAATTTTTGACTAAGAAAAGTAAAAATATAAAATCAGAACTAAGTTAAGCCGTGTGAAATCTCCCGGATGGCTTCGTAGAGATTGCAACTGAACTTAACCCCATTACAACACCATTGATAAAATTGAAACCGTGTTAAGAATGAGAATGCCTATTATGGAATGTGAAAGAATGAAAGGGTGCCCTCTATTAAGTAGTCTATTGAACGAGGTAAAAAACTGAGTATAGGATAGTGGATGCAAAAAAGATTTCCTGTTATGTTGTTGAGTGATGTGTTAGAGTGTTTGTTGACCTATCCACGCACCTCAAATGTTTGTGAGTTCTTTAAAAGATTAGACAAAGTAACTCAAAATTTATAGGTTCATTTATCATCTACTCAAACTAATTAAAGAAATACAAAAAATAGTACTTAGCAACAAATCTTACCTCCACTATAAAGTAGTGCGGTTTTAGCTAGTGTGGAGTAGTTTTAGCATACAGAAAGGGTAGTGTAGGGTAAGTGACAGTAAAAACTGTGAAATAAGCTCTAAAAAGTAGGTACAAAAGTAGGGCCCAACATATCCCTTAATGTTGAAAATAGCAACAAGAAATGTTAAAAATAACATCTAGAAATTCCAATTTAATTTGTTCTTGAATTAAATTGTGAATTAATTTGTAATTCTTTTCTCATAGCAACTTGTAATAGTTAACTAAGTTAGGTTGACTTGTTAACTTAAGAATTTCGAGTTGGAAATATTTTGGAAGTCATGTAAGTGTTCTCTCTAAATTTTAGGGGTCTAGTATGATTTTAGATTGAGTTATAATTAGATAATTTAGTTTACTAAGTTATATTCAGTTAAACTAGTTCTAATTGTTTGTTGAACTAGTAGAGGATTAGTGGTGAGTTAGTGCAATGGTGCATCCACAGGTTCTACTCCAAACAACTGAATATTCACTCATCAGAAGCTCATGCATGTCAGTTCTGATAAAGATCTAGTTGAGACTAGACTGCAAGGAACATGTACTATCAGTTGTATGATTTACTGAGTTGTAAATATCATGCATGAAATTAGGGAATGGACCTAATTAGGATTGCGCGGTTTTGGAAGCATGCATTCCCTTTAAATATGGACTATTCATCCTAGGAATTGCAAAATGAAGTAGGGGCTTGGAGAGCTTCATAATAGGCAAAGGATTTGGCTTGAGCTAGCTTGCGAGTTGAGAGTTGATCATAATTGTGTAGGGATTGTTCTTGTGAGAACAAGCATTGTATTCTCATCTTGGATTTCTAATTAATTCAATATAGATAGTAGGGGTTTTGAGATGTGGCTTTCCCCAGATAAATATTGTGTTATGTGCCACTGATTATCTTCCTCTTGTCAATTAATTTTTTCATCGATATTTATGTGCTTCCATTGTAAAGAGTATAGTAGATTCTTGTCTTATGTTTTAGGAAATTACATGAGCTATGAATCTAAAGGAAAATATACATGGTATCAGAGTTGATTACAGTAAAGTAGAGGAGATTTCGAAGTTTTTGAGTTCAGGGTTACAGGTGAAATTCAAATTTGCACTACATACTTCAGGATCGATAGATGAAATTCTATGGTTTGCAGCTCGAGTATGCCTTGGATGGCAGCTCGAATTACATAGCCTAGAAGGACAAGATGGAGGCCTTGTTGGAGGATAATGAATTGAAGGAATTCATTGATCAAGACATTCCTAAGCCACTAGCATCGGATGCAAAAGATCTTGTCGAATGGAAGAAGTGTGTGGCAAGGGAAAGGAAAATTATCCTTGAGGGACTTCGAGACCACATTGTCTTGAGTCTCCATGGAAAGGAAACTCTGGATGTTATGTGGAAAGCATTGATGAACCTATTTTAGAACAAAAGTGACCATAGGAAGTTGGCACTGAACGATAAACTTCGAAAAATCAAGAAGGAGGCAAGCGACGCAATTCCAAATTACTTGACCAAGTTCACCCATTGTCGGGATGAGATTGGAAGTGTTGGAATCATTGTTATTGAGGATGATGTGGTGAGCCTAGCTCTTCTAGGACTTCTCAAGAGTTGGTAGAGTTATCAAGACTCTGTTAATGGGAGGAAAAGCTGTTAGATTGGGAACAACTGTGGACGGATTTGGTACAAGAGGAGTTTCGACAGAACACCAGAGATGGGACCTCTTCCAAGGAATTGGAAGAGGACTTTGCCTTAGTGAGTAAGGAAAAGAAGGCCAAGGTAAAGAACTCCCAAGGCGATTTGGGCGACAAGAAGATGGACTCGTTGAAAGTCAAGTGTTTTTACTATCACGAGCACGAGCATTATGCCACGAATTTCCCACAAAAGAAAGCAAGCAAGAAAGAGCCTGTAGTAGCTACAACAGGTGAAGCTCTAACTTCACAATTCGAACTTGATTTCACTCCCATTATATGTGTGTCCAACACTGTCATGGGAGGTGTTTGGTATCTTGATAGTGGCACCTCATTCCATATGATGGGGAACAGAGATCTCTTTAGGGATTGTGAGGAGAAAGACCTTGAGAAGATCATAGATTTTGGAGATAACAGGAGGTATAGAGCTACTAGGATCAGTATGATTACCTTTCAGAGGGAGTTTGGCTCCCCTCTCAGGATCAATGAATCTTGTTTCAGTCACGGAATTGGAAGACTGTGGCAATGATGTGATTTTTAGTAAGGGAGAGGTTTTCCTTAGACACATCACCATGGGACAGGTGAAACATATCGGTGCATGGGTCAAGAACCTGTATGCTCTTAAGGTAAAAGATGCATGCAAAGCCTTGAGGATCAAGGAAAAGGTTAGAGACCTATTGGTTGAGAGGGAGAGTAAATTACCTCTCAACATGCAACCCCAAAAGAATCCTTAGAAGCAACTTTAGGAAATTGTGGAGTAGGCACAATTGGAGAAGTAGAGAGGAAAACGAATAGAGGCATCCACTCATGTAGAGACCTCTAGTAGGGGGAAATTTTGAGCAAAGTGGACAAAGGGAGCACATGTGGCGATACATCCAGGTGTGAGGTGGGGCGATGTGAAATGAGAGTCCCAAGAGGGCTAAAACTGGGCAGGTTCCATTGAGAGTTTTTATCTCTTGGACCATACCTTGCTATGGGATCCCACAATACATAGTAGCAGGATGAATCAGTGGCAATTGATGTAGTCAGAGATCAAAGTGGAAGAGGCTAGAGAAGTCAGATACTTAAGACCGCAGAGAAGGGTTGACAAAAGTTCAGAAAGGCAGAGTCAGCAGAAGCACATATTTTTTTCAGTCGACAGAGGTTGTAGTAGTCAGAGACTTTGATGACAGATGCATCATATTGATTCAGGCTAGATATTTCTTTTCCTTTTTGGAGTTGTTGTACCTACAACACTATAGAGAAGTGTTGAATGCAAAACATTCCAAAGGTTCAGGATCAGGATAGAGTTGAATTCCTTTCTTGTTGAGAGGGAGTGCTGAAAATAGCAACAAGAAATGTTAAAAATAACATCTAGAAATTCCAATTTAATTTGTCCCTTAATTAAATTTTGAATTAATTTGTAATTATTTTCTCATAGCAACTTGTAATAGTTAACTAAGTTAAGTTGACTTAGTTAACTTAGGAATTTCGAGTTGGAAGTCTTTTGGAAACCATGTAAGTGTTCTCCCTAAATTCTAGGGGTACAATATGAGTTTAGATTTAGTTGTAATTAGATAACTCAGTTTACTAAGTTATAGTCAGTTAAACTATTTCTAACTGTTTGTTGAACTAGTATAGGATTAGCAGCCAGTTAGTGCACTGGTGCATCCATAGGTGCTACTCCAGATAATTGAAGATTCACTAATCAGAAACTCATGCATGTCAGTTATGAGGAAGACCCAGTTGAGAGTAGAGTGAAGGGACAATGTATTATCAGTTCTATGATCTACTGAGTTGTAAATATCATGCATGCAATTAGGAAAAATACCTAATTAGGATTGTGTAGTTTTGGAAGCATGAATTCCCTTTAAATATGGGTTATTCATTCTAGGAGTTGTGCAAGGAAATAAGGGCTTGGAGAGCTGCAAAATAGGGGTTTGGCTTGAGCTAGATTGTCAGCTGAGAGTTGATTATACTTGTGCAGGGATTATGCTAGTGAGAACAAGCATTGTATTCTCATCTTGGATTTCTGATTAATGCAATATAGATAGTAGAGGTTTTGAGTTATGGATTTCCCTGGATAAATATTATGTTATGTGCCATTGATTATATTCTTCTTGTCAATTACTGTTTTCATCGATATTTATGTGCTTCCACTATAAAGAGTAGAGTAGATTCTTGTCTTGTGTTTTAGGAAATTACATGAGCTATGAATCTACAAGAAAATCTACACTTAAGCCTCCTCTTCCTTCTTAGCGCATGGCACAATTCTAGTCAATAGGTTATCAAACCTTTTCCCCTAGAATCCCCCACTATGTTGAAGCTTGTCCTACCTCTTCCCTTCTACACGTCGCGTAGTTTTAGTCCACAGTGAGGCCTTCCCTTTAGCCACTATGAAGCCCAACTGCACTATCATTGTCTCCTTCTCCCTCGAGCCCTATGCACTTCACAGTTCTATTCAACAAGTTTTTCATCCTCGCCTCTTACACTTGCTCATAGTGCATGGTGTAGTTCATGTGAGAAATGACACCTTCCTCAACCATTGTTAAGATCAACTCTGCCATCCTCAACAAACCCTTCCTCCTTAGTTCTTGTACAAGCCCATCATAAGGAACTTCTTCCATGAGAAAAGTAGGAGTAGAATAGATGATTTTCAAGACTAACCTTTCCTTTTCATGAGTGATCCTCATTGACAGGTGTACCATATCAACATGGAAAGGATATGCTCAAGTAAGATTTCAAGGAGAGACAAAGAAGCACTTGCAGAGAAGAAGCATGACAAAGAACCACCATGATAACATTAAGAGATCCCGACACCGACAGAAGAAGGACCTTTCATGATGACCCGAAGGTTCTAACATTGATCCAAGATATTTCAGAGGGTGAAGATAAAGATGAAGCATAAATCATATCTATCATTAAGAATGCAAGAAATAGTAGCAAGGAAAGAAACTTGGCATTGTCTTATAATCATGAAGCTCCATGTCATCAACACTAAGTCATGGCTTGTACAAGTGTCATCAAAATGTCATGTGTCAATATGTATGGCCACATCATGTGGAACGTAATTATATATCATCAAAGGGAAAATGAAAAAATGTAATATTGAAGTCCAAGAGTCACATATGGAATATGAAAAGTCACATGTGGACCAAAGAATCATATAAAATTTTAAAGGTAATTTAGGAGTCTAAAAGTCATGAGGGTAGCTCAAGAGTCATGAGGATATGAAAGGTCATTACTCTTGTTATAAATACACCCTCATAACTCAAGTAAAGGGATTTTTGGAGCCTTATATTTTTTAGAGTTATCCTTGGCTTCTTCAACTTGACATAGGAGAGAAGATCATTCCTTGGAGAAGAAAGAATGACTTAATGTTCCAATACTAGAGCTAGTGGCTCATCATTGTAACTATGTACTTGGATCTTTCACTTAATAATTAGAAGCTCATTGAGCCAACACACTTTCATCCATGTATCATGAATGTTATAAGATTGTTCTTCATATTTTTGCGATATATGTTATGTTCATATGTACTAAAGAAATTGAACTACTTCATTGGTTTTGGTGCTTATCTTATTGAATGTGTGTTTTATTTTATTTAATGATCGTTGTGTCTATGTGAACTATTTCTCTAGATAACTAATGAATCTTTCCTTGCTCTTATGTTCCTCTCTTAGGTTAGTACTATTAGTTTCTTTTGAGAGACTCACTCTTTACTTTCCCTTTGTGAAAGTCTCTGTTTACACATTTCAAATTGTGTTTCACAATGTCAACTTACTTTCTAATTTTAAAGGCTATGTGCATACTCTCTTATAACATTCCTTGCAACCAAGGCAAACCTTAAGTTATGGTAGCTGATTCGATACTCCGAATGGGGCCCCTAGTCCAAATGGTGTGAGGTCTAATTGGGACTTCACATCGGGGAGACCCCTTGTATGTTGGAAGATTACCAGCATTGTCAATAGAATGATTGTTAATAACTTTGTGAAGATCCATGGGAATAGAGGATCTAGCTATTTGATCACATAGTGAGCACATTTGTGCAATTACACTATGGTTTCCCTTTTTTTAGCACTTTTTTCATGTCATTATATCTAATCATTATAGAGAGTTTCAAATGCTTACCTTTGATTTTGTCATTTCCCAACTTTCTGAGGAAAATCTGATGCAAATTTTCTCATAATTAAGACCCATTATTCTCAATGACTTTAACCGATGGACCTCTAATTCAACATCAACACCACCCATTTGAATTGAAAATATTGAACTACCTAGTAAATACTCCCCATGGTGATCTTAATAATAATGCACGTCCTTGAACAATGTATGATACCTCCATTTGTAATTGTTACTTGAAACTCTAGTGCTAGATATATAAAGAAATTGAGAATTTTGGCTAATTTTAAATAAATGAAGTTATGGGTACTACCAAAAGTAATCAACATTATTAAAGTTTTATTGTGATATACTATTCTATGTAGAGAGTTTAAGAAATGTTGATGCCAACCAATTCATAACAAGTTATGCTTGGAGGAGTGCCTCCTAATACTACATCTTGAAATAATTCCAATTATTGATCTTATTCCTCCTCACAATCTATGTAGGATAATATCCTCTCACCACACTTATGTACTTTATTGTACTTGTCATCACAATTGAACCATAGTTTTTTTTCTCTTCATTCATCCATTTGTTGAAGTGTCATGCTTTTAGGTCGACTTATGCTAGGAGAGAGAACATGGTTCTCTATATATTGTCAGTTAACATCCTTCTAATAGCTATATTTTTTCTTTAAATTTTCCATACTGGATTAAAAGAATGTTCTATGGATTTAGGTTCCAAGAAATGCACCTCATATTGTGTGCTCTCCTTTAATGTGCTCGTAAAGAGATCTAAAAAATATGCTCTGTGATGTTCTTTAATTGGAAACTTAGGTTTTAAAGTTGATGAGTGTGTTTTTTTATTGGACCTCTTTGTTAGAGATTTATCAATTTACTAAAGAAATGTGTTGCCCTTAATATCCTCATAAACTGCTATCAATTCATTCCTAAAAATGGACCAAGAGACAATATAATCCTTTTTTCATTCACAAAGGCATTAGTATCAAACTAATTGATTAGGTTCTGGATACAAGGATGCAAGAGTCAATATGGGGGCTTCACTCAATGAACCTCTAACATATCATGTGCATTCATGGCATACTAAAAAATATTCTTAATTTGACTACATATTGTAAAATACCTCTAAAAATCACATTATTTAACCCCCTTACCAATATGAAAATAATAAACCTTCCCAATTTAAAAAAAAAAAAAACCCTACTTTCACTAGATATTGTAGATATCCATTTTTTCATTAACATTTTTTTATACCCCTTTATATTTTTTCATTACCTTTGACCTCTATTTTTTATACTTGCCAATAAAAAAACCATTTACTCCCTATTATATGCTCAATATATTATTTCATTCTTTCCTCATTATATATCCCCCAATATGAATGCATGTGGTATGGTATTTCTCCCCTTGTGAAGCCCTCATGGCAAGAGTTACCTTTTGTAAATTTGGGAGTGATGAATGACCATAATTTTATGACTCAACATTTATTTCCTCCAAATGTGTTAAAATGCTCCCCATACATGACTAGTGTTCAACAATTATTTCTCCTTATTTTCATGATTTCTTTAAGTAATAATATGACTTTTAGGGAACCTCTTATCTAGGGTATGTAGGAAAATGGGTTCCATGTATTTTTCTATGATTATATCTTTTGATCCATCAACTTATTCATTTTATCTTTAACTTCCATGTTTTAATCCATCAACTTTTCCATATTTTAATCCATCAACATTTCCATTTTACATTTAGTTTCTCTTTTATGGATTTCTTATGAATATGCCTAGTAAACATTTTCATCACAATATTACACATCCCATTAAATGGGTTCCTCAATTGGGATACCTAGTTCACTAAGCCTTCACATTCTTTAGGTATCATGGATGAGTTCTCTAGAGGCATATTTCTTTGGATGAGTTCAAAGTCACGCATTAAAGACCCAAATAGTATAAAAATGTAAAGAGAAGCAACTTCGTCCTTGAGAATGGGAGAACAATCAATGAGAAGCCTCTTTGGGAGGCAACCTCCATTCATAATATAGAAAATTTGATGGATGAGATTATCTCTTAAACAAAGTCTCCTTAGTATATATAGTAGAAAAATGATACAATTACAATTTAAGAGTCTAGTTGACCATTGAAAAGCCTAATAAACTAATAAGGATGACAATAATACAATAATAGAAATGTAATAAATCAATATCCAGGTCTTAACAATACATGGGTATATTTGCATGCAAATTGTTCGCGGAAAAACTTAATAGTCTTAGATACACATATTTGTTGATACCCTTTAGATTATTGGTATGAAAATAAAGGCTCCAAATTGATTAAATGTGAATTACCTCAAGTATGTTTATTTTTAACATGTTAGAATAAAAAGTTAGAAGGGTCAACTTGCCTAATTTGGTAATGACTTCAAGGATATTACCAATTAGCTTATTTGAAGCAAGAGATTGTAAAAAGAGAAGAAAACTTTCCTAGAGATAGAGGAATTTTATCCCAACATGTTGTGGAATATAGATAAAGGAATGTAAGTTCTATAGCAAGTCCAATTCAACTAGACTTCTTCCACTTGACTTGTTTATGAAAAAAACAATACTTAATGGCTAAGTATAATTTCATAGAGTTGAAAGGGTATGACCAACACGATTGTTAAAATAAATGTCCAATACTTATAGAGATGTGCATCTTCTCAGAGAAGCTCAATACTTCAACTCATAAGATTAATGAATAAAGAGAGATATTCCAACTTGACTAGATGACTTGATTATCTTGGTCTAGTACTTTCAAAATTATTTTTCTCAATACACTAAATTTTAGGATTGCAATAATCATCTAATTTTTTACCCAAATTAAAATATAAATACAAAGAATCATCAATTTCACTCGATAAGTAAACATAATTTACAAATTAAATTAAAATAGATTAATCAAATACCCTATGAAAGACATTTGAAACTAGATAAAAATCATTAGATAAAAATCATAAAAAAGGGTTAATTTTTCATAAAGATTATCAATCGAGAATTTTTCTTTCAAAATCTATGAAAAATCCCAAATATAGAAGCCATATGTCACTTCATTGTGCTCACTTGTTATGAAACCAACTCACAAAAAGATAGAAAAAATAGATCAACACCTTAGAAATCAGCGTCTTCGAGGGGACAACCTCCTTCACATTACACAAATGAACAATTCTTGGATGATACAAATGATAATACCTCCTTTCTATATATAGGAGTCTAAGGGGTCGTAATGTAATCAGAGCCGACATAACAATAATAATGTAAGGGCACAGCAATAACAATAGTGGGCTTCTATGGGGCACAATAATAACAATATGGGGACTACATGGGCACAACAATACAATAAGGGGGTTGCACTAATAACAATAAGGGGTTACACTAGTAGTATAGGGACCTAACAAGCCCCTCTCCTTCAAAAAGTGTTGTCCTCAACACTTGAGTAGTTCTAGATGCTTCTGTATAAAATTCTTGTCCTCCCATGTGGAATCATCAGTGGGTAAGTTCTTCCACTTGATGAGATACTTTGAAATTGATCGATTTCATAGTTGTCAGGTTCTTGTTTCTGTGACTTATTTAGGTTCCAATATGATTTTTCCTTCCTTGTCAAGTTCCAAAAATATTGTTTGAAATGGGAGCTTGTCACTTATAAACTTCTTTAAGAATGAAACATGGAAAACTGGGGGCACTTGGGAAGATGCAGGAAGCTCCAATTTGTATGCCATAGTACCAATATTTTGTAGTACCTTGTAAGGACCATAGTACTTTGGTGAGAATTTATTATCCTTCTTAGCTTGCTTGAGGGACATTTGTTTGTATGGTTGTATTCGTAAAAATACCCAGTCGCCTATATCAAAACTTCTTTTGTTGCGATGTTGATCAGCCTGTTGTTTCATTTGATTCTTTGCCAAAGTGAGGTTATCCTTTAAGAGTTGGAGAACTTGTTGTTGTTGAGGGTCTACCTTAATACCTTCATGAGATACAATATGGCCCAAGTATTCCACCTCCTGTACTCCAAAGAAGCATTTGGAGGATTTTGCATATAATTGTTTCTCATCCAATAATTTGAGCACTCTATCAACACGTTGAACATGATCCTTCCAAGACTTGCTATATATTAGCATACCATAAAAAATACTAACATAATTTTTTTAAGGAAGGGTTTGAAAATGGAATTCATCAAACATGGAATGTAGAAGGTGCATTGGTAAGGCCAAAAGGCATGACCAAAAATTCATAATGACCCTCATGAGTTCTAAATGTTGTTTTCAGAATGTCTTCAGTCTTCATTCTGATTTGATGATATCTTGCATGAAGGTCCAACTTACTGAAGTAAATTTCTCCATGCAATTCATCAAATAATTCATCAATGAGAGGAATGGGAAATTTATCTTTAATAGTGAGCTTGTTGAGCTCTCTATAATCCATACACATGCACCATGATCCATCCTTCTTGTGCACTAATACTAGTAGAGCAGAGAAATAACTTTGACTAGGTTGAATTATACTAGCCTCTATCATTTCTGCAACCATATATTGAATTTCACTCTTTTGTGCAAAGGGATATCTGTAAGGCCTGATGTTTGGAGGAACACTTCCTAGAAAAAGAATAGCATGATCATGATCAAAAATATATGGGAGGCCTTTGGGAGTCTCAAATACCTTGGAATGATTGTCCAAGAATTTTTGGAGATCTGGAGAAATAGACGATTTCGACATGGGAACCTCTAGCGAACATAAATGTGAAATTACGCCACGTTCTTCTTCCTTTGGAATCTTTGTCATGCCATTAGAGCTAATTACCTTTCCCTGTTTCCCCAAAGATTGTAGCCATTGGACTCCTAGTACAACATCAACGCCACCCATTGGAATGGAAAGCATTGGACTATTCAAAACATATTCCCCCATCGATAGCTTGATATTATGGTACTTTCTAGAGACATTTATCATTCTTCTATTTGCAACCATCACTTGACACTCTGGTGCTTGATATAGGAGGCAATTCAATTCCTTCCCTATCTTAAAATGAATAAAATTATGGGTACTGCCCGAATAAATCAACACTATTACCTTTTTCTTCTTGATATGTCCTTCTATCTTGAGAGTTTGAGGAGTGGTAATTCTCGCCAATTCTTTACAAGATATGATTGGATTCATTTATTCTTTCTCTAGGATTGGTTCCTGGTGTATATCCTCTTATTTTGATGTTTCTTGATCTTTTTCTTCCTCCTATTCATAATCTAAGTAAAATAATTTCTTATCAGAACACTTATGACCTTTATTGTATTTGCTATCACAAATGTAACAAAGCCCTTTTTATCTTTTTTCTTCCAATTGTTGTGGCGTAAACCTTGTAGGTTGTGGAAGGATAGGAGAAAAAACACTTCCATATTTATAGTTGTGAGTTGTAGGATTCCTTGCTTCCATAATTCCGCTTTCAATTTTTATTGCCAACCTGAATGCCTTCTCTAATGAATCAAGTTCCCAAATATGAACCTCATGTTGAATGTTATCCTTTAAAGAACCTATGAAGACATCAACCCTTTGCTTCTCTGGTATATCATTTACCCTTATATTCAATTTTTGGAAGTCCTTATTGTGCTCTGCCATTGAACCCTTTTGTTTGAGATTTATTAATTAGCTAAAGAAGGTGTTGCTCTTTGTATCCTCATAATGTACTATCATTTCCTTCGTGAAAATTGACCAAGTGACAAGTGGTTTACGAGAACAAAGCCCTTTATACCATAAACATTGATTCGATTCTAAATATAAAGATGCAATATGTACCTTTTGTAACATTTGTACATCATGTAGATCAAAATATTGTTCCATCTGTAGTATCCAATTTATTGGATCCTTGCCATCAAACTTCCTCATATCGCATTTTCTTGATTTTAGGAGCTTGATCTTGAAACAATTGTAACTCTATAATTTCAGATCTCCAAGGTCTGGAATTGTGACTTGCAGTAGCCCTCTGCATCCTCTTTCCAATGCCACTAGTCTGATCGAAATTGGATTCTCCAAGAAAGAGTTATGCCAATCTCCCAAGATGACCTGCTTATATACTTTTTTAGTAGAACAAACTTGTACAAAGTGCCACATGTTACTGTTTCAACCTTCAAACCTGAAAACAATACACCAAAAAGTACATTCCATCCTATTTCTATATCTTCTTATGAAATTTCAATTTGATACTTAGAGAGAAAGTTATGACAATTTTCCCCAGTTCACCTGTTTGGGATGTAACTCGAGAGCCTGCAGAAACCCTAACTTCCTTGGATCATATCTCCGAAATTATAGTGATACAAGATTTGAAATTCGGACCCGAGCTTCAGCACGATTTCAGCTCAAATGGGTTTTTTTTTTAGCTTCTGAAACTTCGTAGCGAAAACGTTATCGGGAAAATTCCACAATGACCTATTTGGAGAAGCAAAACACTAGAATCCAAAGCTCTGATACCAAATGTTATGAAACCAGCTCACAAAATGATAGAAAAGATAGATCAACGCCTTAGAAATCAACTTCTTCAAGGGGGAAACCTCCTTTACATTACAAAAATGAACAAGTCTTGGATGATACAAATGACAAGGCCTCATTTCTATATATAGGAGTCTAAGGGTCATAATGTAATCAAAGCCAACATAACAATAATAATGTAAGGCCACAACAATAACAATAGTGGGCTTCTATGGGGCACAATAATAACAATATGGGGACTACATGGGCACAACACTATAATAAGGGGGTTGCACTAATAACAATAAGGGGCTATACTAGTAGTATAGGGACCTAACAACACTATTGAAAATAGTGTGAAATATGTGTAAACTAGGAAGTAAAAGGCTAGAAATTGTAAAAAGAAATCATAATTAAGTGGTAATGAAAAATAAAAATATAAATTATAAAAACCAATCATATTTTATTCATGAAAATATTGATATTATTTTAATTTTTAGTACATATTTTATGAGAATAGTATTATGGTTGGATAAAAGATAAGTTATTTAGGAAATCGATACACTCCATAAAATGGTTTTATCTTTGGAGGTACCATCCAATTCCATGCTTTATCCCACATAATTATTAATGTTACAACTCCACCAAAGACAATTCCTACTCCTAACCCTAATGAAATTAATGAGATATGCTCATCCACACTATTCAACCATCCTTGATCTTCACTAACATTTGCATAGAGTCCATGTCATTTTTTGGGGGTGGCTTTATTGCATGCTTGTAAAGGATAACCATGCTTGTAAAGGATAACGACATAAGCACTTTTTCATTTGGAATGAAGGCACACTAAAAGTTTCCTATTGTGTTCCTTCTGGGATTCGCCCATAAAGACTGTTAAATGACACATCTAGATATGCCAGCTTGGTTAATTTATAGAGTTCTTAAGGAATCCCTCCACTCAAATTATTTTTAGCCAAGTCTAACTACTCCAAAGTAGATATCTCACTGAGAGAGGCAGGCATTTTCCCTTCCAAGTGATTTCTAAATATATTCAACAACCGCAAGTCACTCAAATTTCCCATCTTTGGGGTATTTCTCCAATGAAATTATTATTGGACAAGTCCACATAATATTTGTCTCTAACACATATGTTAGTCTGAGAATACTCAAAGCCTTTAATGATAACTTGACATCAATATATAATGTATTATCACTAAACTGGGAAGACCTTGGTATTTGAAATCCTAGGAGTCTCCCTAAATTAAAGGGTATTCTCCCTATAAATTTATTATTGGATAAATCCAACACTCGTAGTTTAGAGAGATTTGTGATACAATCAAAAATACTACCTTGAATCTTATTATAACCAACACTTAAAACTCGTAATGATTGAAAAGATGCATAATATTCGGGAAGTTTTCCTATCAATCTATTTCTCCCTCCTCAAATCTAGTACTTGAAGTGCAATGTAATTGGCAAAATATGAAGGAAGATTCCCAGAAAAACTGTTAGAATGATCAGAAACAACCTCCAAAGAAATTGGAAACACTATGCCTAGGTGTCCACTAAGTTTTTTCTCCAACACCTTGATGCCATCTAACAATGTACAATTCTGTAAAGATATGGGAATATTTCCATTCAACATGTTTTTGGATAAATAACGAGGACTTACTAGTTCTTCCATGAGTGTAATATGGAAACTCCCTTGACGAATTGAAAGTAGCGACAGTCGCATCATCCAAATCTTCCAACAATATAAAAAGGCTGAGAAGCATGGAAATAACAGCTTTATCCATGTAGTGTTGCATATGAATTCAATTTCATTGCCTATAAGAAAAGTTAGAGAAGAAGGTTGAAGAGTCATACAAATTGGCATGATGACTTGGGCTTGGGCAACAGAGAAGTGAACAAATTCTTTCAGAATTTGATAAAATCCCGTCGGATTTTGAAAATCATGATTTTGCAATGCACCCAGATGGACTTGGGTGTCTCTATCCCAACTGACTTGGAATAGTTCCGTAAATTCAGAAAATTAAGTATACTACAAATGTTAAGGCATTTAAGATGGAGGATTCAAGAGAATAGCAAACAAAAGATATTAATTTTTAAACATGAATCCACTTGCAATTCAACAATAAATCATGGTTTCGAACTCATGATTTCATTATGTCTGAAAATTAGGAAGAATTTTAAATCAATGCATTATGGGTTCCGTATCATGATTTAATTTATAAATCATGGTTTCAAGATCATGATTTAGTGATAGTTTCATTACAACCTCAAAATTAGGATGAATTTATAAATAAGGTTTTATAAGAAAACGAAATTCACAAAATCAATTAGAATTTTATGGATCTATTTTAGAAAAATAATAAC
This sequence comes from Pinus tabuliformis, assembly GCA_031772625.1. Lineage (NCBI taxonomy): Eukaryota > Viridiplantae > Streptophyta > Pinopsida > Pinales > Pinaceae > Pinus > Pinus tabuliformis. The sequence continues at coordinate 902,282,465 of CM062809.1, read as the reverse complement.
CTCATTGATTAGACTTCTATGGATTTATTTCAGAAAATAAAAACCCACAAATTCAATGGTTCATGGTTAGGAATTTACATGATATACACACATCACTCATTAAAACAATAACATATAGAGCACAAATTTAGTGGGTCAGGGTTAGGAATTTAGTCACTCATTAAACAATAACATATAAAAACAATAACATATAGAGCACAAATTTAGTGAGTCAGGGTTAGGAATTTAGTCACTCATTAAACAATAACATATAAAACACAAATTTAGTGGGTCGTGGTTAGGAATTTAGTCACTCATTAAACAATAACATATAGAGCATATAAAACACAAATTTAGTGGGTCATGGTTTGTAATTTAGTCACTCATTAAACAATAACATATAGAGCACTTGCTACATAAAGTAATTAAGGATGCAAAGTAGGTTTAAATTAGCATATTCATTGTGATATTGTGAGACCAAAGAAAGTTGTAAATTTTATTTGGAATTCAATACTTAATAAATTTATTGAAATTTATATAAATAATATTTCAAAATTTAAAGGGTAAGATTGGTTTTCTTCCGAGGGTGGGAGCTTTTGAATATATTTTTTTTTTAATAAGTTGAGTTTAAATGTTTTATATATTAGTCTTTTTTCATTAGACTTTAGTGATAAAAACAATTTTGAGATTATAATTTCATGTTGTTAAAATTGTATTCTTAAATATAAAAATAGATGCAATATTTTAAAAAATCTCTAGAGCCACTTAAATTATAGAAAATCAACAACTCAAATATACAATTTCAACAATTCTAGTCAAATTTCAAGTAAATTTGATTAGAAAATATGTCCAGAAAAGAGCAAAGTGTAGAGCATTTAGACTATGCTCATTGAATGAGTGCAAATGTTCTATCATTTGCACATTTTCTAGCAATCTCACCAAAATCCAACTATAGAAGAGTTGTTGGAATTACAATTTTCCATTGTTGGAATTATAAAAATGCATTCAATGACCTCAAAAACCCCAATTAGCCTAGATGTAGTCTCAACAACTGAAATCCATGATTCTTCTTCGATGATCGCGTTGGTTCTTCTTACATTAACATCTCGCATTGGGATTTGCATCCCAAGATGTAATGATGGGTTCATGTGGGTTTCTGGAGGGACAATTTTTTCATTTTATTCTCATGGCATGGAGCAATTTAATTCATTGTACTTGAGGGTTAACATTGTATTGGTAGTGTTTTTATCTTTGAGTTTTGTGCATAGTGGAGTTCTTTGTGTGGGGATTGCACGTAGAGGATGCTTGTGGTTTCTAATCTGTCTTGTGTTGATTTTTTATTTTCTTTTGGTTATCGTTCAATCCATCATATTCAAAATGTTTGGTCTCTCTAGAGGAGGTGTTACTCGTGGTATTTTTCATGGTGAGTGTACTTGATGTTTAGCATTGTATTGGTGATGGTTTTGTCTCAGGATTTTGCCAATAGTGGATCTCTTTATGTTGGAAATGTATGTTGAGGATGCATATGAAATTTGGTTTTTTTGAACTAGTTTTTTTATGTCATTTTAATTAGAATTCAACCCTTCATAGCATCTCCGAAACAAATATTTACTCTTCATATTTTTGGTAGAAGTGTTTCTCATGGTGTTGTCCTTGTGAACTTTTTAGATTTTCCTTTCACCATATTTTTTGTTTGCCTTTGTTGATTCTACCAATGTTGACATCCTATGTGGGGATTTGAATTCAATGACATGGTGGTGGGGTGACTTGGTTTCCTAGAGGGGTAGTTTCATCATCATATTTTGGCCATTTGGGAATAGTTTAATTATTTGTACTTGAGGTTTAATTTATGTTGACAATGCTTTTCTTCCAATCTATGTGTAGAAAATCTATGATAGGCTAACCCGATAATGCAATATAAATCAAAGCAGAATACTATAACCTACTTCTACTATCAATTTGCGGAAGCTTAAAGATCGAGCTGAACAATATAATCAGAAGAAGAAGATTCAATGGCACAATACACATGAAAATACTTTGGGGAAAGCCTGAGATAAAAACCCCACACTATTGTATTATCATACATGGTGGAAATACATAGGAATTATACAAAGCCTTAGCTCTCATAGCTAGCTAGCCCTCAGTACATACAATCCTCATAGATGCTCATATGAAATCTTGGCTTCTCTCCAGCCTTCCTCTCTGCCCTCCAAGATCCTATTTCCTTGCGTTGTTCCTTGTGGATGATTAGCCTATTACCAAGTGGAAAAACAAGTCTTCAAAACTACGCAATCCTCAAGGATGAATCCTTGACTACATGCATGATTTTTCTCCATGAGAAAACACATGCAACTGATCGTACACCATCCTTGAACATATATCTCAACTGGGTCTTTCTCAGAATAGACATGCATGAGTTTCTGATGAGGGAATCTTCAGTTAACTGGAGTATCAGTAGTTGAGTGCATTAATGCATCAACTGACTGCTAACTCAATATTAGTTCCTCAAATAGTTTGGAACAAATTTAACTAGACTTAACTCAATAAACTGAGTTAACTAATTACAACTAAAATATAACTAAATCTTATCTCCTTAATTTAAGGGATAACTCTTGCATGACTTCAGAAATACTTCTAACTTGAATTTCTCCAACTAATTAATTTAAAATAAACTAATTAATTATTTCCAAGTAGTTGTTAAGACTAAATTCAATTTTAATTCACAATTTAATTCAAGGACAAATTAAATTGGAATATTCTTGTTGCCATATTTCAACACTCCCTCTCAACAAGAAAGGGATTATCTGCCACCTCGACCCTGTCTCTATGGAACCCAAATTTACACTTTGACAATGCCTTTGTCAAAATGTCAGCATCTTGCTCCATGTGGAATCTCTTGAGTATCTCATTGGCATACTTTCCCTGAGACACAAACAACTCCCCATCCTTATGCCACACTTCCATGCTAAGGAAGTAATGCATGAGACCCATGTCTTTCATCTCGAATTCTCTTGCAAGGTCCTCCTTACAAGACACAATCAACTGATCATCACCAGTCAATATGAGATCATCAACATAAAGTATGATGATCAACAGCTTACCTTTCACCACGATGTGGTACAGGTTCATATCTGCTTCACTCTTTGTGAATCCCAACCTAGTGAAGTAGTTGTCTATCCTGGTGTACCAAGCACGAGGTGCTTGCTTCAACTCGTACAATGATCTCTTGAGTCGGCACACATGCAACTCCTGATCGAAGATATCAAAATATTCTGGCTGCTCTATGTACACCTCTTCCTTAATCTGGTCATTGAGAAATGCAGTCTTCACATCCATCTGATAGATCTTCCAACCCATCTGTGATGATAGTTCCAACATAGATCTGATAGATGAGTACCTTGCGACAAGAGTAAAAGTCTCATCATAGTCAATCCCCTTGACCTGTGAAAAGCCACAGGAAAAAAATCTTGCCTTATGCTTCTCCACACTACCATCAGCATCTTGCTTCACCTTGTAAAGCCAATGAGAACTCACAACTGACTTGTTCTTCGGTCTCAGAACCACATCCCAAACATTGTTACAAACTATGGAGTCATACTCCTCCACCATAGCATCAACCCAAAACAATTGTTGCATTGCTTCCTCAAATGAAGATGGCTCGGTCTCAACACTTTCCCCAGCAAGGGCCATGTATCCAGTGTACCTCTCAGGTGACCTTCTCTATCTCCGCTGATAAGATGGTGCTCCCACATTCTCTCTTGCATCCTCCAATAATCTGTCAACTTCTCTTGTGCACTTCCATCCATCTCTAGAAGACTCTCCTTGAGTGGATGTCTCCACTCCTGGAACCTCTGCATGGGGCTGCTCCGCATTAATCTGTGGCTCCTCCTCCTTAGGAACCAACAGTTCCTCCACAGCCTGTACTTGGAGCTCCCTCTCAAGGGAAATTCACATGGCCTTCTGCTCATCAAACTTGAGATCTATGTGAACCACTGTCCTCGGACTTGTAGGCAAGTACACCCGATAGTTATGAGGTGTATCAGTGTACCCCACAAACATGGAAAATTTTAGGGGTGAATGTTCGCCCTTTGGCAAAATTAAGGGGTTTTAAATTTTTAGTGGGCAAATATTTTGTATCATAGTACATTTTTACAAATCGCCTCAAATAGCCCACCTTATTTTAAGGGAGAGGGTAAAAAATGTAAATTTAGCCCTTGAAATTAGGAGTACAAGCTTCCATTCACCCTAATTTTCAAGAATAGGTTTTATTTAAGTGAATCCTATGGGCCAAATACCATATTTATAAAAGAGGTATGGTAAATTAATAAAAATATAAATAAATGAGAGGTATGGTAAATAAATAAAACATTTTTTATATTTACTCCATAAGTCACCTTATATACATGCAAGGGTGTAAACAAATAAAAATAAAAATAAAGTGGAGGTATGGTAAATAAATAAAACCTCTTTTTATACTTACTCAAAAGGTATGGTAAATAAATAAAAATATAAATAAACTAGATGTATGGTAAATAAATAAAACCTCTTTTTATATTTAGTCCATAACCCTCTTTCTATTTATGAAGGCTCAAAAAACAGGATTTATTTAAGTGAATCCTATGGGCCAAATACCATATTTGTAAAAGAGGTATGGTAAATTAATAAAAATACAAATAAACGAGAGGTATGGTAAACAAATAAAACATTTTTTTATATTTACTCCATAAGTCACCTTATATTTAAGGACACTCAAAAAATGCGTTATATTTAGGTGAAACCTATGGGCCAAATACCATGGGCTAGATTATTATTAATACCATGAAAAAAAAACATTATTAACCTTAATATTAGTATAAATAAAAATAAAAATGGCACATGGTATTGACCCATGGTATTCACGTGGAATGTAGCCTATTTAAATGGGGGAATTAAACCATCATAGATCCATCTTTACTCTGGATCTACTAAGCCCCGAGAGGTATCAAATATCCTGATATGCAAACTAGCATAGAGTGAAAAAATATTTGATCCCTCTTGGGGCTTGGTGGATCAAGAGTAAAAATGGATGCTGTAATTTAATGTATGTTAAACATTTTAACTTGGTTAAATAAAAAATAAAATAAAAATCAATTATTAGTTTTATTAATTTTTATAAATTCCTAATAGTAATTTTTAAGCTCTAGGTTTCTGATAACCCGTGGTATTGACCCATGGTAATACCATGGTATTCATGTGAGAATAGACTATTTAGAGGGGAAATTCTATCATCTTAGATCCATCTTAATTCTGGGTCTACCAAGTGCTCAGGGGGGATAAATAGATTTCATCCCCTAAGAGTGGTAGATGTGGAGTTAAGATGGATATAGGTTGGTTTTTATGATAATGAAGATATTAAATAGACTTAGGAAATTATATTGTAAAAAAATCTTAAGGTGAATGGTTAAAGCTACATTTAGTCACTTCACAAAATTTAGTAAAAAATACCAATATCTCCATTAATATTGGTTTTTAACTTTTTCTGATTTAACAAAAAAAAAATTCAAAACAATGAAACCTTATCACTCTTTCCGCATCACCCTTGCAGAAGATCACCATTTTTCAAACATTCTCAATATGATATCTTCATGAAATAGTTTAGGTACTGATGTTGGATTAGATGTTTGAAAAATAAGTTGGTTTGTACAACCTTTCATCTTCTGTGCTATTCTTAGTTTGTCCTAATGATCTGGAGGGGTTGGAGCCACTGCACCATATTTTCCTAAAAGGTGGAGATTGTTCACTAAAAAGGAAATTAATCTACATGTTACAATGCTATTAAAAAATGCGAGACCTATGAGGGTAGTGAATTATGCTAATAAGCAATTTAGATTGGGAGAGACGTAATTAAATTTTATTATTTAATTGAAGATTTCCAATTAAAATAATAATAAATCTACATTTATATATTCATATATTGATTGGAAGGATTCTCACAATGGTCACTTCTTTCAATTAGATCCCCTTCAAGCCCTTTGGATACCTAATACTTTCTTATATAATATAGTTGGGGCTTTCTACTTGTTGGCGTGTTGGGGTAAACAAACTTGATGTGTTTTTTTTTTTTTTTATCTCGCAGTTGGAGTCTATGGAATAAGAAAGAAATTTGATAACTTGAAAAAAGTGGTAACCCGACAAAAGTTGTAGAGAAAAGATTAATCTCTCCTACCTTGACAGAACTCGTTGTCAATATCAACACCTACAAGAACTTTGTTGTGGAATATTATCAAAACTAATAGAAGGATATGAAAGAGTGTATTGTAAGAACCTTGACAAACATGGCCACTGAAACTTGGAACATTGTTTGTAAGAAGGGAAAATTATGTTTCTTTTTCCAAACATGTATGTTAGTATATTACAATTTAATGAATATGTTTTCTTATTATCATATATGGTTTCATACTTTAACAAAACATTCGCAAGACTTCACAATGTTTTATTATTCACTAAAAGATTTGCCAAGATCTTACAAGATTATATAATTCAGTGAAAGATTCTCCATCACTGTACAAGATAATATAATCTGGTGAGAGATTCGCCAAAAAAATTATATATACATATTATATTATTGATAAATTTGCCTCCCATTTTTCCTATGTATCATGGGGATTAGCCCATTTATTATACATATAAATTTAGGGTGGTTCTTATAATTTTCCCTACCCACAAATACCCCCAACTTTGTTGTCGGCTCAAGCTTCTTCCATGCATCCTTTGTCACATGGAAATATACTGATGAGCCAAAGATCCTGAAGTGACCCACATTTGGTCTCTTATCAGAGAAAGCTTCCTCTGGTGTCTTCAACCCAAGTATGCGATGCGAACTTCTATTCTGCAAATAGACCGCTGTGTTGCATGCCTCAGCCCACAAGTGAAGTGGTAGGCCTTGGTCATGCAACATTGCCCGTGCTACCCCTACAATAGTTTTGTTCTTCCTCTCAGCCACCCCATTCTTCTGTGGGTTATTAGGTGCCATCAACTCTCGTTTAATTCCTTCCGCTGCATAGAATTCATTAAACTCTTGAGAGACATATTCTCCACCATTGTCACTTCTCAAGGCCTTGATCTTCTTCCTCGACTCTTTCGTGACCAAAGCTTTGAACTCATAAAACTTTGTGAAAGTTTGTTCCTTCTTCTGCATGAAATAATTCTAGCATTTACGAGAATAGTCATCAATGAACATAATACCTTTGCTTCGCTGTGGATGCCATCGATAATGGTCCACACAAATCAGTATGAACTCGCTCTAAGATAGCCTCTACTCAACTATCTCGATCATTAAAGGAAGACTTGGTGTACTTTCCTAAGGTACAAACTTTGCATGTGTCAACTTGTTCAAGTTTACCTTTGGGAAGACCTGTAGATATCTGTTGTATTATTTTCAAAGCTACATGATGCAAATGGCCCAACCACCTATGCCACAACTCGCCAATGTCTTGGCTTTGCACCAATTCTACTTTCGTACTCAATGCTGCACAATCATCTACCTCTAGTTTATAAAGATTCTTCACCCAAATCCCTATCGTCTTGGTCTGATCCTTGGCTATGTGTCTTAGGAACACCTTTCCTTTACTGAAGACAACATCGTATCCTTTGTCCTCCAACATCATGACCAATACCAAGTTCTTCTTCAGTCCAGGCACATACATTACATCTGTCAAGGTGAGAGGAGCTCCATGCTCCCTTTGAAAAGCAACCATACCCACTCCTGAAACACTATACCTTCCGTCGTCACCCATCTTTATGCGCATCTTGAGGTCTTTCTCCTCCAAGGCACTGAATAAATTTTTATCACCAGTCATGTGGAATGAGGCTCCACTGTCAAGATACTAGACACAACCCATCATCGATGACACCATGCATGCAATGAGGGTAAAGTCCAATTCGAACTGAGAGGCTAATGCCTCACTTTCTGATCCTTCTGAGGATCCCTTCTTAGACTTCTTCGATGGGCAATTAGTCGCATAATGTCCCATCTTGTGACAATTAAAGCATCTTACTTTAGACATGTCACCCTTATTCCCTCCATGAGAAGAATTTTATTTGAAATGGGAAGCCTTCCCCTTCCCTTTCCTTGCCTTACTTGCTAAGGCCAGATTTTCTTCATCATCATTCTTGGATGAAGAACCATCTCGTGTGCTCCTCCTAATCTCCTCCTGCATAAGGTCTAACCACAATCGTTCCCAATTTGGCAGTTTCTCCCTTCCATTCACAGAGTCCTAGTAGCTATTCCAACTCTTTGGAAGGCCAAGGAGATCGAGGCTCACCATATCATCATCGGCAGTAGTTATTCCCACACTACCAAGCTCATCTCTGCAGGTGGTGAGCTTGTTCAAATATGTGGAAACAGTATCGCCCTTCTCCATCTTAATTCTTCGAAGATTATCCTTGAGAGCCAATTTCCTCTGGTCACTACTGTTCTGGTAGAGGTCCTTCAATGTTTTCCACATTGAAAATGGAGTATCCTTCCCATGGAGACTCGAGACAATATGGTCTCAAACTCCCTCAAGGATGATCTTACTCGCCTTCACCACACACTTCTTCCACTCAGACAACTCTTGTGCATTAGTTGAAGCTATCTTTGGGATTTCTTGATCAATGAATTCTTTCAAGCCATTGTCTTCTAATACAACCTCCATTCTATCTTTCCATGTTATGTAATTCGAGCTACCTTCCAATGCATACTCGATTTTCAAGCCATAGAACACCATTGGCCAACCTTGAAGTATGATATGAATTTTATTTGCACCTGCAACCTCAAAATTCAAATTTCGAATTTGCTTCTCAGTAGATTGTGATATGAATTTGATTTGCACCTGCAACCTCGAACTTCAAATTTTGAATCTGCTTCTCAGTATACTGTTCACAGCTCCAATACCATGTAGAAAATCTGTGATAGGTTAACCCGATAATGTAATATAAATCAAAGCATAATACTATAACCTATATCTACTATCAATTTGTGGAAGCTTAAAGATCGAGCTGAAAAATATAACCAGAAGAAGACGAATCAATGGCACAATACACATGAAAATACTTTCGAGAAAGCCTCAAATAAAAACCCCACACTATTGTATTATCATACATGATGGAAATACATAGGAATTATACAAAACCTTAGCTCTCACAGCTAGCTAGCTCTCAATACAATCCTCACAGATGCTCATAGGCAATCTTGGCTTCTCTCCAACCTTCCTCTCTGTCCTCCAAGATCCTATTCCCTTGCGCTGTTCCTTGTGGATGATTAGCCTATTACCAAGTGGAAAAACAAGTCTTCAAAACTATGCAATCCTCAAGGACGAATCCTTGAATTCATGCATGAGTTTTCTCCATGAGAAAACACATGCAAATGATAGTACACTGTCCTTGAACATTAATCTCAACTCTGTCTTTCTCAGAATAGACATGCATGAGTTTCTGATGAGGGAATCTTTAGTTAACTGGAGTAGCACTAGTTGAGTGCATTAATGCATCAACTGACTGTTAACTCACTATTAATTCCTCAAACGGTTTTGAACTAATTTAACTAGACTTAACTCAATAAACTGAATTAGCTAATTACAACTCAAATATAACTCAATCTTATCTCCTTAATTTAAGGGATAACTCTTGCATGACTTCAGAAAGATGTCTAACTTGAATTTATCCAACTAATTAATTTAAAATAAATTAATTAATTATTTCCATGTAGTTGTTAAGACTAAATTCGATTTTAATTCACAATTTAATTCAAGGACAAATTAAATTGGAATATTCTTGTTGCCATATCTCAACACTATGTAGTGTTCTACTCACGGTGGAGCTTTTCTTGTCAGGAACGTAGGTTGAGTATTATTATGGGTGCTAGTTTGTGTTTTTTCATGGTCTAAAAATCAATGGTTTCCCTTTCATTTCTAGGTTGGAGGTGCTACTCTTGGTGTTTGTATTGGTGGGTGTTGGGATTTTTTCTTGTGTTTTGTGCTTTCAAGGTAGCTTACTATTCTCATTGTTCTAGTGGGAACTTGACTTTCATGCATGGTTTGGGTTCTTTCAAATTTGTTCTTTGGTCTTCAAAAATTAGATTGTCTTAGATGATGTTTTGGTATGTTGGTTTTTCTACTCGAAAAATGGTGATAATTCATAGTTTGAATGGATTTAAGATATTCTTTTAACTCTTTTATTTTTTTATCAAAACATGCATGTAGTTGGGAATTTTGAATATATTTCTACAAGTGCTTTTTTAGTTTGACTTAGAGGCTAATTGTTGGTAGTGAGATTTATATGTTGTTTGGGTATTTCCTCTAATTTTTGTGGCCCAATTCTAGTTGGGTTATGGTGGACATGAGTGTTAGGGGTTTTATGTGTCATCACAATAAGAAAACATAGTGACTATGTTATAATGTTTCTCCTAATTGTACATAATTTAATTATTTTTTCAAAATATATGAGGACTAGAGGGCAAGATATATTCTCCTCTAGGATATTATTCCATCTTACTTAATCTTACCTATCAATATTATATAATCTACTCTTATCTATTGGTATTGTCTCACTTATATTACCTATCTTATCTACTCTTACCTATGATTTTGAGAATCAATCTCATTGACCAAGTAATTGATCTCATTTACCAAGAACTAATGTTGGGAATTGAAGGTGATCTTGACCTTATCTATCTTCTTGAACTTATTATGCTCATGTTATTTGATTCAATTTTTTCTTTTTTCTAATCGTGTATGTGTTTTCCCTTTCAAAACATACTTCCCTTAACTTCCAACCTTGACATTCATGACACACATATATCTTCCTTATGACTCACATGCATTTTAGATCCCTCCCTTCAATATGAGACTCACACGAATCTAAAATCCAAACCAAATGAATGTCGACCATAAGTTGAGAACCATTGAGGTTGGAGTGTCAAAAATTTGGCAACATGTTTACAAGGGAGGAAAACACACTAGACATTGTGTGACATTTATCCATTTCTCAGTTTGGCTTTGGTGATGTGTAATGGTGCTTTAAACTATGTTTAATGACATGGTTGGGTTCTTTTATGTTTTTATCCAACATGAGTTTTCTTGATTGGTTCTACTCATGTTAAGGTCTTTCTTTAATATTTGCATGCCAAGATGTGGTGAGACATTCTTTGTTTTATGTATTCTATTATGGATGCCCTAGTGAAATTTCACATTTTGTTTACTTTTTTAGGTGTTTTAGATTTTTGGTGTTTGAGTTGTATAAAGCGTTGGGTGGTGTTGTTTTGGCATAAAAGGTGGTTGGATTTGGCATCATGTCTATTTTTGTATGTCAAGGTTTGGTCCTTTTCCTTCGAATTATAAAAAATATGTAGTTTGAATTGTTTGGTGGTTTTGGTCCAAAAGTGTAGCATGGTTCCTCATTTTCCTAGAGAGAATTGTTGTTGTGAATTATGTGGAGGTTTATAATGCACTTTTGTTGCATTTTAAAATTTTAGCTATTATTTCATGTGCACAAGATGGCCATACTTTATCTCTAACTCTAAATGAGGCCTTTTTCATGTGTTGATCATGCATGGCTCTATATTTTCCTTTGAAATTTTCAGCACCTCTTATACTCGTTATTGGATCTACCTAATATTCTCAACAATTTTTCTTGCTATTAAAGAATCCATCATGAGATTCCCCCTCTCTCCTCCTTATTTTCCATATATCACATCCAATGATGAAGGTGGAAAATATTCAAAACAAGTCTCAAATGGTGGCTTACTAGCTGAAGTTTGGATTTTTCTGTTGCAAGAGTGCTATATACAAACTAGATTTTTCATCCCAATCCTTCATATGCTTTTGATTGCAACCTATTGAAATGTGTACCAAAGTTCATTTGGCTACTTCTATTTTCCCATATTTTTCATTGTTTTCCCATATTGTCCCACAATGTAGTCCAAACTGCAGCGATAAATCTACTATCCTTGTCTAAAATTATGCTCCTTAGTATCCCCAAATGCATTAGACCTGTTCAAAGAACAACTTCACTACTTCTTTTTCCCTTATGGTATTTTTACAAGGCATGAGAACACACATCTTGCTAAACTTGTCAACTACCACTAATAGGTAGTCATGTCCCTTGTTCACAGAAAATTTTAAGGATGGAAGTTTATTCTATATTTTAGAAACCTTGGCGATTCTTACTAGTCCCTAATATGCAAATTGTAAAATGTTTGGTGATATTTTTATAAAAATATTCAGATTTCTAATGATTTTATATTAGTATATATAATTTTCTGTTGATTTTTAAGGTAAAATAATTTTATAATATAAAATTGGGGTGAATCATTTTTAGAAAAATTGAAAATTGGCGAATATTTTTTTACAAAAAACATGGAAAATTAGCCCACATGCAAATATTAGCCCCTACATTTTTCCCTGCCCTTGTTGTTAGCTCATAAACCTCCCACAAAATCCATGGAAATTATTTTCCAAGGGCTAGTGAGTATAGGTAAGGGATGATATAGACCATGTTTCTTGTTACTAAGCTTGTTGGTACAACAAAGTATAATCCTCTAATGAACCTAGCTACATCTTCTTGCATCCTAGACTAGTACACATACCTATGTAAGTTAGAACTTCCCACCAACAAAATTCCTTGCAACCTTTGAGGTGTGAGCCTCTCTAATCAGTGAGAATCACTCACCTTTAAGAACACATTTCTTTTCTAGCCTTAGAGTAAGCCATTTTGGAGATGATAGTCAATTGCATGGTCACCATAAACCGGATGACTCTGGACCTATACCTATTGATACACCTCCCTCGGGTCCTGATTCTATGTATATGCCTCTCTGTACGCATCATGGATGTAAGGATGCATGTGTATTAAAGTTATTTAAGCTATGATTTTTTATGCAAGTGTCCTTTAAAACATGTTGATCAACTTGTTTGTGTTTTCCTTCTTATACTTGATAAGTAAATGAAACTACTATAATAACTCTATCCACTTGTAATCATTGGTTTGTTGTAGCTTACTCTAATCGTGTAGGTATTGTAGAAACTAATGATTTTCGTGAATGATGGTCTCTTTACCCATCATAGTAGTGTTTCCACTTTTTTACAGCTTGTACAAAGGGCATATAGCTCCTTGTCATAAGTATGGTATTTAAGAACCGCCCCATGAAATACGTCAAAATGGTAACATATATTCCTTCATCCCTACATCAAGACTTCTCCCATGGCATACCCACTTGCATCTCTCTCCACTTCAATGGGCTACTACAAGTTTGGTAATGTGAAAATTTGTGCTTGACTTATCTTCCTTTTTATCTCTTCAAATGCCTTCTACTGGCCCTTCCCCCACTAAAAACTATTGCCACTATCTATTATGGCATGGAGTGGTGTCGATATTATTGACAATGAAGTTATGAATTTTCTCATGTACTATGATTCCTCAACAAAACTCCTAACTTTAGAAAATCTTGTTTCCACTAGTTGTATGGCGTGGAGTGGTGTGGCTATTGTTGAAAATGAAGCTATGAGTTTTCTTAGGTACTATTTTATTCCAACAAAGCTCGTAAATTTAGAAACACTGCTAGGAATCAACCAAATCATGATGGCATCAATCTTTGCAAGATATATCTTAATATCCCCTCCACAAATCCCATAGCCTAAATACACCAAAGTATGTTATGCAAACTCACATTTCTTGAGATTTTATAGTCGTTGGTGCTTATTTAATGTCTCTAGCATTTGCATCAAGTGTGATATGTGCTCATCCTAGGTAGCATTGTATACCAATATATCATCTAAATTAATAGTAACAAATGAACCTAGATAAGGGTACAATATATCATTCATTAGTCTCATAGACATAGCAGGTGCATTGCATAGAACGAATTGGCATGAATAGCCACTCATACAACACTTGTTTGATTTCAAAGGCAGTTTTGCAAGTATCTTCTTATTTGACTTGAAGTTAGTAATACCTTGATTTTAATTCCAACTTGATGAAATATTTTTCTAGTTGTAACTAACTTAATAGGTCATCAATCCTGGGAGAGGATACCTATTATTGAGTGTGATACTGTTTAATGATTTGTAATCAATGCACAATCACTATGTCCCATACTTGTTTGAAACAATCATGATGGGTGACCCATATGGCAAATTATTTGATCAAATAATACCTTACTCCAATAATTGCTTCTTCACATTGTTTGCTTCCAGAATGAACTTCCTATACAACCCAATGTTTGGAAATGGAGAGCATGCTAACAATTAGTTCTTGTGCTCCATTTCCCTCTTGGGTGGTAGCCCTTTAGCCTCTTAGAACACTCCCCTCTATGCGTGTAGCAACTCTTCCAATTATTTGCTTTCTTTATTACGACACCCCTCTAGCAATTCCTTTGCTCTCATTGATTCCTATACAAATTGATTTTATCTTAATCATAATAAAACATATTTCTTACTAAAATTGATCAATTTCATGTCTTGATTGGTACTTACAAGTGCAATCTTTGACTTCCCCTTGTGCACATTAGTGGTGAAATATTTTTCATTGTTTATAAGGTGATACTAGTTAGTTCTTTGTATGAACATTGCATCCCTCATATACATGTAGGAACAGGGGCTTCACTCAATGAACCTTTGATATATCACATGCATTTTTGGCATACTAAACAATACCCTTAATTTGACTACATAATGGAAACTACCGCTAAAAATCACATTATTTAAACCCCTACCAATACGAACCCAATACACCTTCCCAATTAAAAAAACCCCTACTTTCACTAGATATTGTAGGTAACCATTTTTTCATTAACATTTTTTTTATACCCCTTTTTATTTTTTCATTAAATTTGAGCTCCATTTTTTTATACATGTCAATATAAAAACCCATTACCCCCTTTTATATGCTCAATATATTATGTCGTTTTTTCCTCAATATATATCTCCCAATATCAATGCATGGGGTATGGTATTCCTCCCTCAATGAAGCCCCCATGCATGTAGGGAATCCAAAACATGACTCCACATACACCAAGTGGCATTGCATTGAATCCTACTTCATCAGTATAATAAAAACATATAATAAACTTGATTTTACACTATTTGGTCACCATTATATTTCCATCATTGTCAACCCATTTCAATGGATATGTGTTAGGATGATCATGGACCTCCAATCCAAGTTGGTTGAGAAGATATGCTACTATGGGATTTAATTATGAGCTTGAGTTGAACAGAGAATAATTATTCATTTTCTCAACCTCTATATTTACATGGAGGAGTTTGGTCATCTCCTTCTATTCCTATTGATGTAGGATACTCAAATTCAACCATTTATGCATTGATATGTAAACAATATTCTCGTCCATGTCAGAACTACTTTCAATTTCATTACAAGAATTTATGGCTGTGAGAATTTTATTTGTGTCCTTCTTATATTTCTTCGATTTGAGGTCTATATGTAATTTCCAACCCTTCTCGTCTGTGTGACAATCAATGTTGTAGTGGTTGTAGTGGTTGCTAGGATTTTTCACTGTTTTGATGCAGCTATCATCTTCCTATCATTTAACCCTTTCTACTTATTCTTATCCGCTTTTGAAGCTTCACAATCTTCCTTCTACTTTGAACCACTTTATTGTCATTTCTTTTGGTTTATGCTTTCCACATATTGTTCCCGCACACAAGCCTCATCCACCATTCTTGGTTTGAAAATCATCACTTTCTTTCGCAAATGTGTAGAACCCTTACATACTTGAGGAATACATATAGGTTCTTGGGAGAGATTACCAACATTATTTCCATATTCCTAAATTCTGTGGTGTACTGTTATGCACTCTGCCCCTATCAGGCATTTGTTTTTTCTTACTTTATATCACCTTTTACTTGAAATCCCTCATGCTTGTGTTTATTTTGAATTGTTATTGTCGTGGTTTTTTGCATTCTTAGAGAAAATAAAGTAAGTATTTACTATTTTCCATTATTCACTTGTTTTAACGAGATTTAAACATTAAAAGCATCATTATAATAGTTTTTGTGTTTGCAGGTTTAAACTTAGTTGATTACCTTTTTATGCATATGCCAACATGCCTTGATCTTGCACTCACCTCCTTATACTATGCATCAGATTCCTATACCAATTGGGATTCTTGCACTAGTTTATTATAATACTTCCCAGCTCCTGCACCACGCACCAAGTTCCTATACTCACATTCCTGCACCAAATTCAAAGAATGCACAATTATTCAAATTTGGAGGACATTACTTACCTCGCAGTTTGAATTTCAGTTCAAGGATATTTTTGGAAACGCTTGTTGGTCAACATCACACTTAGTTTTCACCACTAATCATAGACCAATAAAATAGGATTCATTTACCAAAACAACCCCTCATGTGTTAGATTCAGCTCCTCTATTTTAAATTTAGTTGCACCGGAACTAGATCTGACTTTTATCCAAGGAAAATTGTTACGATTTGTAATTTATTCCTTTTGTATTCAATTGACTTGTTAATAGCCCCAATTTGTAATCTAAAGATATATATAAACGGAAATATGGCCTTCAGCCTAGGGGAGAGGAGATGGTTCCAATGTAACATTACACAAGTATAGTCAACGGTGTGTGTATGACTAGATAGGAGATTTTCTTTCCAAAACTTTTTTCTTATCAGTATTTTTTTATCTATGTCATGCTTTCAACGTAATGCTAGGGAAGATTTTTTTGTGAACATAATGGATTTTTATAGAAAATTCTTTATTGATTACAAGTCATTTATTTCAAATTAGTGTATCTTTCCTTCCACGGATAGTGTTGATTATGCTGGTGAACATGTTGTTTTCTTGAGACTCTATGACGTGATATGAACCTTTTGCTAAATATCAATTTTTCTATTTCTTAATTGCATGATGGCGCACAGGGTATGAAATTTCTATTTATCAAAATTGTTTGAATTCCAAAGGCTTTGTTTTGTGACATTTTGCCTCTACTAGTTTTGATTGTGTAATATTAATCTCTTGGCCTTCCAAAATTGGTTTAGATTTGATGGGAAGTTGTGACCTCGTATTCCAGAAAAACAAGACTTATTCCTATCTTTTGATTTCACTTTAATCTTAATGATTGTGATATGGAGTAAATAGGTAAGGATTGAGAATCGATGCACAGATAAATTAAATTATAAACCAGTCTAGAGCTGCATACTTAATTATTCAATGCATACTCGTTTGTACATTAGGGACATAAGTCTCATTTTCTGTTATTGATAATGTATAATCATGGTTGTGAGAATTTATTGATGGATGAAAACTATATCATACTTAAGGTTGGAAGGTCACGGTTCTAGCAATCATTTGCTTTCTTCCTTTATTCCCACAAGCAGATATTTTCTTCCACAATATCATTTGCAAGGAATTTCTTTATTCAAAGAGAGCGAGAGTCTTTTTCCATTTCGACCTTGTCCACACAATATGCTTACACAGTGAACATATTTAATAATGATTAATGACGCTTTTAGTAAATTATATCATAATTTCTTGAAGGATTTTGTTACACAGACTTGGAAAACTAGATATAATTATTACAAATTAAAGTCATGCTTTAGATGGAGAATGGTGTGAATTTATCTTGAATTTCTTTCAAAATTTATAGTCTGCCTTTTTAATGTTGTTTAGGCATTTCTTGGTTTCCAATTGAACAGTAATTAGGACTTACCTTCTGTCTACCAATAATTAGGATTTCCTTTTGCAATTGCTAATAGTGTAGGTTTATCTTTTGTTATATTGAGGTTTGTTTTAAACTGTCAGGATTGGTGTTTATTCTTTCTCATTTTTCCTTTGAAGCGCAGGATTCAATTTAATTTGTTGAGATTGATGCACAAGTTAGACTAGAATTTGATTTGTTGTTTATTGGGGGATCTCTGTGGAATTTCCAGTGTTGTGCCTCAAAGTTCACTAACTCTTGTATTGATAATTAAATGTTGTTCCATTAATATGCCCTATATTACACCCAAAATTTTGGCGCCATTTTAGGGGAGGTGCTTAGGGGATTGACCTTGGTAACCTACTACAATTTGGTTTTCTTTTCATCGAGTTTCTCTTGCAAGTTTTTGTTCTTTGAATTTATTTGTTTCCCTCATATCCTGGTTATTTGATGTTTTTTCATTTCTCGGGTACTATAAGAATGCCCCTATATATATACATTAACCTTATGCTAATAGAATATCCCAGCTGGCTTGTTGAGAACAAGAAAATGGTATTTTGAGGAATATTCCAATGAGGACTTTTGATGTGGCTACAAAGTTATACAAATCATTTAACGAATAACTCACAAGTGCATAATTTAATATTTTTTCTTGAACATAAAAATAATATTATTAAATCTTTGATTTCAACATTAGATGAATTGTAGGAAGAACAAAAAAAGGATGACGAACCATTGTTGATCTTTTGCGCTAACTGTAGAAAGAACCATTTCCTTGGAAATGGTCACTTAGTAGCTTGAAGGTTTGCATAATTTGTGAAGAGGATCATGCAACAGAAAATTTCCCATCACTACTAGGATTACTAAAGGTACTCAGGAAATCAAGTAAGGAATCAAATCAATTGCCAGGTATAACTCAAAACCCATCACCACTCAATACTTGGACTAATGCTTATTATCTTGAATAGGTTCCACAATAGATTTATAATCATAGAATCCCATGGAAAACTTTTGATCCTCCTCCAACTAAATTCCTTACATCATGGCCATAATGGCCCTCTCCCTAGACCTCATCCTCGAATCAAATATCCCCATGGTCTGAAGAATGGTTTGGAGCCCCTTCCCTAGGGAAATATTTCATGCAAAATCAACAACAACAACCATAATTTCCCCTCAATACACTACCAAGTCAACCTCCACCATGGTCCCATCTATGTGCACAACCTTACCCTAATCCATACCATAGTCCTAATCCAGACCCTATCCCTTATCCTAATCCATACCCTTGCCCTTATCCTAGTCCATACCCTAGCCCTAATCCAAACCCTAGGCCTAATCCTAGTCCATACCCTAATCCAAAACCTAGACCTAACCCTAGTCTAAAGCCTAACCCAAATCCTAATCCAAATCAAAATCATAGTCCAAACCTTAACCCAAACCCTAGCCTAAAACATAGCCCAAACCCTAATCTAAACCAACAAGTTGCACAACAATTTGAAACACCTATTCTTCCCATTGACTCCTCTATTGAGTGTAATGATATATCTTCGAGGTTAGGTGAAGGGGTGTGTTTGGAAACATCGCCTATCACTATAGAACATTCACCTCGGGAAGATCTAAGACCATTGGAGGACCAATCTATAATTGGAACATGTTCTAAAACTATTATTGAAGCTCAAAACCATAGAATTTCTCTAAAATATTCTTGTCAATATGAAAAGAAGATAATTGAGCCTAAACTTGAGGGATTTTTCTTTTGTCTTTCAGCATATCCTTCGTACCTCCAAGAGAGTTATTCTCAAGTTGTGTAAGATTTGTACTAGTTAGAGAATCATAAATATGTGGATCGCATTAAGTCATGGTTTCAAGCAATCATCAACACAACTTATTCCCTCATCATTCAACAACCCTTGGAAACATATCAATTAAAGCAATTGGTTTCTCATACTCTAGTATTTCTTAAATTTTATTCTTTAAAACTAGGTGTGAGTATATTTAGCATTCTGTTACGCACATGGCTACATTGGAAGTACTCCTACACTTGAAGGAGATCTTCCTCTCTCTAAATTAGGGTAGGGAAATATAAGAGCAATGAATAAAAACTTCATTTGAAATAAAATGTTTACAACAACACTCTTGAAACTGTAATTCCTAAGGCACAACTATTGAAATTTCTATCATTAAGCACTCTTTTGGTAAGACTTGTCAGAAGAAATTCACTTTTAATACCTCATATTTTATAAAGTGACTTTGATTATTGACTGATATTATTCATTGGGTCAGTTATGGGTATTGTTATAGTTATGTTTAATACTTTCCATTCATAAGAGTAAAAACCTATTTCTGGCCTATTCATTCTAAGAAACTATCATCCAAGAAACCTTTTCAAGTTTCTCTTCAAATGTATTGATGAAAATCCTCCTACGGTGGACCACTCATATAAAACCCTAACGAGCTCTCATGAGAACCATAGCATGATCAACTTAAGGAATATTTTAGTCATTATCTAAGACGTTTTCTATAAAATGAGTCTTTAGGGTAAAAGCACCAACCAGTAAAGATTAGTAATTAAATACTTTTCATGCCATCATGTGCTCTTAAGGAGAATATTTTCCTCTCCACCTATTAAGTAACCTATCTAAGGTTAATCATAATCAAAGTCTTTTTTTTCATAAAAATATCAATTGAGGGATAGGAGGTCTCCTTATGAGTTGATCTACCATGACCATGGGTCCTAATGAGATTGAAATTACCGTTATTGATCACCAAGCCAATGTGATGGATTTCATTTGAAAAGATGGAAGATAACAGGTCTCATCATGAGCCAACTTGTTCATTCTTGTTAGTTCTTGTGAATGACACTGTTATTAGATGGTTACCAAGCCAGGACAGTGGCCTCCAATTAATTTCTAAACAAATGTAAATTCTTTTAATCAACTCTGAATCTATATCTAATAGATGGGACACATGCATTTCATCGGGTTAAAAGGCATCCTTGTCGAGGCTATAGACACCTGCTGGCAGTAGGGTCGTGTCTGTGTTATTAAAGTTTATTTTACACTATGATTTACTTGGTCATTTTTTTCTTTCCCTAAACTCATTATCATATCTCTCTGAAAATGGCTTTAAGATCCTTTCAAGATTATGCTTTGGAGTTATCTTTTGGAATAATTTGTTTTTCTTATGGAGGTGGGACCCTTAGTGCAAGTGATTCACTTTTCCCTGACAAGAGGAGCTTCAACTATATGTTGGATAATGGTAAGATGGTCACTATGGGAAGGAATTATTTTGTCTATTCTTAACACCATGGCTTTCAAATCATGTCACTTATATTTACAATGAGGATATTAAATTAGAACTTCTTGTCAAGGTTTCCCCTACGATACTTGTGGAAATTTTAATAGATGGCTATTTTATTTAGTAATAACACCATCCTTGTAATTTAGTATTCCAATGGAATCCCTTGTGTTAGACTTTACTGAAATCAATCTTAATAAATAAAGAGTCCAACAGACACTATGTTTTTTAGAACAAGCTCTATCTAGCAAAGAAAAAGTTGATTACACAGAGTTGCAGGAACACTATTATGGGTGTAAAGGTCATCCATAGATGTTTTAATATTATTTTTTTGCAAGGGAGTGACAATACAACAATTTATTTTCTTGCATGAGGACATGCAAGATGATCAGCATGGGGGGATGTCAGGCCTCTGTTTTGTCTTTCTTTATATCACCTTTTACTTGGAAATCCCTCATGATTTTGTTTAGTTTGAATGACTATTGTCGTGGTTTTGTGAATTCTTGGAGACAACAAAGTAAGTATTTACTATTTTCCATGATTCCCTTGTTTTAACGATATATAAACATTACAATCATCATTAATAATAGTTTGTGTGTTTTCAGGTTTAAACTTATTTGATTACCTTTTTATGCATATGCAAACAAGCCTTAATCCTCCACTCACCTCCTTATACTATCCATCAAATTCTTGTACCAATTGGGATTCTTGCACTCATGAGGATTCCTACTCTAGTTTATTATAATAATTCTTGGTTCCTGCACCACGCATCAAGTTTCTATACTCACATTCCTGCACCAGAGTCAAAGAATGCATAAACTACTATAATTATTCAAATTTGGAGGACATTACTTACCTGGAAGTTTGAATATCAGTCTGAGGATATTTTGGGAAACAATTGTTGGTCAACATTACACTTAGTTTTCACCACCAGTCGTAGACTAAGAAAATAAGATCCATTTACCAAAATAGTCCCTAATGTACCAGATTCAACTCCTCTATTTGAAATTTAGTTTCACCAGAACTAGTTCTAACTTTTATCCATTGAAAACTATTACGATTTGTAATTTGTTCCTTTTGTATTCGATTAGATTGTTAATAGACCAATTTGTAATGTAAGTATCCATATAAACTGAAAGATGGCCTTGAGCCTAGGGGAGAGGAGATGGTTCCAATGTAACATTACACGAGTATAGTTAATCTTTGGATCACTCCCTCTGTTTTCTGGAGTCTGATCTTTTCCTACACCATGTAAAGACTACACCTTCAAGATTAATCAAACCACTTCATGTCAGGTTCTCTTTAATTTGGTTGAGCATTTCATGTTTATAATATTTGTGTGAACTAGATCGTTACTAGAGGGTGCGAGCTGGCAGGGTTGGCCGCTAGACCATCTCGACACCACTCTAAGTTGTTTAATATTTGGGTAAAAGTGTGGTTTGCTAAGTGAGTGCATTTAATCTATCATTTACTATGTGAATGATGTTCATATGACTAGATCAAGAGATTTTATTTCCAAAACATTTTTCTTATCTGTCTTTTTTGATCTATGCCATGCTTTGAAAGTAACGCTAGGGAAGATTGCTTTTGTGAACATAATGATTTTTTATAGCAAGTGCTTTATTGATTACATGTCATTTCTTTCAAATTACTGTATCTTTCCTTCCATGGATTGTGTTGATTATGCTGGTCAGCATTTGCTTTCTTGAGACTTTGTTACTTTATATTAATTTCACACCTTCATATTATGAACCTTTTTCTAAATACCGATACGTCTATTTCCTAATTTCATGATGGCACAGAGGGTATGTGATTGCTATCTATCGAAGTTGTTCAAATTCCAAATGCTTTGTTTTATGAGATTTTGCCTCTACTACTTTTGATTACGTAATATTAATCTCTTGGCCTTCCAAAATTGGTTTAGATCTTATGGGAACTTGTGACCTCGTATCCGAGAAATACAAGAATTATTCCTATCTTTCAATTTCACTTTAATCTGAATGATTGTGATATGGAGTAAATATGTATGGATTGAAAATCGATGCACAGATAAATTGAATTCTAAACAAGTTTGGAGCTGCATACTTAATTATTCAATGCATACTCATTTGTACATTAGGGACAAAGGTCTCATATTTTTGTTATTGATCATTTATAATCATGGTTGACAGCATTTATTGATGGTTGAAAACTATATCATACTTAAGGTTGGAAGGTCATGGTTCTAGTAATTATTTTCTTTCTTCCTTTACTCCCACAAGTAGATATTTTCTTCCCCAAAATCATTTGCAAGGCATTTGTTTATTCAAAGAGAGCGAGATTATTTTTATGTTTTGACCTTGTCCACACAATATGATTACACAGTGAACATATTTAATAATGATTTATGGTGCTTTTAGTAAATCAGATCTTAATCTCTTAAAGGATTTTGTTACACAAAGGCAAACTAGACAGAATTAGTACAAATTAAAGTCCTGCTTTACATAGAGAATGGTGTGCATTTATCTTGAATTTCTTTCAACATTTACAGTCTACCTTTTTAATGTTGTTCAATCATTGATTGGTTTTCAATTAAACAATAGTTAGGATTTACCTTCTGTCTGCCAATAATTAGGATTTCATTTTGCAATTGATAATAGTGCAGTTTTGTCTTTTGTTAGATTGAGGTTTGTTTTCAATTCTTAGGATTGGTGTTTATGCTTTCTCATGTTTCCTTTGAAGTGCGAGATTCACTTTAATTTGTTGAGATTGATGCACAAGTTAGACTAGAATTTGATTTGCAAATTTCTTGGGACTCTCTCTGGCATATCCAGTGCTACACCTCGAAGTTCACAAACTCTCGGATTGAAAATTAAATGTTTGTCCATTAATATGCCCTATATTGCACCCAACAACCCCTGTCTCTATCTGAGCTAATGCCACTAAATCCATTAGTCCTCTACATACTCAATAGGGTGGATTTGGGATGCTATTAGAGTTTTAATTTCCTTCGACCTATTTACTATAGGATATCCCTATAGCTAAAGGGTTTATGTGTGAATTTCCCAACAGGTCATGGCATGATCCTCTAATTTGAATCTAGCAAATGAAAATTTATTTTCCCCATCTATGTGGCGAATAATAAAGTAAACCTCTAACTATTGCAACTAGTGATTTAATTTGAAAGAATCGATTTGACCTTGATATGGGTTGATGTCGACCTTTGCTTCCATATTGAAGAGGGATTGTGAATGGTTCATGACACATGAACTTGGCTGGTTTTTTTTGGGTTCTTCCTTCGAATCCGTCACTATTTGTTTCTAACCCCTTGATTCTCCATTCAATATGACCTCTCATTTGGAACCTCCATCTTCTTTTATATTCCCAAACTTACTAGTAATGGATTCCATGAGAATGTTCACATTATGGTTTATATATGTGACATGTGCTTCCAACATCACAAATCTCTTCTCTACTAGATTTTGAGGGTTCTCATGAATAGATTCATTGCCTATGGATGGGTTTTTATAACATCCTTCTTAAATAAATTCCTAGATCCCTTGCAACTCCCACAAAATACATAAAGAATCGTACTTTGATACCAATATGATTTGTAAATTTTTGTTGCTATTCCAATGGATAATCCATCACAAAAAAATTATTACAATAAACCAAAATGTTTAGTATGAAGGGTTAATTGTTTTAGTTTATTGATTTATTATTACTGTTTTGTTGTTTATGCATGCAACAACTAAAATGTTGTGTTGGGTCCCTATAATACTAGTGATTACCCCATTACTATTGTAGTTGTATCCCTTATTAATATTGTTGTGCCCCTATTGTCCCCATATTGTTATTACTATGCTCCATAGAATCCCTCTATTGTTATTTTTGTGGCTTTATATTATTATTGTTAGGTCAGCTAGGTTATATTGTGACTCCTTAGACTCCTATGTATAGAAAGGATTCTTTGTCATTTGAATCATCCAAGAATTGTTCATTTATGTAATGTAAAGGAGGCTTCCCCCTCGAAGAGGCTGAATTATAAGGCGTTGATCTATCTTTTCTATCTTTTTCTTGAGTTGGTTTCATAACATTTGGTATCAGAGCTTTGGATTCTAGGGTTTCGCTGCTCCAAACAGGTCATCGTGGCATTTTCGCTATAACTTTTTTCCTGCGACGTTTCAGAAGCTTAAAAAAAAACCATTTGAGAAAAAATCGTGTCGAATCTTGAGTTCGAATTTGAGAGCTTTTCGCGCTATATTTGCGGAGATATGATTTGAGGAAGTTGGTCTTTTTGCAGACTCCTGCATTATATTCCAAATAGGTGACCTGGGGAAAATCACCATAACATTCTCTCTGAGCATCGGATTGAAATTTTGTAAAAAGATACAGAAAGAGAACGGACTTTAGTTTCTTCTATGTATTTTTTAGAGCCAAAGGACGAAACAGTGACTCGTGGCACGTCGTACAAGTTCGCTCTACTGAACTAGTCTATAATAAGGTCACTGTGGGAGATTTTGTATAACTCTTCCTTGGAGAATCCAATTTGGATCACACTAGTGGCATTGGAAAGAGGACACAGAGGGCTACTGTAGGTCTCAATTTCAGAACTGGATGATCCGAAAGTACAGAGATACATCAGAGGCAATATCGAGCTCCTACAAAGTGAAAAAAGGTGTGTAGATTAAAATTTTTGCTTAAGCTTGGTTTGAAAATTTATTTTCAAGGAATTCAAAGGGCATAATAGAGAATTATTATCGGTAACTGATGCTCCGAGGAAAGAAAATGAAAACAACTAGTAAGCAACTTGAAAGCTCTAGCATGACTCGTGAAGAAGAGGAAGAAATGCTACATGATATATCAAAATTACAAGACCAAGTGCAACAAATGTCACTCTCACAAAAGCTAATAGAAGCTAAGATAAAGGGCATGGAAGCTAAGATGGATGATTTGAATATAGATTTGAAGACAGATTTGAAGAGAGACATGGCAAATTTGAAGACATATTTGACAAATTTTCTACAAGAAATGCTTACTAATGGTGAAAAGGTAGTAAAGGAAACTCATGATGCGAACAAAAGAAATGTTAATCATGATTTCATAGACTCTAATGTGGGATCGAAGACCCGCCATATTCCAAAAATCGATATGAGGAAGTTTGATGGCAATGATCCCACAACATGGATATTACAGATGGAGCAATTTTTCGATCTCAATAATATGCAAAACACACAAAAGGTATGTATTGCAACTTTATATTTGGAACCAAATCAGTTTGTATGGTATCAATGGCTTTTCTCTCATAAACAAATTATCACTTGGGCAATTTTTACGGAAGAATTGATAGCACATTATGAGGATACAAAAAGCAACACCTTTTTTAGCTAATTGATAAGTGTCAAACAAAAGGGTTCAATAATGGAGCACATTGAGGAGTTCCAAAAATTGAACATAAGGGTAAAAAATATTCCAGATGAGCATAGGATTGATGTGTTCATAGGGACTTTAAAGGATAATATCCAACATGATGTTCACCTTTGGGAACCTGATTCATTAGAGAAAGCATTCAGGTTAGCAAGAAAACTGGAAAGCAAAATTATGGCAACCAGGAAGCATACGACTCACAACTATAAAGATGGAAGTGTTGTTGCCCCTAGTCTTCCACAACCTATAAGGTTGACACCATAACAATTGGAAGAAAAAAAAGCAAAAGGGCTTTGTTACAGTTGTGATAGCAAATACACTAAAAGTCATAAGTGTGCTGAGAAGAAATTATTCTACATAGATTGTGAATAGGAAGAAGAAAAGGAGCAAGAAAGGTCAAAATAAGAGGATATACTCCAGGAACAAAGCCTAGATAAAGAAGAAATGAATCTGACCATATCTTGTAATGCATTGGCCGGAATTACCACTTCTCAAACCATCAAGGTAGAAGGACAAATCAAGAAGAAAAAGGTAATAGTGTTGATTGATTCAGGAAGTACCCACAATTTTATTCATTGTAAGGTAGCAAAAGAATTGAATTGCTTCTTATATCCAGCACCAGAGTGTCAAATGATGGTTGCAAATGGAGGAACAATAAATTGCTCTGGAAAGTGCCATAATACAAGCTATCCATGGGAGAATATGTATTGACTAGCCCAATTCTTTCCATTCCAATGGGAGGTGCTAATGTTGTACTAGGAGTCCAATGGCTACAATCCTTGGGTACAATAGCTTTTAATTTTCAAGAACTTTTCATGAAATTTTCTGTGGAAGGAAAGGAAGTTGAATTAAGGGGTATTGCAGGGAAACCAGGAAAGATAATCAGCTCTAACGGTATGACAAAGCTTCTAAAAGAGGAACAAAGTGGTGTAATTGCACAATTATGTTCGCTAGATGTTTCCACATTGGAATCATCTATTTCTCTAGATCTCCAAAAAGTCTTGGACAATCATTCCAAGGTATTTGAGACTCCCAAAGGTCTCCCACCTATTCGTGATCATGATCATTCTATTCATTTGATTCCAGGAAGTATTCCTCCAAACATCAAGCCGTACAGATATCCCTATGCCCAAAAGAGTGAAATTGAATGTATGGTTGCAGAAATGCTAGAGGCTGGTATAATTCAACCGAAGTCAAAATTCTTTCTCTACTCCAGCAGTATTGGTGCACAAGAAGGATGGATCACGGCGCATGTGTCCAGATTATAGGGAGCTCAACAAGCTCACTATTAAAGATAAGTTTCCCATTCCTGTCATTGATGAATTATTGGATGAATTATTGGATCAATTGCATGGATCAATTTACTTCACCAAGTTGGATCTTCGTTCAGGATATCATCAAATCAGAATGAAGACTGAAGACATTCCAAAAACAACATTTAGAACTCATGAGGGTCATTATGAATTATTGGTCATGCCTTTCGGCCTTACCAATGCACCTTCAACATTTCAAGGTTTGATGAATTTCATTTTCAAACCATTCCTTAGAAAATTTGTGTTAGTATTTTTTGATGATATACTAATCTACAACAAGTCTTGGAAGGATCATGTTGAACATGTTGATAGGGTGCTACAACTATTGGAGGAGAAACAATTATATGCAAAAAGATCCAAATGTTTCTTTGGAGTACAAGAGGTGGAATATCTGGGTCATATTGTATCTCATGAAGGAGTTAAGGTAGACCCTAGAAAAATTAAAGCCATTAAGGAATGGAAAATCCCCACATCCATAAAGCATCTGTGAGGATTTCTCAGGTTGACAGGGTATTATCGCAAGTTTGTTAAGAATTATGGGAGAATAGTAGCACATCTAACAACATTATTGAAGAAAGATGCATTTTCATGGACTCCAGAAGCAACAAAGGCCTTTGAACATCTTAAAGAGGAAATGTGCCAAGCACCGGTCTTAGCTACACCGAACTTCACAAAAACATTTATTGTGGAATGTGATGCTTCAGGAAATGGAATTGGTGTTGTCTTAATGCAAGATGAAAGACCTGTTGCATTTGAAAGTCGTCCAATCAAGGGAAAGTTTTTACACAAAGCTATTTATGAGAAGGAATTGTTGGCAATACTCCATGCACTTAAGAAATGGCGACCCTACCTAATGGGAAGACACTTCAAGGTAAAAACGGATCATGATAGCCTTAAATACTTTCTAAAACAAAGATTATCCTCTGAAGAGCAACAAAAGTGGGTCACAAAGATGTTGGGTTATGACTTTGAAATCATCTACAAAAAAGGGAACAAAAATGTGGTGGCAGATGCACTCTCAAGAAAGGATGAGGATGTGGAAGTATTTTTGTGCGCCATTTCTATTATCCAACCAGATTGGATAAACGAAGCAAGGGAGGAATGGAAGAATGATGAAGAAGTGTGGCACTTATTCGAAAGTTACAACAAGATTCCAGTACGTCTGATACATTTAGCAGGCAAAATGATTCGTTATGACCAATGTAAACTTTGAAACGGGAACTGATACTGTTACACGTTTTGTAGAGATAGAAAAAAAGTGACCCGATTTTGAAAAGGGGTGATGCAGAACACACATGTTTTTTTTAGAGCATAGTTTTTTGCACTTTCATTTTTTTTTATGTACATTGCGTTTTAAAATGGTAGTGATTTTCATGCTAATTTTAAAAAATGGTTATTCTGCATCAGACCCTTTTTTTAAAAGACCTATTTTTTGACTTTAAATTTTCTAATGTATGAAATATAAATAATTATTTCGTAACCATTTTTTTAAAAGACCTTTTTTTTACTTTATTTTTCTAATGTATGAAATGTAAATAATTATTTCGTAAATTTAATAATTTTGGAAGTGATCTTCTTTTTCATATTTTCTAGTTTTTATTTTTTTTATTTTTTTTTTGTAGTGGGGCTTTTATTGATTTGCATATTTAAAGAAGAAGGTCGATATTTTACATTTTCGATATTCTACATATTTATACATCATTAACTAAATTTTCAATCCACATGAAATAATTGTCTCTAAAAAACAAATATAAAAATATATATAAAAAAGACAAAAACAAAAAATAAAAAATGTTAAAAAAAAATTATATCATAAACCATAAAAGAATTTGGAAAAAAAAAAACAAAATTAAAATATATATATATATATATATATATATATATATATATATAAAATTAAGTAAGTAAACATTGAGAAATATATATATATATATATATATATATATATATATATATATTAACAAAAACTAGGTAAAAAAAATAGAAACAAACTAGTTTAAAGAAAATAATAGAAAAATAACGAAAAAAATTTTAAAAACTAGTGAAATTAATATTAAAAAAACAAAAATGTAAAAAAAAAAAAAAAAAAAAAAAAAAAAAACCTCACAAACCATAAAGAATTTGGAAAAAAGAAACAAAATTAATATATATATATATATATATATATATATATATATATAGAAATAGAGAAATTAAAAAAAAACATTAGAAAAGCCTAGGAAAAAAATAAAAATAAAAACAAACTAGTTTTATAAGAAATATAGAAAATTAACGAAAAAAATAAAAAAACTAATAAAACTAATATTAAAAAAAACAAAAATAAATTTAAATTAAAAAAAAAAAAAAAAAAAAAACCCAAAAAAATGGTTATTTTTTATTAAAAGAAACAAAAATGCAATTATCTTTTATTAAATATACGTATTTTATTTAAAAATAAATAAATAAATTTTTTTTTTAAACAATCTTGTCTTTTATTTAGAAAAAAAAATTAAAAATTAAAAAATAAAATAAAATAAAATAAAATAAAAATTTAAACAATTTTTATTATTATTATTTTTTAATTTAAAAATTCAAATTATTAAAACTACATTTTATATTTTCAGAAAAAATAAAAAAAATTAAACCTACATTTTATGTTTAAAAAATAAATAAAAAATTTAAATTTACATTTTTTTTAAACCGTCTTTTTTTAATTAAAAAAAAAATTATAATGTTTTTTTTAAACAATTAGTTATTTATTTCAAAATACAAATCATAAAAAATATATATATATATATATATATATATATATAATTTTCTTAAAAAAAAAATTAATTTTTTAATTTAAAATTTAAAAAATTATTAATTTTTTTTTAATTAATATATAAAAAAAATTAATTATAAATATGTTTGTTAAAAAAAAAATATATATATATTATTAAACATTTTTTTATTTTTTATTTATTAAAAGATTTTTTTAAAAAAATATTAAAATTTTTTAATGCTATTTTATGGTTTTATTTAAAAAAAAAAAAAAAAAATGAGGGCCCCCAGCCGCGCCACCACCGGGCGGTGGGAGGGCCATGGGTTGATTCCGGGAATCGACCCACAGCCCTCCCGCCGCCCGGTGGTGGCGCAGCCGGGGGCCCAGGGCCTGCACGCAGGCGAATGATACTTATAACTGTGATGATTTGATTTCTGTTTTTAACATCTCATATGACTGCTGCTTCTTTTGTAATCCAGTCGGGGCCATGAAGAGGTCTGTAACTTTAGTTTCGGCGTCCCCATTGGGCACTATAAATCGTGATGCTTTCATACCTCAAAAAACCTAAGATTAAGACTTTTTGCAACTACATCAAGTGCAGCTGATGTTGGCATGCTTCTGCAAAAGTGATTGACAACAATACGATACATTTGAGTCCAAAAGCAGATAAGAAAGACAAACAAGAAATGAGAACGTTTCACTACATATAAACATTTTGTTTCTACATGGAGACCTCTAAAACAGAGAATTATATGCATTATGGTTCCCGTAATAAAAGTAAGCAACATTAAATACAACAGCTGATGAGAATTCCAAGGCGAATGATACTTATAACTGTGATGATTTGATTTCTGTTTTTAACATCTCATATGACTGCTGCTTCTTTTGTAATCCAGTCGGGGCCATGAAGAGGTCTGTAACTTTAGTTTCGGCGTCTCCATTGGGCACTATAATATTATTGGTGATATCGTTGTTTCAGACGAGGAACATTTGGTTAATTGCAGAGGCTCAGAATGTGTCCGTGCCCGCAGTTTTTTTCTTCGGCGACTCGTATGGCGATACGGGAAATAACGATTACATTGCAACATACAGCAAAGCCAATTTTCCTCCTTATGGCCGAGACTTCATCAACCATATTCCCACAGGACGTATATCAAATGGAAAACTCATACCCTTGGTCCCCCGGCCGCGCCACCACCGGGCGGCGGGAGGGTCGTGGGTCGATTCCGGGAATCGACCCACGGCCCTCCCGGCGCCCGGTGGTGGCGAGGCCGGGGGCCCTCATTTTTTTTTATTATTTTTTAAATAAAACCATAAAATAGCATTAAAACATTTTAATATTTTTTTAAAAAATTCTTTTAATAAATAAAAAATAAAAAATGTTTAATAATTTTTTTAATTTTTTTTAACAAACATAATTATAATTAAATTTTTTTTGATATAATAATTTAAAAAAAAAATTAATAATTTTTTAAATTTTAAATTAAAAAATTAATAATTTTTTAAATTTTAAATTAAAAAATTATTAATTTTTTAAATTTTAAATTAAAAAATTAATAATTTTTTAAATTTTAAATTAAAAAATTAAAATTTGTTTTAAGAAAATTAATTTTTTTTTATGATTTATATTTTGAAATAAATAAATAATTGTTTAAAAACAAAAGTTATAAAAGAAATTAAAATTTATTTTTTATTAAAATATTTTAATAGATTTTTTATTAATTTTGTTTTTATTAATTTTTTTTAATAAATTAAAATTTAATAATTTTTATTACTACTGTTTAATGATTTTTTTCTTTCAAATTAAAAAAAAAAAAAAAAAAGAATAAAAAAAATAAATAAATAAATACGTTTTAAAAAAAAAATTATCTTTAATTTTTTTGTATGTTTTTAAATAAATAATGAAATTTTAATAAAAAAAAATTATTTATTTATTTATTCTTAAATCAAAAAGACTATTTTTTGTAAGTTGAAAATGTTCTTTAATTTTTTTTATTTTTTTTATTGGAAAATACCTATATTTTTAAAATTTCGATATTTTTTTAGTTTTTTTTTTTTAATAATTTGAGCTTATTTTTGTTTTTTTAGTTTTTTCTAAATATTTTTAATATTAATTTTACTAGTTTTTAATTTTATTTTTTTGTTAATTTTCTATTTTTGTTTAATCTAGTTTGTTTTTTTTTTTTTTTTGCTAGTTTTTGTTAATGATTTTTTTAATCTTTATATTTTTACTTACTTAAATTTATATATATAATTTTTTTATTTTTTTTTCCAAATTCTTTTATGATTAAACAATATTTTTTTAATATTTTTTATTTATATTTTGTCCCAAATATATGTATTTTTACATTTATTTTTTAAGTAATCATCATTTTAATCTTAATTTCACTAATTTTTAATTTTTTTTGGTTAATTTTCCATTTATTTTTTTTTTTAAATCTAGTTTGTTTTTTTTTTTAATTTATTTTTGTTTTTTGTTAATGTTTTTTTAATTTTTCTATTGTTACCTACTTAATTTTATAGTTTTTAAAATGTATTTTTTCTTCTTTTCCCAAATTTTTTTATGGTTTACATATTTGTCTTTTTTTCCCCAATTTTTTTTAGATATGTTTTTTTTACTATTTATTTGTTTATAATTTGTAATTTTTTTCTAGTTTTTTAATTCTTATTTTTTATAGGTTAATTTTGTTTGTTTTTTTTTTTTTTTTTTTTTTTTTACATTTTACATTTTTATGATTGATTTTATTTTTGATGTTTGATTTTTTTTGTTTTGTGTTTTTTATTTTATGTTTTGTTTTTAGTATATATTTTTATTTATGTTTTGCTATTTTTATTTTTTATTTTTTTGTTTTGTGTTTTTTCATTGTTTTAATTATAATTATAATTATAATTTTTATTAATTTTTTTGAAATTTTAATGTTTTTTGGGGTCATGATAAAATATTTTATGTTATTATTTTGAAATGTTGAAATTTCACCCTTGAAAAAAAATTGTTATCCCAGCATCAACAGTTTTCGTTTTGAGGGTGTTTTTTGCACAAAATTTACCATTGAGAAAAAAAAAAAAATATTATTCGAACATCAACACTTCGTTTTGAGGGCGTTTTTTGGACAATTTTTGCACCAAAAATTGGTTTTCACCGTCATTTTTAAAACATGTTGAAAATTTAGCTTGGAAAAAAAAAGGTGTTATTCCAGCATCAACGCTTTTCGTTTTTAGCACTGTTTTTGATGTTTTTTCGGGGTTTTTTGGCCAGAGTTCCCGTTTTGAGTTTATAGTTCCCGTTTCAAAGTTTACATTGTTTATGGTACAAAGATCGCTTATGCCTCTGTAAGAATTCCCAACTAAAACAAAAGATTCTTATGGAATTGCACACTTCTCCCTTAGGAGGGCGCTCAGGATTTTTAAAAACTTACCACAGGGTTAAGAAGGAATTTTTTTGGGATGGCCTTAAATCAGATATTCAAAAGTTTGTGGCGGAATGTTTGGTTTGCCAACAAAATAAAGTTGAAACAATTAAGACACTGGGTCTATTACAACCTTTATCCATTCCAAGCCAACGTTGGGAGGAGGTTTCAATGGATTTCATCACAGGTTCACCCAAGTCTAAGGGAAAGAATGTCATCATGGTGGTAGTTGATAGACTTACCAAGTATGCACACTTTTGTGCATTATCACATTCATTTAAAGCCAGTACAGTTTCTACTGCATTTATGGAAACAATTCAAAAGCTACATGGAAACCCAAAGATTATTGTAAGTGACAGAGATCCCATTTTCACTAGAAATTTTTGGATAGAATTATTTTCTTGTCTTGGTACTCAATTAGCTCATAGCTCATCTTATCATCCTCAATTTGATGGGCAAACTGAGATAGTAAACAAATGTTTGGAAGTATATCTTCGCTACTGTGTATCTAATAAACAGACATAATGGGTCAAATGGTTGCCTCTGGCTGAATGGTGGTATAACACTTCCTTCCATACAGCAACAAAAATGACCCCATTTATGGCACTTTATGGATATCAGCCACCATCCATCACATCATATTTAAGAGAAAATTCTAAGGTTCAAGCAGTGGAACATCACATCAAACATCAACAACAAGTCCTCCAACTCTTAAAGGATAACCTCGTGTTGGCACAAAATAGAATGAAACAACAAGCATATCAACATTGCAGCAAAAGAAGTTTTGATGTAGGTGATTGGGTATTCCTACGACTACAAACATATAAGCAAATGTCCCTCAAGCAAGCTAAGAAGGATAATAAATTATCACCAAAGTATTATGGTTCGTACAAGGTGTTACAAAAGATTGGTACTATGGCATGCAAATTGGAGCTTCCTGCAGCTTTTCGATTGCACCCAATTTTCCATGTTTCATGTTTAAAGAAGGTTATAGGCGACAAGCTCCCAGTTCAAACAATATTGCCAGAACTTGATGAGGAAGGAAAAATTATATTGGAACCAGAAGCAGTCACAGAAACGAGAACTCGACAACTACAAAATCGATCAATTTCAGAGTATCTTATCAAGTGGAAGAACTTATCTACTGAAGATTCCACATGGGAGGATGAGAATTTTATATAGAAGCATCCAGAAATACTCAAGTGTTGAGGAAAACACTTTTTTGAAGGAGAGGGGCATGTTGGGTCCCTATAATACTAGTGATTACCCCATTACTATTGTAGTTGTATCCCTTATTAATATTGTTGTGCCCTATTGTCCCCATATTGTTATTATTGTGCCCTATAGAATCCCTCTATTGTTATTTTTGTGGCTTTATATTATTATTGTTAGGTCGGCTGGGTTATATTGTGACTCCTTAGAATCCTATATATAGAAAGGAGGTTTTGTCATTTGAATCATCCAAGAATTGTTCATTTATGTAATGTAAAGGAGGTTGCCCCCTCGAAGAGACTAAATTCTAAGGCATTGATCTATCTTTTCTATCTTTTTCTTGAGTTGGTTTCATAACATGTTGATAAGAGATAACAAATAAATATAGCCACACACCAACCACAATCAACACCAAGATATGCTCTAGGAAACCCTTACAAGAAAAACCATCTAGAAGGTGAGGTTACTCTTCTCTTTTTTCTTGGAATAAAATTAAAGCAAGTACAAAGGAGAAGGCATTTTCTATGGAGTTATCTGATACTTGTGGCCTATGCATTGCTAAAAAACACAAACCCCTTTTTTCACTCTCTCTCTATATAGTCTCATCTACTTTTCTCTGTTGTGGGATAAAATTCAAAAAAGATAATGGAACCCTTTTCCTCCTAGTGGTTGGGTTATAATACAACTTGATATCTAACTATGACTTATGTTTGACTCCTTGAACTCTCAACTTGAGTTATAAATTTGATATTTGTAGAGTTGTCTTCAAATTACCCACATGCATATGCCCATGTACATGAATAATATAGCCTGACATGGAATCCACTCATACCATTGTGGTCAACCAATTTGTGGGAGGCATAATGTTTCCATGTGGACTCCTATTGATTTGATTCTTGCATTGTTGGAAAGGTGTTTAAATGTAGAACAAAGTTACAAGGTCCTTCATTGAAGTAGGAAATTTTTACCCCTAAAATAATTTGTTTAAGTCCTCAAAATGGTCCTAGAAAGTTTCAAACACTAATTATCAAAATTGGGTCTCATTTATAAAAGGACACTTACAATCTTATTTCTCCTATTTTTCCACTTTAAAAGAAATGAGATGGATGGAAAATAATGTAATGATCCATTTTGGATAATTGGCCTTTCTTTTCTAATTAAGCATGACTAGAAATCCTTCATTTCCATTGGTATTATGGGAACCCTTGGTTACATAGCACCAAATTCTTTCACACTAGGTGAGCCATGGCATAATATAAGGTGTTTAGTTTTGACGCCATTTCCCTTGAGCTGACCTATGGAAGGCTTACAAAATGGATTATGGAAAAAACTTAGTTTAGTGATTGATCCACATATTTTACTTTTTTTGGATTTTAATTTTAAAAGAAATATTTCATTGTTTTGGTATTTTAAAATAAATGGTTGAATCCAATTTTCATTTTGATCTTTTCTTTTATTGCTTTTAATAGGTTTATTTAAATATAAGATATTAGGGTGTCAAGACCCCTAAGCTAAAGAGTTCAAATTTTTTTGTGGTCTTGGTCTTAGGTGAAACATAGTGTTATGTGGGGTATGAAAGTGGTCGGAAGCAACATCTCCATGACTTTTATTTTGAGCACCCATGTTCTCACCATGGCCTTACGAAATGAAAGATCGCATTTTTGTGATGTTGTAGAAATTGTGATAAGATAGAATTTTAATATGGGAAAGAGTTGGTGGTTGTGTACACAAATGTATCAACAAACTTATTATTTGAGATATTTTATGGAAGCGATTAGATTTCAAGATCAACAATGTGCAACATTACTATCAAATTTTGGTTTGACATGAGATAAATTCTATGGTACACAATCAAAGAATTTCAAGTGGAATATGATTCACTGAGATTTTTGTGTTAAGGAAAAATACTTGATTTTAAGAAATATTAATTTATTCTTTAATATCATTAGTGACTAGGTACAACAATTTTGGAATTTAGTGTAAAAAAGAACTAAATTGCTTCTTAAGTATTATGCATTTTCATGGAATTTTAATATCTTAAAAAGTGATTTGTGTAGAACCATATTCAAGTCATTTATTAGTCCCTACCTTTCACACTGTAGGGACTCTAGCGATCACTAGAGCATTGACAGGCTATTAATTCGTTCTCTGATCTAACATTTTCCTTGGTTACCAAAATGATCTGGGAACTCTTAGCTACCAGAATTAACCAAGATCTTTTACTTCTATGATATTAGCATAATTGCATGTAAAAGAGTATGAAAAACCACATGTGCATGTTTTAAGGAAGAGGAAACATAATGACAGCCATCAATCAAAGAACACAAACACATTGATAATGGATTTCACCCAATGTGGGTTACATCTCTGGGCCCGGTGTCAAGAATGGAGAGGTCGCTTCATTAAATGCTGCAAGATGATGATGATGTACATGGTATATTCTTCTTTATTATAAGGACAAGCTCCCTCAACTAAAGTGGCATGTCTCTCCTCGAGACGTCCTCCTATAGAAACCCTCACTCATATGAGCCCTCCTTTAGCATGACAAGATAATAAATTCTCACATCATGTGGCATACAAGTATCCTTCAACATAATGGTAACAAGGATCTTAACAAAAAAATCATCATCTTAGAAAATCAAAAGAAAGACATGGAATCACTAAATATTAAACCTCCACTTCCAGGGATGGCCTGAAAATGCAAAGCTTAGCTGCATAAATGGACATCACTATTGAATTTGTGGCATGAAATCATGTCAAATGACTATAAACTTGGCCCCTATCTGACACTATCAAAATATGGACCCTCGAGAATCTCAAAGATTCCGCCAAAGATTCCTTCTTGGAGATGGGAAAAAATTTTGCTACTCAAATGAAAATTATTAGCACACCACTATGCTCCTTGCGAAATTATGAGAAAAATCACTATAAAGTCGGCATCATTTTGCCTCTATCAAAAATAGACCTCTAAGGGAATCTTTTAGATTCCTCAAGTTTCTATAAAGAT
Source organism: Pinus tabuliformis (assembly GCA_031772625.1). Classification (NCBI taxonomy): domain Eukaryota; kingdom Viridiplantae; phylum Streptophyta; class Pinopsida; order Pinales; family Pinaceae; genus Pinus; species Pinus tabuliformis. The sequence goes on along the minus strand of CM062809.1, from coordinate 902,244,415 downwards.
TCCTCATTGCTGACTTCTAAAATTATGCTACTTAGATGAGGAAACAAACCATGCCATCACGTTCCCTGTGAAATTTTGGTTTATTTGAGTATAAACTTGGCATGATTCAGTCACTGTGAATTTTTTCCCTCCAGGGAATATTTTATATTCCTCACTAATTTTGCATTGAATATTCTAGGGAATATTCCCCTAGAATATTCTCATCTTGAAAAATGTGCCCAACCTGGGCGCAGTTCCTCCTTGGCTCCTGGTTCTGTGGGCACTCTCCTTCTTCCCCTATTGAATGGAAAATTGAGAGTTTATAAACAAAATTTTGGGAAAACTTTACCAAGTCGTGCCACTTAGTGTAATGGTTAAAGGGTAAACTTGGAGGGCAGAGGTCTTGGGGTAAAACCCATAGGCCTCCCCAGATATAATTGTTTTTAAATTTAATTAATTTTTTGGCATGTTTTTTTATTTTAAATTGAGACGGTTTTGAATGGTGCGGTTGGTACGGATCATCGCCATTGATTGTGGTGGTTGTTGAGTATTGGGGGATGGCATTGATGTTCTTTTTGTTGGTGGTTTTTATTTGTGTTACGTTGAGCTTCCACAACGAGCAAGCCAACCAACCGGCCAATGCGGGTTTGAGCCCTACCGGCTTCGTCTTTGGTGGTCGTTGTTGTAACGACCGTGGGTTGTGGGCGGGGTCCTGGGTCAGCCACGGGCCCTCACCAATTTATTAATAATATATATCACCGGCCGTTGGCGGGGATGGAAACCTGCCACCACATTTTTAATATTTTTTTTAAGACCATATTAGCCAAAAAAAGTCAATCGGTTTTTTGGGGGCAATTGACAAAATTAATGAGACGACAAATTTACCTATTCAGGCGGCCAGATTTTGTGCATTGGTACTTTGCCAAATTGTTTCCTCGTTAGTGACTGCCACTTGGCCTAATTTGACTATAACTTTGACTGTGAATATCTTGAGCATATGAACTCATATTCAAGTGCCATTCACATTGTTGGAATCAGAACAACAAGCACTACGATCTGGCCCTAGTTTCACTTCGATCCGAGGACTTTTATTTTTCTACAACTAATGTGTTACATTGTCTTCACAACATTAAGTGCCTTGATAGGTCACACTTCCTTCTCCTTAACCCTTGTTCTTCAAAGCCATAAGTGATGAACCGACACCTGCATCCTTTGCAAACATGTAGTACAATATTTGCAAACTACATGCTCAATTACATGACCAATCATGACCCAAGCATCCCCATACTTTCCAAGAGTTTATAACACACACTTTCTAGTCAAGTTTACATCATAATAGAAGCCTATACCCCATCTATTAATAAAAGGCCAAAAGATCATTGTTTCTTTAATAAGCGATGGAAAACACATCATCACTTTTAAAATTATATTGCAACACATGATTTATAAAATGCAACAATGACAAGCTACCATATCTAGTAAAACCATCTCTTACTCAACAAAATGAACCACTAGGAATGTGGCAAAATATCTTGTTGAACATCTTCACCAGCTGGTTCCTGCATGGGTGCTTTGTCCTTGAGACGTTGCTTTGGATGGAGCCTCCAACATGTGTCTTTTTTATGTCCACATTTATTTCAATCATTGCAAAAAGTCTTCTTCCTCCAGAGCTGCTTAACCTTCTTTCTTCCCTAGTGTGGAGAAGGTCTTTCATCCTTTTTCTTCTTGCCATTCTCTTCTAGCACTCGGAAACCACATGGTTATGCAAACTGCTAAAAATATCTTGACTATCTTTGGTGCAATCCTAGCGATGAGAGCTTGCCTTAAATCTTCCTCTGCAATGTGCACTTTCATTGGATAATTTTGATGTGTTCCAATCATCCTCTTTCTCCAATGGCTTCGACAATGCCTTGGAATCTTATGCTACCTTTGAGCACTCTCCTTCAATGTATCCTATCTTGGTAAGGAGTCTCAGGTTGGTTCTTGAAATGGGTACCTCAAGGCTTCCAAACAAAATAATTTCATGTGAAAATGAAACTGAAGAATGATCAACATTGTTTACCTAAACTGTTGGTTCTGAAACAGGTGATGATGTCTTTTCTAAGCCTTTGTTGCACTTAAAATTTTCCAAGGCCTCTTTTGTGGCTTGTAACTGAAGTCGCAATCTATGCTTCTCCTCTTTTTCTTCCTGTATAAGTCTCCTCAGCTCAACATTCTCTGCTTGAAGGCTCTAATTGATCTCCTCATTTGAATGATGAGAAGATGATGAAGAAGAAGAATTTTCACTCGAGGGGGTAGATGGAGCATCATCATTTGCTCTTTCTTTCTCCTGTTCCTCTCTTGCCATCTTCTCCTCATAATCTACATACACTAAATATACCATTTTTGACATCCTATAGAAGGCCTCGAAGAGATCTCTGTCATCCTCCATTTTCTTTCTAGTTGTACACTCAATCATTCACACTCGCAATTCACATTAACAAGAAGACTATAGAAAATCTGATGGTAGGTTAACCCGATAATGCAATATAAATCAAAGTAGAATACTATAAACTACTTCTACTATCAATTTGCATAAGCTTAAAGATCGAGCTAAATGATATAACTAGAAGAAGAAGAATCGATGGCACAATACACATGAAATACTTTGGGGAAAGCCTCAGCTAAAAACCCCACACTATTTGTATTATCATACAAGGTGGAAATAGATAGGAATTATACAAAGCCTTAGCTCTCACAGCTAGCCAGCTCTCAGTACAATCCTCACAAATTCACATAGGCAATCTTGGCTTCTCTTCGGCCTTCCTCTCTTCCCTCCAAGCTCCTATTTCCTTGAGTTGTTCCTTGTGGATGATTCTCTTGTTACTTAGTGGAAAATTTTCTCTTCAAAACTGCGCAATCCTCAAGGATGAAATCCTTGACTGCATGCATGGTTTTTCTCCATGAGAAAACACATGCAACTGATAATACATGGTCCTTGACATTAATCTCAACTAGGTCTTTCTCAGAATAGACATGCATGAGTTTCTAATGAGGGAATCTTCAGTTAGCTGGAGTAGCAATAGTTGAGTGCATTAATGAATCAACTGACTATTAACTCACTATTAGTTCCTCAAATAGTTTGGAACTAATTTAACTGGACTTAACGCAGTAAACTGAGTTAACTAATTACAACTCAAATATAACTCAATCTTATCTCCTTAATTTAAGGGATAACTCTTGCATGACTTCAAAAAGACTTCTAACTTGAATTTCTCCAGCTAATTAACTTAAAATAAATTAATTAGTTATTTCCAAGTAGCTATTATGACTAAATTCGATTTTAATTCACAATTTAATTCAAGGACAAATTAAATTGGAATATTCTTGTTTCCATATTTCAACACTCCCTCTCAACAAGAAAGGGATTATCCGCCACCTTGATCCTGTCTTTATGGAACTCGAATTTACACTTTGACAATGCCTTTGTCAAAATGTCAACATCTTGCTCCTCTATCGAAATATACTATAGCAACATGATCCTCTCAACCTATGAAAAGCCACGGGCAACAAATCTTGCCTTATGCTTCTCCACACTACCATCAGTAGCTTGCTTTACCTTGTAAAGCCAATGGGAACTCACAACTGACTTGTTCTCTGGTCTCAGAACCATGTCCCAAACACTGTTATGAACTATGGAGTCATACTCCTCCACCATAACATCAACCCAAATCAGCTGCTGCACTGCTTCCTTAAAGGAAGATGGCTCGGTCTCAACACATTCCCCAGCAAGGACCATGTATCTAGTGTACCTCTTAGGTGACCTCCTCTGTCTGTGCTAAGAATATGGTGCTCCCACATTCTCTCTCACATCCTCCAACAATCTATCAACTTCTCTTGTGCGCTTTTTTCCATCTCTGGAAGACTCTGCTTGAGTGGATGTATCCACTCCTAGAACCTCTGCATGTAGCTGCTCTGCACTAGTCTAAGGCTCCTCCTCCGTAGGAACCAACAGTTCCTCCACAGCCTATAGTTGGAGCTCCCTCTCAAGGGAAACTCGCGTGGCCTTCTGCTCATCAAACTTGAGATCTCTGTGAACCACTATCCTCCGACTGGTAGGCAAGTACACCTGATAGTTGTTAGGTGTGTTAGTGTACCCCACAAATATCCCCAACTCTACTGTTAGCTCAAGCTTCTTTCGTGCATCCTTTGTCACATGGAAATATACTGATGAGCCAAAGATCCTAAAGTGAACCACATCTGGTCTCTTACCAGAGAAAGCTTCCTCTGTGTCTTCATCCCAAGTATGCGATGCGGGCCTCTATTTTACAAATAGACTGCTGCGTTGCATGCCTCAACCTGCAAGTGAAGTGGTAGGCCTTGGTCATGCAGCATTGCCCGTGCTTCCCCTACAATAGTTCTATTCTTCCTCTCGGCCACCCCATTTTGTTGTGGGTTATGAGGTGTCGTCAACTCTCGTTTAATTCCTTTCACTGCACAAAAGTGCTTAAACTCTTGAAAGACATATTCTCCACCATTGTCACTTCTCAAGGCCTTGATCTTCTTCCCTGACTCTTTCTCGACCAAAGCTTTGAACTCACAAACTTTGTGAAATTTTGGTCCTTCTTTTGCATGAAATAAATCCAACATTTACGAGAATAGTCATCAATGAAAATCAAATAATACCTTTGCTTCATTGTGGATGCCGTCAAGAATGGTCCACACAAATTAGTATGAACTCGCTTTAAGATAGCCTCTGCTCGCCTATCTCAATCATGAAAGGAAGACTTGGTGTACTTTCCCAAGGTACAACATTTGCATGTGTCAACTTGCTCAAGTTTACCTTTGGGAAGTCCTGTACATATCTGTTGCATTATCTTCAAAGCCCCATGAAGCAAATGGCTCAACCACCTGTGCCACAACTCGCCAATGTCTTGGCTTTGCAACAATTATGCTTTCGTACTTAATGTCGCACAATCATCTACCTCTAGTTTATAGAGATTCTTCACCCTAATCCTTATCCTCTTGGTCTGACCCCTGGATATGTGTCTTAGGAATTCCTTTCCTTTACTGAAGACAACATCGTAGCCTTTGTCCTCAAACATCATGACTGATACCAAGTTCTTCTTCAATCCAGGCACATATACCACATCTTTCAAGGTGAGAGGAGCTCCATGCTCTCTCGGAAAGGCAACCCTGTCCACTCCTGAAACATTATACCTTCCATCGTCAGCCATCTCTATGCACATCTTCAGGTATTTCTCCTTCAAGGCACTGAATAAATGTTTATCACCGGTCATGTGGAATGAGGCTCCACTATCAAGATACCAAACACAACCAATCATCGATGACACCATGCATGCGATGAGGGTAAAGTCCATTTCGAACTGAGAGGCTAATGCCTCACCTTTCGATCCTTCCGAGGATGCCTTCTTGGACTTCTTCGATGGGAAATTAGTCACATAATGTCCCATCTTGTGACAATTAAAGCATCTTACTTTAGACATGTCATCCTTCTCCCCCCCCATGAAAAGAATTTGATTTGAAATGGGAAGCCTTCCCCTTCCCTTTCCTTGCCTTACTTGCTAAGGCCATATTTCCTTCATCATCATTATTGGATGGAGAACCATCTCATGTGCTCCTCCTGATCTCCTCCTGCATAAGATCCGACGACAGTCGTTCCCAATCCGACAGTTTCTCCCTTCCATTCACAGAGTGCTGGTAGCTATTCCAAATCTTTGGAAGGCCAAGGAGAGTGAGGCTCACAATATCATCATCGGCAGTAGTTATTCCCACACTGCCAAGCTCATCTCTACAGGTGGTGAGCTTGTTTAGATATGTGGAAATAGCATCACCCTTCTCCATCTTGATTCTTCGAAGCTTATCCTTGAGTGCCAATTTCCTCTGGTCGCTACTATTTTGGTAGAGGTCCTTTAATGTCTTCCACATTGAAAATGGAGTATCCTTCCCTTGGAGACTTGAGACAATATGGTCTCTAACTCCCTCAAGGATGATTCATCTCACCTTTGCCACAAACTTCTTCCACTCAGCCAACTCTTTTGCATTAGTTGAAGCTGGCTTCAGGATTTCTTGATCAGTGAATTCCTTCAAGCCATTGTCTTCTAATACAACCTCCATTCTATCTTTCAATGCTATGTAATTCGAGCTACCTTCCAAGGCATACTCGAGTCTCAAGCCATAGAACGCCATTGGACAACCTTGAAGTATGATATGAATTCGATTTGCACCTGCGACCCCGAACTTCAAAATTCGAATTCTCTTCTCAGTGTACTACTCACAGCTCTAATACCATGTAGAAAAATTTCTACAAATCTAGCTCTGATACCATGTAGAAAATCTGATAGTAGGTTAACCTGATAATGCAATATAAATCAAAAAAGAATACTATAACCTAATTCTACTATCGATTTGCGAAAGCTTAAAGATCGAGTTGAACAATATAACCAAAAGAAAAAGAATCAATGGCACAATACACATGAAAATACTTTGGGGAAAGCCTCAGCTAAAAAACCCACACTATTTGTATTATCATACAAGGTGGAAATACATTGGAATTTTATACAAAGCCTTAGCTCTCACAACTAGCCAGTTCTCAATACAATCCTCACATATGCTCACAAGCAATCTTGGCTTCTCTTTAGCCTTCCTCTCTACCCTCCAAGCTCCTATTTCCTTGCACTGTTCCTTGTGGATCATGTTACCAAGTGGAAAACTTTCTCTTCAAAACTGCACAATCCTCAAGGATTAAAGCCTTGACTACATGCATGAGTTTTCTCCATGAGAAAACACACGCAATTGATAGTACACTTTCCTTGACATTAATCTCAATTGGGTCTTTCTCAGAATAGACATGCATGAGTTTCTAATGAGGGAATCTTCAGTTAACTGGAGTAGCACTAGTTGAGTGCATTAATGCATCAACTGACTGTTAACTCACTATTAGTTCCTCAAATAGTTTGGAACTAATTTAATTGGACTTAACTCAGTAAACTGAGTTAACTAATTACAACTCAAATATAACTCAATCTTATACCCTTAATTTAAGGGATAACTCTTGCATGACTTCAGAAAGGCTTCTAACTTGAATTTCTCCAACTAATTAATTTAAAATAAATTAATTAATTATTTCCAAGTAGCTGTTAAGACTAAATTCGATTTTCATTCACAATTTAAATCAAGGATAAATTAAATTGGAATATTCTTGTTGTCATATTTCAACAAAGATCACTCTAATACCAAACTTGATCCAAGTACTCTCAGCTACTGGAATTAACCAAGATCATTTACTTCTATGATGTTTGCAGAATTGCATGTAAAAGAGTATGAAAAACCACTTGTGCATGTTTTAAGGAAGAGGAAACATAATGACAACCCTCATTTTAAAGAACACAAACACATTGAATGCAGAGTTCACCCAGTGTGGGTTACATCTTTGGGCTTGGTGTCAAGAGTGGGGAGGTTGCTTCATTAAGTGTTGAAAGATGATGATGATGTACATGGTTTATTCTTCGTCATTACAAGGACAAAATCCCTCAACTAGAGTGGCATGTCTCTCCATGAGACATCCTCCTATAGGAACTCTCACTCATATGAGCCCCCCTTCAACATGACAAGATAATAAATTCTCACATGACGTGGCATACAAGTATCTTGCAACATAATGGTAACAAGGATCTCAAAAACAAAATCATTATCTCATCAAATCAAAAGAAAAACATGGAATCATTGCATCATATACCTCCACTTCTAGGTATGGCCTGAAAATGAAAAGCTCAGTTGTAGAAACAGACATCATCGTTGACTTCGTGGCATGAAATTGTGTCAAACAACTATAAACTTGGCTATTTTCTGACAGCGTCAAAATATGGACCATTAAGAATCTCAAAGATTCCCCCAAAGATTCATTCCTGGAGATGGGAGAAAAATCCACTGCTTGGATGAAAATTTTGAGCATGCCACTATGATCTATGTGAAATTCTAAGAAAAATCACTATAAATTTGGCATCATTCTGCCTCCGTAAAAAATCAACCTCCAAGGGAATCTTTTAGATTCCTCAAGATTCTATAAAGATTCCTCATTGTTGATTGCCTGAAATTCTTCTGCTTAGATGAGGAAATAGACAGCACCATCACATTCCCTTCAAAATTATGGTTTGTTTGAGTATAAACTTGGCATCATTTTGTCACTGTGAATTTTTTCCCTCTAGGGAATCTTTTAGATTCCTCACTAATTCTGCATGGAATATTTTGTGGAATATTCCCCTAGAATATTCTCGTCTCAAAAAACAAGACCGACCAGGGCATGGTTTCTTCTCAGCTCCTGGTTCTACACACGCTCTCCCTTTCCCCCCATCGAATGGTCAATTGAGAGTTTATAAACAAAATTTCGAGCGAACTTTACCAAGTCGTGCCACTTGGTGTAACAGTCGAAGGGTAAACTTGGAGGGTGGAGGTCCCGGGGTCAAACTCGCGGGCCTCCCCTATTATAATTGTTTTGGCATTTAATTAATTTTTGGGTGCGTTTTCTTATTTTAATTTGGCATGGTTTTGAATGGCGTGGTTGGTATGTATCACCACTGTTGATTGTGGTGGTTGTTGAGTATTGGGGGATGCAATTGACATGTTGTTTTTTTGTTAGTGGTTTTTATTTGTGTTACGTGGAGCCGCCGCAACGGGCGGGCCGACCAAACGACGGAGCGGTTTCGAGCCCCGCCAACTTCATCTTTAGTGGTCACCGTTGTAACGAACATCAGTTGTGGGTGTGGTTCCGGGTTAGCCACGGGCCCCGGCCCATTTATTAATAATATATATCACCGACTGTTGGTGGGGGTGGCAACCTGCCACCCTTTTTTTAATTTTTTTTTTTATTTTGTAAGACCATATTAGCCAAAAAAAATTGACCCATTTTTAGGGGTCACCGATAAAATTAATGAGGCGACAAATTCACTCGTTCTGGTGGTTGAATTCCTTGTGTTGGTACTTTCCCAAATTTCTACCTCATTCATGATTGCCACTTGGCCTAATTTGACTAGAACTTTGACCGAAAATATCCTGAACATACGAACTCATATTTGAGTATCGTTCGCGCCATTGGAATGAGGACGATGAGAACTACGACATGGTCCTTATTTCAATTCAACTTGATGACTTTTATTTTTTTCTATTCTGATCCACTTCTAAATTCTGAGCATTTCTAGAACCACCAGGATCACAAAATTTAACTAAAGCTTCCATTGAAAATTTTACTTCACCCAAATTTTAACCAAAGTTTCCAATTCGACCTCTTGTAGCTTTAGACATCCAAAAAGAATTTATCCAAAGTCTAAATGGAAGGTACATTGGATATCCAATGCCGATTTTTCTATCCAAAGTTTACACCATATTCACTACTTTAAAGAAATAATACATGCATATTCCAAATTTTAATAAATTTTAATAGTTTAGTCGATTTCATGTAAGACAAGCACTTATTTCACTTCCCATTATTTGTCATATTTGTTAATGCCAGATATTATACACACATGTCATAGTTTCATGCTATATTTACTTTCATGTTATATTTCCCTATAGCACACAACCCTTTTTCTCTTCCTACAGAAATAATACATTCCCCTCCTGCCTCTTCCTGTAGAAGAAAACCTAGAAAATGTGTTGCAATAGTTGACCAAAAGTTTCCGCAAAAAATGTGTTGCAGTAGCTGACTAGAAGCTGCCATAGAAAAGACAAAAACTTGTAGAAAAGAATAACTACCCAGAAGTTGCCACATAAAAATTGGATAGAGGCTGTAATCTTGCAGAAAAACTGCCCGGAGGTGCGCAACTGCCACAGAAAATCTAGACAAAGGCTACAACTAAAATTGTGCATCATGAACATGAGTCTCCTCTTTCTTTACTTCTCTTTTATATTTTTCAGCCATCGTCCTACTATTTTTCTCCCAAATTCTGTTTTTGCTGAGCTGGTAGTCTTTCAAATCTGCCAATAAATTAAAATAAATTAAAATTTGAAGGGTTAGAGTCTCCAAATAATTTATTATCAATTTTCCAATCACTAGAGGGATAGCTTTAATTCTTTTTTATCATAAATTTCTTATTGTTACAAGTTTAGGGACAATTTTCATTGTTTTATCATAAATAGATGTAATGATAAGAATTTGCAACGATGATTAGTAGATAGAATATTGAAACTGGGCAGGGTTGTATATGATTTTGTGCATTCAATACATAATAGGGTCTACATATTTTGTACCTGATTGTTATATTTTTGTAAAAACGACCTATCATTATTATTGTAGGGGAAATTCGTTTGAATGAACTGACAATGGGCTATTTCAGATGAGGTTCATTTGAATGAACTGAAAATGGGCTACGAGTTAACATCACTGATGAAAATTTAGTTATAGATGCTCAAGAAAAAAATTGGTGTCTTTGGAAGGACTATCAAAAACTTCAAAACAAAACAAATCAATTACCAATTATCACTATTAATATGACCGACTGAACTTCATTCATTCTGTTATCACCTAAGAAACAATTTCTAAATTGTTCATATCAGTTTGATTGTAAAGGTTTGGTGTTAGTCCGGTTTAGTTTTCTTTCTTGTTTGCTTTAGTATCTAAGTCCTAGGAGTCTTGGTGGTATGGTTAAATAAAAGTCAACAATTCATTCTCATTCATCACTGGTCCCTCAACTCATATAGATTCCCTATGTCAAATTTTTTTTAAGGTTCTTATGTGTTATGAAACAGTTTAGGTGTTTTAGTAGCGCGAAACCCAGGCTAGGTGTTTTCGTAGCGCAAAACCCAGAATTTACACTGGCTGCGCTACGAAATCGGGGATTCGTGTGGATCCGTAGAAAATCTTGCTCAGCTGTCATATCTATCAAAATCCGTTATGTTTACATCATCATTTATCAGCTTATACACTTCGCCTATCATGTCCAACATCTTATCCTCAACATTAGAGTTGTTAGGTGCTTTGGTACGCTCAGGTTGCAAGTTTCAAAAAGAGCCAAGTATTAACAGTCATAATTTGTGCTTGGGCTCATACGTGAGTAACAAACTGTCAAGCGTTCAATTTGAATTCCTTGAAGATCAAGCGAGGCCGTTTTCAAGCCAGGCAGCTTTACAGAGAGGTAGTGATCGAAGACTGAGACAGTGCCGGTCTTTCCAATTTTCATTCCACTAGAATATCATGGAGGAATCTGCAGAAAGAAAAGAGCATAGGTCAGGCAGATGTTTGAGAAATGAACCTGAGGGGTTAGACAGCATCCTAAAGAATAATGACGTCGAGCAAGCCTTCAGACAGGTTGGCTGTTGGAGGTTTTACGAAAAACTTCAAGGAGGTCATATGCAAGTCACCAAGGAATTTGCTTTAAATTTCACGGGATTGAATTCAAAAGTTGGGGTGCTTGAATTGAAAATCTCACCAGAAGTTATATCTATAGTCACTGAGATTCCGAGGGGACAGGAAAGATGGTTTAAAAATTTCAAGTTTGATATGACCCCTTGCAAGGAATTTCTCAAACCGGAGTTCATTGATTCAGATTTAAACAAGTCAGTGCCCAGAAATTTTGTCAAAGACTCGTACGCTAATCTACTCACCTGCATATAGAGGTACTTCACCTGTGAAGGGAGATATCATAAGGTGTATTCGTATCACTTCAAGCTTTTGCTTCATTTTACTAAGAAGATATCACTTGATTTGCCTTTCTACTTGTTTCGTAGCCTAGGCAAAATGTGTGACAAGGTTTAGTTAAAGAAGGAAGCCTATGAGACCTCATTTTTTAATCACGGCTTAATCAAGCTGATCATTTTGCATGAGCTCCAGAGAGTAGACAGGGACTGGTCCACGTTCATTTTTATGTCTGGCTTCAAGAATGAGATGGGTCTCAGTCCTCAGGCTGCAAAAAATTCTCCACCAGCAACTAGTCACTGTGCAGAAACAAGATCCAAGAGGTTCGTGAAATTGAAGGCTAGAAAATAGGTAAAGGAGCCCACTAGACCACTGGTAATTCAGGACACACCCCAGCAGTCTCAGAAAGAGATAACTCGTATTAAAGAAGGTGTGCATAAACCATCTACAGGTGAAGTAATCTAGAGAAGAATAACCAGGAGTCAGTTAGCTAAAGAAAAAGGCAAGAAAGTGGTTACTGAGGAAATTCCAAGTTCAAAGGGAAGTCTGAATGACTTGCTACAAGCTATTGACATTGAAGAATCTCCTCTGGTTCGAGCAGACTTGATAGAACCAGGCAAAGACAAAACCAAAAGGATCAAAGTCTCGGAAGAGCTCAAATTTGATGATCAGGTGTCTAAGTTTTTCTTTAAGCCAAGAAGACCTGTGACGAGGCATTCAAAGTAGGTACAAGAGACGCTACCAGAAGCAGGTGAAACAGAGGGATAGAAAATTTTCATGAAGAACCTGTAACTTCATCAGAAACATCATCACAGCTGCATAAAGACGATAGAGGTAAGGCAGTTATCTCTCAAGAGGAATATAGTGTTGAAGAGTTGAAAAAGAAGTTGAAGTTAGCAAATCTTGAAATTTCTAAACTGAAGAAAGCCTCAAGGAAACATGCGATCAAGGAAGCTCAGTTTAATAAAATGCAGGCTCTATGGGAAGAAAAAACAATTTCAATACCCGAGGTGGTCAACTGTCATGCTCAATACTACACCTGGTCGGTCCCTGCAATAAAGGAAGCAAAATTAATCAGAAAAGTTAATACGAGACTGAGAGCTGGGATCAGAATTATGAAAAGGCAAATCGAGGAATTGAAGATACAACTAAGCCAGCAGAAAGGATTTCCTTAGCTAAGGAAAATCACACAGCAAACAAGGTTGAGTCCTAAGTTTTGATGTTTTACCTTTTTGAAGTTTTCCTTAAAGAGTGGTCCCTCTGCATTCAGTTTTGAACAAATTTAGGGCACACAAAAAGGGACATTTCAAGATAAAGAAGCTCAAGATGGTCAAATTTTGGCATTAAAACTGCGTTTTTGAATTTACACAGCAGTTTCATAGTGCGCTACGAAACTGTTGTAGCTGCATGTTATAATTCGGCTGATCAATTGAGAGTGACAAAGGGAAAATCATTAACAAAGTATGAGCATCCAGCAAAGGCAGAACAAGCAGAGGAGGGACATATATCAGCTCTAAAGCTATGTGTTATAAAATGGTCATTATTCATAGCTAGTTTTGTTCATGATGCTTCAGGCAGCATTAGACAGGTTTTGTATTAACACGTGTACATGAGCCAGGTCTACAGTACATGAAAAACATGGCAGTCCAATACATTTTTGGGTAATCAAAGAAGAACAGCAGGGATAATTTATTTCGAATATCCTAGTGGAGACTAAAAACAGAAAAACAGGGGCAGTTTCCTACTTTCCAGGAGCAGTAAAGAGATGAGACATCAAGGGCCAGCAAGGAGTTTCAAATCATCACCACAGCTAAACTGAAGAAGGACATGTGTCAGAGAACGAGTTTGGATTGTAATAAATGCTACTACCAACATGATGAGGAGTTATACTCCTAATTGTCTTAGGTTTCTAGCACTTCCAGTTAGCAGTTAGTTGCATTTAATAGTTAGTTTAAAGTGTTAATAGGTGTCATAATAGGAAGAATTCGAGTTCCCCTCATGCTGGAGGAGGAATCTCAGTTATGTAGAGAGCTCTATATATAGCAGAACATCTGATGTACAAATGGTTGGAAAATCATTCAGAAAAACTCTGATATTGTGCTTTGTGTAAAGACTCTGTTTTTAGTAATACAGTATTTGGCTTTGCTTCTCAGGAATCAGAAGGAATTCAATGTTATGAATGTCTTGCATTGTCTTCTTCCTGTTATCTATAGTGGTATGAATGTGTGATTACTTAGAAATCACTAACAGTGCTCTAATTTCCTTCATGCATTTGTAATCTGTATTGGTCCTATGTGTATCTGGTGTGTTCTGCATATGTTGGATACTAAATGCCCTGACTTCTATGTAAAGCTAACCTCACTTTCAATATTGAAGCATATCTGACTCCATAAACCCAATGGATACTTTTTAATTGAGTTTCAACCTCTTATACTTGTTCATTTGTTTCATAGAGTTAGCCATCTTATTCATAATCCAAATTTTTAATCTTGTGAGAGAGCCCTCTCAGGTTGGGGAGGCTAAGCCTCAGCCTAAAGTAGGTTTGAAAGAGTTACACAAGGTTTGCCCAGTCAGCAGCCTATCTAGGCTAGGTTTTGTGATAACACATTCTGAAATATCCCTGGCCTTTCGGGCCTTTTGACCTTCTGACATGTGCATTCCTTAGTCTTCTTGGTAGAGCCATCATGTCGCTCCATTTACTTTGACATGCACAATCATTTTCAACAAAATAAAAATAAAAATTTCATAATGCTCTTCAAGAAAACAACAATAAAATGTTATACTAGCCTAATTTAATTTTCTCATCTCTAATGCCATCACCATTAATTGTACTTCCACTTTATTCCTACAATTTTCATATCAATGATTTTCATCTTCTGTCTTGAAATAAAATTCTTACCATAACTCTATTTCCTACCTTTCTTACTTTTCTTTGAGTGTAAGTCCTAGCTAAAGCTTAGAAATTCCTGGCCCAAGCAAATCGGAAAATCCAATTTCAACTTTGGCCCATTTATAGTGATGGTTTGCCACTTTGTCCTGCAAATAGAAGTAAATCAGGTTCTTTCATGATTTTACATCTAGATAAAAAGAAAAAAAAATCGGGTTTTGAATAAAATCAAAATCACATAAATAAGGAATCTTAATCCTAACATGTAGTTCATATAGTTAAAAGGAAATTAGTCTCTTTTCTTTCTTCATTGCAGAATTCTTGGTTTCATGTGTTTTTCCTGCAACAATATCTTTATGCGAGGGTAATGAGGTAGGGCTACGCGGGGGCAGTGAGGCAATTCAAGGATAATTTTAGCTTCATGAATAAATTTACCATCTGTTTTCAAACAATTAATGTAATAAATGAGGAAAATTCTCAACAACCAGGGCAATCAATTAAGCTGCCATTAAACCCTCAAAATGTAACTTAAGCACCCCAAGACTTGGCAAATCAATTTCTTAAGCTACATGGTGTTATTCGTACCTCAAAGGTCTACACAATGTCTGAATGAATAATAAAACTCTTCTATTGATGACTAATGTGATTTTGACAATGGGATAATTTGAAAAAGACATTAAAACTCAATAAAAATATGAGAACATACACATAGATGACAACTAAATTTGAAAACAAGTAAAACACAATAAACAGATGAGAACACACACAGAGATGATAGCCAAATTTGCAAAATAACAATAAATATATAGGGGTAAAATGGTAGAAATATACCTCTTAAAACCCAAATGGTTCATTCCCTGAGTTGTTGGAAGCTCAAAGGTCACTCAAGTTACTGAATAAAATTGCTTGCCATCAAATTTTCTCCAACTCCTTTGATGTCATGGTGAGGAAAGTATAGTCCATGAAAATTTTATATATTATAACCAATAAAAGCTTTGGCTGGTCCGACAGGGACTACTGCTGCCTCCACGACAGCTTCACTCAATGAACCTCTGACATATCACGTGCATTTGTGGCATACTAAGCAATACCGTTAATTTGACTATATATTGGAAAATACCTCTAAAAATTGCATTATTTAACTCCCTACCAATACGAACCCAATACACCTTCCCAATATAAAAAAAACCCTACTTTCACTACATATTGTAGGTATCCATTTTTTCATTAACAATTTTTATACTCTATATTTTTTCATTAACTTTGGCCTCCATTTTTTATACTTGCCAATATAAAAACCCTTTACCCCCTATTGTATGCTCAATATATTATGTCATTTTTTCCTCAATATATATCCCCCAATATGAATGCACGTGGTATGGTATTGCTTTCGTGGCTACCTCAAGCCCTTGTTAAACTGTCATTCAAGATTTTCATTTGGATCAAGTTGTTTCATAAAAAAATCGTGAAACATTATATTCTCTTTTGTGAGTTGTATATTATATTGATGGGATGTATAGAGTCCTCTATGTGAAGACAATTAATTCATCTAGATTGTTCCATTTCCTGTGTCTTTTCAAATCATGCATAGTCACCCAATCCATGGTCATCCAATGATGCATTATTATCCATTCATTGAAATACCATGTGGTCGTTCATTTTTGAATAATGTTTTCTTCCACGTAAGTTTTGTCATGCATCACCATTTCGTTGAGCCTTGTCAGTATCATAGAGTTGACTCTCTAATTATCTATATCTCGTAGTGAATTGGGAAGATCATAGTCAATTGGCATCCATGAGGGTGGTGTCACTAATATGCATGTCATTTGAATCATTTAGTCGTAAGAGAATTCCCTCTGTGGATATTAATGCCGTAAGAGTTTCCAAGCTAAAAAATATTTTTTACACCCATCTGAAATAATTAAAGTAGTTATCAAAGGAGCATGGTGGACTCATGGGTGAATCCCAAGAACATTATCAATTATATATATGGATCTATTTAGATTACTTTTGGAGGAATATCTATATTTCTAAGAACATGGACATGGCAAGGGGTGGTGGCACTAGCGTTGGAAACCTTGATTTCAATGAGGTTGTCACTGCTCACAAGACAATTTACATTAGCATTGTTTTTAGGAGTGCAACAATTGATCTTAAAATATTAACATCTTGGATTTAGATGATGT